>CM076573.1:187532561-187923935 GCA_034641835.2 Pinus albicaulis
ATGACGAAGGCTCTTTTGACCCTCACCAATGAGCTTATGGTGACATTTTTCGCCCCTCACCAATGTCCTTTTTTCTTGTAGTGAAATAACTGTAACTGTAAAAATATTTCCTACTTTGAGAAAGGAAACATAAACTACAACTCGAAGATACAATAGTACCTAATTCCGGTAAATTTATTATGAATTCTGATGGTCCTCCCAAGCATGAGTGAGGTGATTACGTCCTCTGCTCCCCCCTTTCACCTCACCAGGGTCTAGGTGTTCAATGAGACAAGAATCTTAGACCTCAGGAATACAATCCAGTCTTTTATTCTTTTGGGTGTCAACTGAGCTCCATTGGTATCACAACCAGCTCTAGATTACTCATCACAAACTCTCGTTGCTTCACCCTTCCTTCCTTCTGCATAGAACCCCATTCCTTCCGATGATTTTTTTCCTGAATCCTTTATTTGGAATGGTAACTGTCAGAACTGTCTCCACATTTTTACCCAGGTATCTTGGAAAAATTTACCAATCAGTTACTTCTTTCTTTTACTTAAGATAAATTATTCATTAACTCTTTTTGAAAATACCAAAGATAATTTATTGAAATGTTTTTAACAAATGCACCATTCACGACCCTTTCAAAATGTATCATGACAAGTGTTTAAGTTCAGAGTTAACATTAAACAAGGTGCTACAACCTCATAAATAAATCATCTGTTGGTAGTACTAACTAGTTCAAGGGACCCCACGGGATCATACAAACTATGCCACCAGCCAGCACATCAACCCCACCAATATCCGATTAAAAAACTACATTAATCCCTCAGCCAAGACAACAACCCCACCGAGATCCAAAGAAAAAGCGACATTAATTCCCTGAAACCCATTCAGAAGGAAAATTAACCACCTACCACTTAGACTCAAATCTGAGTACTACACTCTATCAATAAATCGACCTCCCACCCAAACTAATTAATGCTAAATAAATGTGATAGACCTGATTTTTCCCTAGTTTCCCACCCAGGTTCGAATATGTAGCCTAAATTCTTGAGTGAATCCTCAAACTCCCATAACAAAAGAGCCACCCAACAGATAAATTGATAATCTAAATTATAATAAAAATACGGATCTCGCTCCTGTAACAACTCAAATGAACTTCCCACCTGAGAAATAACATTAAACTTAAAAAAATGCCCTTCTTCATATACACCATATCCAAGGGTCTATTTAAGACCAAATCAATATTAAAAAAACCGAGAAGCTTCGAAATCCACAAATAACCATATGTAAGAGACAATTTGAAAGATCTTCGTCTCTCTACTCTACACATAATACCTTCTCTCTTAGACATGGGGACATCTCAAAACTTATGTCTCTATAAAACTTAATGCTCCCATCAAAAACCTAAAACTAAGGCTCTAGAAATAAACCAAATAAAAATCCATAGAAGAAAGTAGAATAAGACTCTTCTCCTCCATTAATAAACTCCCTTAGTCTACACCTTCCACTATGTTTAGGGAAATAACCCCATCGCCAGATATAAAATAGTAATTTAATTTATGGGTAAGTGATGCAGGACCTAGTGCATGGTGCTTAATATTTTCCAGTGCATGACACTTAATATTTTTCATATCTATATGCATAAAATAGTAATCAGTTTTACGTGAAATTAATGTAGGGATTGTTCCAAATGAATATTTACCCTGATCATGGTGCTGCTACTCATCCAAATATAACTGCATGCATACCCAGAGCGCATGCTAAAAATAAATCTAGGTTCAAAAGTTGTATCCTTCCACAAAAATTAAATGAGCATGAGGATGAGCAAGAAAATTCCATCGCTACTGCTAGCACAAACTGTGATCCTGAGCTAGTCTATTCTGCAGGATTGTGCACTAGTCATGAGCACTGGATAAATACGGACGTTGATTGTAAGGCCCTATGAGACTTTTTCATTGTTTTTGCACATCCTTTTCTCAGCCGAAGGTTAAATCCTTACTATCTACTTAATAATTATGGACAATTAAATTTAAATTCTAAAAACTCTTCCTCAAAATAAATACGTGTATCAACTAAACAAAATTAAATAACAATAATGAATTTTAATAAATAAAATATTTGATAAAATAAATGCACTTGATATTCATATTAATTTATAAAAAATAAAATAATTATTAAATATCAAATATATATATATAATAAAATAATTATTAAATATCAAATTATATTTTTACTTTAAGGAATTAATTTTTTTTATACACAATTTCAATTTTAAAAAAACCATAATATTTTGAGATAGTAAAAAATTATCAATAACTCAAAAATTTAAATATAGTTTTCAATTTTATAGATTATCTAAAATTTCATTATTTTTATATATTATTATTAATTATTCACATTTAAATTTGATCTTTCCCATAATGTCTTGTTGAAATAAGGAATTATTGTGTCTAGGGGGAGTTGAATCAATAATAGTGAGGTTATTTAAAGTTTTTATGGATATGGCTTTAGTTATTTCCTCTACTATCTGTTATTTATAAGAGAATCCATATACAATACAAATGAATAGAATGATAATATATTAACATATACATACAATCCATCACATGAGAAACATACACATATTGACACAAGTATTTTCACATGGAAACCCAAAGGGAGAAAACCACCAAATTGTTTGTTGTTATGATGTAAAATAAGCACCTACTTAATTACATCAATTTTTTGTGAGAACCCACTCATGTGAGGAACCAACCCCCTTAATATAGTAAGCACCTACTTTCTAAGAGGCACCAACCTCTTATGAATGTAGGCTACCACCTGCTCTAACCACTATTCTACGTTTCATACAATTTTCAAACTAAAAATAGGGACAAATACATATACATTGAAATAAAAATTTGGTTCACTACACTATCAACCTTTGCTCCTAGTCCTCTACTGATCCACATGCTCTCTCGACTATGCACACAAAAACAATAGACTGTACTCTTTGGCCTTCTATCAGACATGCTCTCTGTAGCACTCTGCTTCAGTCCAACACTTGTGCTAGTTGCTCATATCTCACACACCCTGCTAAGCTCTCTTTGGCTCATAAAACACTATTGCATTCCCCACTTTTATCAATGGAAATCACTGATTTTGATCCTCTGTTGCATTATGCATAGCATTTCATCTGCTACCTATTTTCACACTACCTGAGGGCACCTATGTATGCCTCCTCGATGTTGTGTTTTTTGTCTGATGTTGGAATTATTCTACTGCATTGAACATGAGAATGGGCTCCTAAGCGCTTCACTAAATTCTGTATGATTCTCCATGCAAGAATTTAATCTCATTCCACCTATGCATTCCAATCAGAATCCCCATGCTTATTCATGACTTGTATAGGTTAACTATATCTCATCATGGCTTCTCTGTTCCTCACTTAATTCTATACTGCATGCACAATAGATCAGAGATGGCTTTCTTTCAGCATCAGAACAAACCTAGAAGTTCTTCTTTGAGAATTGTTTTCCTAGTTTCCTTGACCTAGCGATCTCAATAAATGTCATTAATTCCATCAACCAACTCCTCTGGCTTGCATTTTCTCTCTAGTCACTAACCCATTCATCCTTTAACTCTCTTTACTGCAGTATCGAAGCTATATATTCTTGTAACTCTCTTAATAAATACGTTACAAATTCACAATTATGAAGTTCATTTAGCTCCTTTTTTATTACCCCCCCTTATTTTTTTACACCATGGGACTTAGTGTTGTGATCGGTGGCTTAGCGCTTAGGTGCTAAGGCTTTTAGAGTTCTACTGGGGGCCTTTATCCCTGTGTATTTCTCTCAGTCCTTGGTTCTTTAGGATTTCATAACCTTGTGCGAATCAATCATCGAAAGTTCCTATATATCATAACTTTCTCAAAAATAAATTTACAATGGAATTTCTATGCTTTTGACCTCTTATATACTTTATATCTCTTAGGTTTTATCCCTACTCTTCTCCCTCAGTTTTGTGAACTCCTCAACCAAGTACAAATCCACATTGGAGCTCATTTCATCAGAGCATAATGTTTTGTCAAAAAAATTAGACAAGGGTTATGAAAATTCCAACCTTTGATATGGCGACCTCCAAAATGATTTCATGTTGTTGTCATTTTTGCTACATGGCGTCTCATTAGTGATGACACTTATCACCAATATTTTCCCCTTTAGACCACCAAATATTGTTGAATCTAGCTGCCACATGTCCTCCAAGCTCCCACATCATGTTGAAATGGTATGCATCGCCAGCTCCTAATAGGCCAATCAATTGATTTTGTGTATCCTTCTGAGGAGAGAGAAAGGGTCTTCTTGGTCCTTGGTTTTTCACTGAATTTCTTTTTAATTCCTCTCCTTTGCAAACCTCATAACTTTCATGAAAATGTAATTTATAAGGACTTATGATGTTACGAGGTTATGATGTCCCCAATCTTCCGATATTCCAATATGACCTCTACTTTGAGGTTCTGATATTAGGTCCTAATTTTCTCCACTCTTCCTCTATCCAGCCTTCTGAAATTCGTCTCCCAATATTTGACCTTTCGAAATTTTTCTTGCTTTAGAGCTTGAAGATCATGACTTCGACAATCCATAACTTTTGAACCTGGAGGCCATTTTCAGACTTCCATACACCATTGGAAATATATTTCAGAGAAATTTCCAGTGGATATGGTTCGATGTAGGCTTTGATCCGATTTTCTACCTAAAAAATGACTCCAAAATTTATGTTGTTCTTTTCGCCTTAGTCCTTTTCTCGATCTCGTTGACATCAATGCCAACACACTTTCATCCACTTACCCATCCACAAAATTCCAACTTTACAACAATCTCCCCCTTTGGAATTCATGGAAAAAACACAAGCTCCTACTGAAATCAGGCATGGTCTTTCTCTGATGCACCAGAAATATTCTCCCCCTTTGGCATTAATGTCAGAGGATTCCCTTGAATAATCCCCCTAAACCATTCCACCCTACTCTTCCATTGATCCCACATGCTGATTAGTTGCCAACACACACTGTAATTGAGTCATTTTGGAGGAGGACTCATCACCCCTATCTTTTTCCTGAGATATTCAAAGGGTTCTCTTGCCAGTGGCTTAGTAAATATATCTATAAGTTGGTATTTATTAGCCACATATTCAAGTTAAACACTGTTGGATGCAACCCGTTCTCTTAATAAATGGAACTTAATAGGTATGTGCTTGGTATTTGAGTGCATGACAACATTCTTATAGATACTGATGGCATTATTATTATCACACATGAGTAGAATAAAATCAATAAAATCTACGTTAATTTCCTTCAAGGTTCGCTTCATCCATATAATTTGCAAGAAACAAGTGGTAGCTGCAATATAATCTTCTTCAGGAGTTGATAACTAAATGGAGGCTTGTTTCTTTCTGACCCAGGACACTAAGCAGTCTCCCAAATATAATCTTGCACCAGAGGTTCTCTTCCTATCATAAATATTTCCTTCTTAATCAACATCAATATAGGCCTTCAACTTAAACTCTTTTCTTTTATCATACCACAATCCATAATCATTTGTTCCTTGAAGATATTTGAAAACCCTTTTGACAAGGATGACATGAATTTCATGAGGAGAAGCTTGAAATATGGCCACAAGACCCACTTCTTGCATGATTTTTGGTCTCAAATCCATGAGATACAACAAGATTCTTATCATTGGTCTTTAATGAGTATGATTTACCAATGGTGTCTCATCTTATTTGTACAATTTTCAACCTGTAACCATACGTGTGCTCATCAGCTTGCAATATTCTAGCCCGAATGTCTTCAATGTTTATTGTAGGTACTTGTATTGGGAGATAAACACCCCATTCTGTGACTAAGAAATTTTTAATCCCAAGAATAAATACAATTCTACGATCATGGACATCTCAAATTATATCTATGTACAGTGTGTGAATTGATGTCCCAACTGTTCCAGGTTGCTGCCAGAGATTATGTCATTTGGATACACTACTACAATTAGTAAATCATCATCTTCAACCTTTATGTATATATTTCTGAAGATATTGATCCAATATTGCATACTAAGCTCTAGGGGTCTATTTGAGTCCATATAGGGCCTTTTTAGTCTGCACACAAACCATTCATTCTTGGTGAGCGTGAGTCCTTTCGGTTGCTCAATATACACCTCTTCTTCCAGATCTCCATTGAGAAATGTAGAATTTATATCCATATGATATAACTTAATGCTTTTATTACTATTAAAGGCAAGAAACATTCTTATAGTTTCCAATCTAGCTATTGGTGCAAAGGTTTCCTAGAAATCTACTCCCTCTATTTGGGGATACCCTTTGCAGACCAAAGGAGCCTTGTTCCTAATTACTTGACCCTACTCATTTCAATTTTTTCTGAAAACCCATTTTGTTTCAATGAACTTTTTCTCTTTGGGTCTTGGAATAAGCTCCCAAGTATCATTCTTATAAATTTGGTCAAGTTCTTCATTCATATCTGTCATTGCGAACTTGTCCTCACTCGCATGGCTGGGAGTTTTAGGCTTAATCTGACACAACATAGAAATATCTGCACAACTTAAACTTCCAAAAGGTTTCCTCCTGATCTAAAAACCATGTATTTGATCTCTAGGAATATGACTCTCAGGATGTTCCTTTTATACATACCTGGAAGGTGTTTTAGGCGTTAGAGTTGTGCTTCTTTCCTTGCTTCATCATTTCAATTTGTTTCTTCTTGATTTGAGGGCCTAATGTCGTAATTTCTTCTCCATCTGAGTTCATGTCTCCTTTGAAGGACCCAGGTTGCGAAGCTATTTCATCTACTACTACATCAATGCAATCCTAAACACTCTTTGTCTATTTGTTGTAACACTTATATCCTTTAATTAGAGTAGAGTACCCAAGTAATATACCCTCATCAACATGTGAGTCAAACTTTTCTAGGATTTTATAATTCCTTTTGATAAATAATTTTCTCCCAAACACCTTGAAGTGTTTAACTGATGTAGGTAATCCATTCCACAATTCATAGGGAATTTTATCACTATTAGGCCTGATTTGAGTTCTGTTTGATAGATACACTACTTCTTGTGCTGCTTCTCCCTATAAGATGTCGGATACATCTTCTTCATCCAACATAGATATGGCCATTCCCTGGATTGTTCTTTTCTTTCTCTCAACTAATCCATTTTTTTGTGGAGTTATAGGTATTGAATATTTCCTCTTAATCCCATGCTCTTCAAAAAATTATTCAAATTATCTTGAAGTGTATTCTCCTCCTCTATCTGATCTTAATAATTTGAAATTCAAGTCTTTCTCATTTTCTACTTAACCTTTAAATATTTAAAAATGCTTAAATGCTTCTGATTTTATTTTAAGAGCACAATCCAGATGGCCCTGGTAAAATCATCAATGATCAACATAAAATAAGTTTCCTCTCTTGTACCTTTTTCTCTAGTTGGGTCGCAAATATATATGTGAATTAGCTCCAGTGGTCTAGATGAAGAAAACTCTTTTGTCTTGAAATGAGTCTTAGTCTACTTATAAAAGTGACATTACTTGTAGATTGAACTATCATGCCTTGATAGTCTTGTAAAACCTCTCACAACTCTGAGCTTGCTGGCTCTTATCAAACTGTCAAAATTCATATAACAATGTAAACTTGAAATGGGAACTATAAACTGAAAACAGGGACTCTAGCTAAAAAAACCCCAAAAAACATGAAAAACAACCCAAAAAAGAAAAGGGTTTATTCCATAATGAGGTTTTATTTTTTTCAAGGTTAGTTTGCAACATTTTTTAAAAATGGAAGTAAAACTAGATTTCATGTGCCAAATAAATGGAAAAAACACACAATGGTTGGTGATAGAATACCATTTTTTTTTTCTTGGTAAAATTTCAACATAGTTTTAGTAAGGACGTTAAATATATAATAATGATATTTTAAACACATTAAAATTCCAATAATTTTTATACATGTCATTTAAAATATAATATCATGACACTAACAATCCCTAAAATTCTAATTGTTTTCAACCATAATGTTAAAGATAAAATATATTTCACAAATTTTCACCCATCTAATTAAAAAATGTTAATTTTTCAACATATTTCAACCAGGATATTATGAAAAAATTATATGACTAAAATAACTCAATGAAACATAAATTATTTCTCCAAGTTATTATTTCATTGTGAATATTTTAGACAAATGAATTCATCATAATTAAAACATATAATCCAAAAAACATAAAAATGACTCATAACTTCATGTAAGATCATAGGGAAGTTAAAATATCATTTTCATTTCTCAATGAAAACATCATTTATATCAATTGTGTTACACAATTATTCAAAATCATTGATATTTTATTGCACACCATCAGAATTCACATCTTCAGATATATGACTGGATGCAGATGAAGATGTTCCATACTCTTCTCTTTCATCAACTAGTGCCCCATCTGAGTCAACATGCTTGCCCACCACTTGAGGTTTCAAAATTCTTCTAGATCTACGACTGGGTTCAGAAGACTGTCACCTCAACACTATTTCTTGTGGTAGCAACCTCTTAAGAATCCCTATCGTCCTGGAGTGAAGAGTTCCTCTCTTTTTTATATTGAATTCATAAACAAATATGTCAAATTCCTCCAATTTTAAGAGGTTTGTGCGGCGATGATTTATATTTTTACCCTTTCTTTTTCTCTTTCCACCAATTCTTTTATCAATTACCATCTCTGCCTTGTACACGCCATATTTTTTTAATTACCTTTATAACCTTGGAAACCCAGAATGGATAGTCATGTGGATATTCATGTGCTAATACTGTGATCATGCAACCCTCTTTAATATCATGTACTGAACCCATGTAAAGGTCTTCCGTGGATTCACGTTGTGCATGAGATATTCTAGAACCAATATACATTTCTCTTTCCTCCACCTATGTAGAATTAATAATACCATGTGATTTTTGTTGTTCAGGAATGTTTGTTTCCTCCTGCTCATTTGACACATTTTGTGGCCAAATAAATGGAGTCTTCAAAGCATATCTTAGTTTGTTGGTCTTGAAAGGATATCACTATGATCATTGAAAAAGGACTCCCACCAAACTGAATCAGAAACATCAAACTACTCATATGTATATCTAATGGTTTTTTTAATTTCTTCCAGGCATTCAGAATAATCTATATCTCTCTTTTGCCTTCATGCATTATGAACTTCACCAACTGATTTTAACAACAATATATTTGACACAAATATTGGATGATCTAGAATGAACTTCAAAAATTTCAAACTTGATTATGGTGTCCATTCTGCAGTTGTTGAATACTTCTTGCCCCATATAATTGTTTTCCCATCAATTTTTTTGATATGAAATTGATGTTGTAAGCTAATGTCATTAAGTTGTTCAATGCATTTCTCCTCACCATGTGATCTGAGAATAAACCTTTGCATGTCAACAGTTTCTTCTAACACATGAAAAATAGGCTTTGGCATATATGATTTCTTAATACATTCAATTAATGATGGCAATCTCCCAACATTCTTCCTCCTCAATGTTACTGAAAAACGACTGAACATATCATCAATATGGTCGTGAGTGTGCCCAACAATATGGAAACCAACCTTTACCTTATGAAAAATTCTCAATTCAACAAGAATGTTTAGATATCCAAAAACAATCTAATTTTTTTTTTCACGCCAAGTGTTGTCTAATTGTAGATACAAAATTTCATGAAGATTACCACCCCAATGAGAAATCACATCATGAATTATGGTTATTGTTAGATTTCCATCATTATGAATATTTGGAGCTCTGAAGTAAACTCTTGGCGAAATTTTCCCATTGAATACCATACAACCAACCAAGGGAAACTGGATAAAATTTTCCTCGTGCAAATTTTTGGGTGTGTGAACAAAATGTGGTAGAAGTATTTTCTTCTGGTCCATACCATCAATTATCAAACCCAAGTATTTATTTGGATAATCATAACACTTCTTTCAATTCTTGTACAACTTTTTCCTTTCACTTGTTTTTTGTTCGCGATGCTCTTGAAGGGCTTTAACAATGTAATATACACATAACATAAAATAAAATTATTAATAAATACATTTTCATAGTTGATCACTATACAATTTAAAAGAATAATGTTATGAATGCTTACCTCTTTCTTCTCCTTGAAATTTATCCCTTTTTTATTTTAGAGAAGCACATGTACTGCAAACCCCTACCCTTGTCTTCTTAGGAATGCGAGCATTCTTGAATTCTCTCCTCCATATCTACACTAAATATCGATATGTAATGAAACAGCCATTTCCTTAAACACATTCTTCATATTCCTTGTATAATTTGTACATTTCTTGTCTTGAGAAATTATATGGAATAAGTATTGTATCTCTATTTGGCATACATTCTACATGTTTTGAAAAATAAGTCTTGTAGCCATGACATTGCAGTGTTTTCTAGTGGCCCAAACTCTTGTTTATGATGAACTTCTGAATAATATGTAGGATCCTTTTCCAAATTATCTTTGATTCTTGATAGACGAAAATTTCCAATTGAATGAATCATTTTGAAAGCCTTTCTACATAGCAATAAAGAGTCAATATGATAATGATAGCCTACCAGTAGATTGCATGCATCCCACTAAATATGAATTTTGCATGCTTTTATTCATTGACAAATATTTCTTGTTTTTCTCTAAAGAAAATGGGAAATCCATATGTTTCAAGAAATATTTTGTACAATAGTCACTTGAAATGAGCTCACTGATAGAAATTATTCTCGTGAGATATACTACTCTACCCCTTCTATAACTAGAACATCTTAGATTGATACGAAAAGGTCTACTCCTACTCCTAGAAACAATATTTGTTGGAAACATCTCTATCATTTCATCATTCTCTGAAAAAGCATTTCCATGATCATTGGGAGGAATATTATTCTTACTAAGATCATTTTCAATATAGTTAGGAAATTTACCACCAATATTGTTTGAAAATATTCATTACCATCTTCGGCGGCATGAAAATTTTCAATACCATCATCTATGGTTTTGAAATACTGAATTCGAGGATATTCTTCACCATATTTATCTTTCCCTTAATCACTATTTCTCTCATAGTCCATAGGATTAGGACTATGTGGAAATTGTGACTCTCGATTTATTGGAAATTATTCATCCCAGCCTTCGTCACTGCTGCTCCCATAGTCCATATGATTAGGATTAAGTGGAAATTGAGACTCTCGATTTATTGTAAATTCTTCATCCTTCCCTTCATCATTGTTTCTCTCAAAGTCCATAGGATTAGAAGTAACTGTAAAATGTGATACTTTATTTACTGAAATTTTTTCATCCTACCAATCATCATTATTTCTCTCATAATCCTTATAAGGATTAGAAGTAAGTGGAAAATGTGACTCTCTATCCACTGAAAATTTTTCATCCTGCCATTCATCACTATTACTCTCATCGTCTTTAGGATTAGGTCTAAGTGGAAAATGTGACTCTCTATCAACTGAAAATTTTTCATCTGACCATTCATCACTATTTCTCTCATACTCCTTAGGATTAGGACTAAGAGGAAAATGTGACTCTCTATCCACTGAAAATTTTATATACTTCCATTCATCACTATTGTTCTCAAAGTCCTTAGGATTAGGACTAAGTGGAAATTGTGAGTCTCTAGTTTCTGGAAATTCTTCATCTTGTGATTCGTCATTTTTGCTCTCATAGTCCATAGGATTACGAATAAGTGGACAATTAGACTCTCTATTCATTTGAAAATATTCATCTTTCATTTTTTCACTACTTCTCTCGCTATATTCATCAATATGAATAGAGTTTTTACATGACGAAGATGTTGATACTTCATAAAACGAAACCTCAGTATCAGAGGAATCCATAAAACTCAAATAAGAAATGTTGAATGATGCAAATGATCTCTCTCCCAATGATAATATATAGCTCAAACAATGAAAAAATCCCTTCAAAAATTCCCTCCAAAATTTTTCACGAAATTTTTTGCTTGAAGTATGTCCCTCCAAATTTTATTTATTTGAAAATTAGTTACTAAAATATTCTCTTAATATGGACCCTAATTTGGAATTAAATTCCATGCACATTTTTCTTTTAATAATTTTTTTCAAACTAAAATAATTTTAATTAAATTATATAACTTTTACTTCATTATAGATTTTATTTTATTAATATTCGTCATAGTTTTTTATCCCACATTTACCCCGCCAAAAATCAATTCTGTTATTTTCGCTTTATAAGAAATTTCATTTTCACTATTCTGCACATCACGTAAATATTTCTCGAGGTTTGTTTAAAAGCTTGGAACGATTTTCTCGATCAGCAAAATTTTCAACAGAAGATTATCACTTTTTAAAGGTTAGTTTTCTTTATATTATTATGAAAATTAGTAAATTGTTAAAATTAATGAAAGTCAAGTTCAAATATCAATTAGTAAATATTTTAAATCCTTAAAAATTTACCAACTTTTACCGTTAATGTTTTTTGGTAGAAAACGAAATAATTTTTTTTATGTAAAATTAAAAATAAATTTAACGTGTACCTTATGGATGGGATTTCTTGGGGTAGCACATAGTCATTCTGGCCCAAGTGGGTGCGCCCACTGGCCCTGTTGGAAAGCAGGGGGGCCGAATCGACCCCCCTTCTTTCTTAGGCGGCCGGTGGGTGCGCCCACTAGGGCCAGGGCACCCATGCTGTGGGCAGACGCACCCATGATGCGGTGTTCGCCTCAGACTGAGGGCGCCCAAGGGCGTCCCTGGGGCTCGGGCGAACGCTGCCCTATGGGTGCCCAAGAGTAGCCCTCAGGCTCGGGCGAAGGCTGCCCCGTGGGAACGTCTGCCCGCAACATGGGTGTCATGTGCAGTGTGTTGTGGGCGAACACACCCACGAGGTGGCATCTGTCCGAGCCCCTGGAATCGGTTGCCCTGCCTCGCAAGGGTCGATTCCCAGAATCAGACTTCTTGCTTGGCAGGGGGGCGATTCTGAGAATCGGCCTCCTTCCAGGAAGGGGGATCGATTCTGAGAATCGGCCTCCTTCCAAGAAGGGGGACCAATTCCTAGAAGAAGGGGGATCGACTCTGAGAATCGGCCTCTTTCCAGGAAGGGACCGATTCCTAGAATCTTCCCCCTTGCCTGGCAGGGGGCCAATTCTCAAAATCATCGCCAGGCGGATACCGCCTCGTCGACGCATCTACCTGCAACATGATGCCCGTGATCGTAATGATGTGGGTGGACGCGCCCACGGGGCGGCCTCGACCTGAGCCTAAGGACACCCAAGGCAAGGAGGCCGATTCTATGAATCGGCCCTGACTCTCAGAATCAACCCCTTGGACATATTATAAAAAATTAATTTTTTTTTAGTTGGATCAGGGAGAAAATGTAAAAAAAATAAATAAATAAATAAATAAAAATAAAAATAAAAATAAAGGAAGAAGTCAATAAAATAAGTTGGTTTCATACTGGAAGAAAATAAAATAAGTTGGTTTCATACTGGAAGAAATCAATAGAAGTGAATCGTTTAAAAATATGCATGGTTTCTGAAAGATATAGAAGACGACTCTATGCAATTATATCTATATGCTAGTCAGAATTTTGATGTTGAAAGTTATGACCTGGTGGGAAAAGTATTAGACCTATATATTCTTCCAAATACTGAAAGTGTTTATATAATTTCAAAGGCATCCAAGTCAGATGATAAACTTAGATATCATTTACATTTTCGATGTATAATGCGGGGGGAAGATTCTTCAAATATGTGCAAACAAATCGTACAAAATATTGCAGACAAGATTGTAAGTATTTTTATTTACACTTATATGTTTTGTGTTATTCTAACTGTATCATTGTATTTTTAATAACTTAGTTAATATTGACATATTATATTTTGTTTTACAATATTTTGTTGAGGACATTTCAATTATGTTGGGGGGAATCTATTATATAGAGCGAGATATTATGAATTTTGTCTCCATTTTCCATGAACATGAAGAAGAAGATATGGGAAAGAAAAAAAAAAAACTTCATGATGCTACAATATTGTATCAAAGGGATCAATCTAGTATAGGTAGACATGTTATTTTTAAAATTGAGGAAGTTGAAGTTGAAGCTGAAGATGAAGAACGTATTAACATATCTGAGGATCGGATTATAACTAATGTTAGAAAGGAGAAGAACCATAAAAAAAAAATTATGTCCAAGAATGTCTCCCTTCTAGTTGATGATGAGGAGATTTTTTTGGTTCAAGAAAATGTCATAACCAATATGAGGAAGAAACAAAAAATTTCTCATTCTGAAAAAATCATGGATAGTAGTGAAGGGCCTACTGAAAACTCAAAAGAAAGTTGTGAAATCATTACACCAAGAGATGATTTAGAGGATGGTGTTATCAAAAAAAAATCCATTCAACATCATTTGGCGAAGACAAATTTAATTGAGGGTGGTTGGTCATTTCAAATTAATGTCATTCAAGTCTACAAGCCAGTTGAAGGATAGTTCAAATATAAAATTAGAAAGCCACACCACTTGCATGTTCACAATTTGAAAACATTGATGATGTATAGCCCTTTTGCACATGTGGTTGATTATGTTCTTCTTGTTGATCTAAGTCAGGTTCCTAACAAAGAATAATTTAACAAGTTAAAATGTTTGAATACAAAGTTACATACTTGGGGGAAACCATTCTGTAGATGCTCAAAGGAAATTAATGGAGGAATATCCCAATAAATTTCTTTTTGAAACAATGAAATGTATCATTTATGATAGTTTAACATATACAAAGGAAAATTTATTGGCATGAGATAATGAGTAAAGGATATCTAGGAGTTTCATCCAAAGGGCCATATTTATTCATAGTGAATTTGAAGAAAAATGTGGTGGTGATAAGACAAAGGTTGATCATGCATTCCAGAAGGAATTTTTTATGTAAATCGGTTATCAAATCGAAGAAAAAATAAGTTCAAAAAGTGGCAAAGTAACTTTATGAAATATTCAGAGGTATGGATAACATTTTCTAGTTTCCATTTAGAACTGGAGAGATATGGGAATTGATTGATCATATATTTGAGTTGTGGGGGAACGTTGACATCAAAATTCAGAAGATCAAAAAGTCTAAACCAATGATATGTATCGGTATTAAATAAGTTCCTAAAATGAATCTCCTTCCAGAAGATATTACTACCACACCTTGGATATCAATGCAAGCAGTGAAGGATGAAAATCTTGTCAAAATAATATTATCTCGTCTAAAGTCAGGAGAATTCTCAATGGAGGAAATGTGTGAGGAATTTTGAAATTAAGTTTGTTATTTTTACTTATTTTTGGATTCTAAGTTTCTGTTAAATATAATATATTGTTGTTGGTATTATTTGTTATATATATGACTATATTAACATTGTTTACTTTATTTATTTGGTCAAAATTTTTATATGAGAATACAAGAACAAATGGTTAAATTGTTGAATGAAGATAGTTGGGATAATGTTGTACGCAAATACCCAGATTCAAGTTCTACATTAGTTCTAAAAGATTTTTATTTTGCATTTAAAAATGTATGTTTATTCATACATTCATTTCTATTCATATGTATATTATTTTTATTTTATAACTTATACATATATTTGTTTATTTTATTAAACATGAAGAAGGATGCAAATGAATCACCGGATAGTTTCAGAAGATTAATTGAAAAAATTAAAATGGAAAGGATGAGAAAAAAGCGTCTTAGTGATGTTGAAATTGATCCCAGTCTTATCATTTCATTTGGAATGGGATCCACACTATCCAATATCAAATAATATCAGGTGATTGTGAAGACATTTCAAAACTCATACCTAAAATGGATTATTCCCTAGTTATTGCAGATATTCCTCATTGTTATTACAGATATTCCTCATTGTTTCAATATCCCAAAAATTGAATATGATAGTGACCCTTATACTTATCAAGCATTTAATAAAGTGGTTGCGGGATTTCTAGAAGTCACGACATCACCATTTTTGAGATTTGTGACATTTCATTCAGGCACACAATTGGAGTTTTTATTATCAAGCTTCAAGGGAAAAGCAAAGTGAAGGATGAAGCTTACATGGTAAGACGTTGAAATTGTATGTTTGATTAATGTTAAAAAAATCATTTATGTACAAGCTAATTGAACTTTTACTATTTCATGTTATAGGAAAAAGCCAAATCTTAATTGTGGTGAAAATCAACCAATTGTAAGTGACTGTGAGTTCATTCATGTTGGAATTTGGACAAAGGATGATAGCTATAAGCCTATTCTTTTCAATCAAGTAGATGGAAAGAATCATTGCCAAGTATTGGTCCATGATATTGTTGTAAAAAAACTAACATATGAAGATAAAGAATCAAAAGGAGAGATAGTTAACATAAAAACCACAGTTATTGATTAACTATCTTTTAGATTTATGTTGAAATGAAGTAGATTGGGTTTTGGATTTCCTTTCAAGCTCGGGTCATTTTTATTATATGAGAATGAATTCACTATTTTTTGTTTTTTATTTTTTGTGTTTATACTAATTTACTAAAAAAATTCTTTTGTACTTAATTATTAGGTACAACACTAGCATGTTTCTTTCGAAAAGGAATAAATTGCATTTCCATTGAAAAAGACCGAGTACAATGCAAATTTATTCGACAAAGAATCAAGGCTCTTCAATTTCTTCTAGATGCAAAGCAAGAATTTGGTTTGAGAAAATGGGATTTTAATGAATCCCGTGTGGAGAAAAAAACAAAGGAACCTCAACCAACATTAGATGGAATGATTGGAAAGGCATACTTTGGGGCATTCACAGACATCAAAGATCCATCAGAAGAGGAAAATGATGAAACTAAAGCCATTAATGAAAATATTGTGGAAGAGGACAATAATGAAACTCTTGAAGATGAAGAGTTTGGGTTACATGATATTATTGATTATTGATTAAGTTAAGCTTCCAAATGAAGCTCATTTTTTGTAGCTATTAATAAGTTATACTTGTAATGTTTTGACTTTGACACTCTATGAGAAGAAATAAATATTGAATTGTTGTTATTATATGTTTAGTATTTGTATAATGTGATTTTCACTTCATTTCTATGTGAATCATGTAAGTTTTGAAAAAAGTTGTAATTATTATTAACTTTTGACATAAAATTCACAAAAATTGCTAATTTTTATACTTTGTGTTAATTTTTTTCTATAAAAATGGTTTATTTGACATGTCACTTTTAGCAAAAAAGACTCAAAATGGGTATTTTTCAGTTATTTCTATATTCAAAATGTGTTTTTTTTATGTAAATTGTTAAAAATTCTTTCTTTTTTAGTGAAAATGATTTCATGTGCAATGAAATATTATTTAACAATATATAATTATATAGAATATTGACACTTTAAAATTTTGACCTTTTTTGTTTTTTTGACGGTGCAAAAAATCGAATATCTCACTACAAAAGAAAATGTAAAAGAAAAACGAAAAATAAAATACCTAAAAAACACTTAAAAAAATACGTAAGTGAAGAGGAAGAAGATGAGTACCTCAAAAATTGTTAAATTTAGAAAATAATTATTAACATCTAATAGATTAGAAAAATTTAAGTAAGAAATAAGTCTTCTACAAAAGGGGGATGATGCTGGCATCAACACTTTTCAAAATCAACATAAAAAACATTAACATTTTAAAAATAATGTCTATACTTGGTACATAAGAAAACTTAATTGTAAAAAACATTCTAAAAAAAATTAAGTGTATTCTGAATCAACACTTTTCAAAATCAAAACATTTTTTGCTACCTAAAAAAAGTGGGTACTCGTTTTCGTTCCCACTTCAAATTTTACATTGTTATATGACCAAGTCTCTTGTTCCACAACTGTGCTTCATTCGTCTTGCTTAAATAACCGTTTACTATGGAGTCATCAAACACATATACATTGTTGTGATTTCTAATTTCATTTCCCACCAACTTTCCATCTTTCTCATTTTGCATCTCACAGTCCTTGGATCAAAAGCTCACATCATATCCATTATCACACATGTAGCTTACACTACGCAAGTTGTGCTTGAGACCTTCCACATAGAACACATTTTTAGCTTTCATCTTTTGATCCATACTGACTATAGATTTACCTTAATTCTTGCTGGGGCATTGTTGTCGAAAGTGACAATTTTCCCTCTGTCTTTTCCTTGTAGTAACACAAATTTTCTCTTGTCCCCGTTCATATGCTTGGAACAACCACTATCCACATACCATCTATTCTCTTGATTATGTGATGATAGAGAAAGTCAACATTGCATGTTTTCTTCATTTTTTTTCCAATTTTCCTTATCCTTTTGAGAATATTGTTTTCGAATATTTTGGGATTTAGATAGGCACTCATACCTAATTCTACACTCGCTTGCATTGTGCCCAAAATTATTACATTTGAAAAATTCAACATCACTTAATATGGGAGAGCGGGAATTTCTATCACCAAGAGGAGTGTTTTGAGATCTGCAATTCTGATACTTATTATACCAAGGATTTCATGTCTTTCAACTTTGATCCTTCTACAACCAACAACCTTATGTCCAGAGATGTGACACTTCTAACAATAACCATAAAATAAATAAGTGTACCTATTTTTGGAAGGCTTATGAGTTTGTGCATGAAGGTACCTTTGTTGTCTAGATGGTTGATTCATTCTCCACTGGTGTGGCTCCTTTGGGTTGGATGGAGTTATTATTCTAGTGATGATATCTTCTTTTCCTTGCTTCCATTTTTTCTTCATTGATTCTCTCTTTAAGCTTCTTTGCAAAGATCTATGGTTCCTCAAATCTTGTGGACCTGAAGATTATCTTTCCCACAAAATATTCTTGTGCTCTTGAGTAATCAAGACCTATTTTGTTTCCTGAAGACCTTTTATTTTTTAGAATATGATCCAAATTTCTTATTCCTTTTGCAATGTTTTCATTTAAAACTTTTTCGGTCTCCTTCCTTTCAAGATCCGTTCTCAAGGAGACGCTATTTGCCTTGAGACTCCAATAATTTTCTTCCCATTAATGGATCAAGTCACAAATAAGTTCTTCCTTTCACTTAGCTTCATCTAATTTGAATTTTAAGGACAAAATTTCATTTTTGGATGTTTTTGTGATTGTTTCCTTATGTACCTTGTACAACTCTTACTTTAAAGGCTTATTCTCTTCCTCTAGTTTCTAAAATGCTCCTTGTTTTTCTTATAGTTGAAGGGCTAAATTATCATTTTTTTAAATGGATTCTTCAATTTTTTATTGTTCATAAACAAAATCCTCAATTTTTGAGTTTTACGTGCCTTATTTAGCACACTGCAGTGGTTCTTTTAGTTTCCTATTAGTTTTTTTGACCTTCTTTAACTCATCAAGAGAACTGATGAGTTCCCCTAAAAAATATTCTTCCTCTTTAGAGTCAATAATATTTTTTTTCTTAGAGTTTGCATCAAATTCCATGAGTAAATACTCATTTGAATTGTTTTCTGAAGAGTCCTGACTATCTGATTCTAGTACAGAGCTATCCTCTTTTGAATAGAGTCCCTTTTTCATGAAGATCTTCTTCTTCTGATTTTTTTGAGACTTTTTTCTGAACTTTTGATCATCCTCCTTTTCTGTCCTTTCCTTCTAAGGGAATTTTGATGAAAAATGTCCAAATCTTCCACAGTAAAAGAATTTAAAAGACAACTTCCCTTTATATTTTTCTGACCCATGCTTTAGGTTCTTGGAAAATTGAGCCATCTCTTGATCAGATTCGCAGCTAGAGAAATATTGATGGTATTTATTCTCCTTGTCCTTCTTGGACACTTTTAACGGTACCTCGTTGGGTTCAAAATTTTATTTTCCTACTCTCATCTCATAGGCTCTGAGTGTACCAAGAAACTGATCCATCTTGAACTTCTTTACATAAACCATCTCTTCGATGGAAAATAATTTGGCATTAAATCTCATGGGAAAATATCTTAAGACCTTCTAAACAATTATATCTTCTTTTACCTCTTCACCAAGTCCTCTAATCATATTGGTTATTTCATGAACTTTGAGAAAGTATTATTCTATACTTTCTTCTTCATTAATTTTTAAGTTTTCAAATCTCATTTTGAAAGTTTGAAGTTTGTCCTACTTGTATTTCTCATCTCCTTCATGAATTTGATTAAGCTTCACCCATACTCCTTGGCAGACTTGCAGTACATAAAATTTACAATTTCAGATTGACTTAGGCCAAAGAGAATGTAATTCTTGTCTTTATCATTATTTCCATACATTTTTTCTCCATCTCAATCAGTGGGAGGAACATCAAGGACATCATAATCTACCTATGCGACGGTCCAAAGATCTACTCCGAGGGACATAAGATACATTTCCATCCTTACTTTCAAAGAGACATATTTTTTCCCATCAAAGACTCATATTTTTCTTAAGTAACCCTCTTGACTCCATTTCTTAGAAATAATTCCTTATTAATCTACCTTCTAGTGGTTGGATTGTTCCTGAAGGAGCCTTGCTCTGATACCAATTGTTGCAATAAGGAATTATTGGGTTGGGGGGAGGGAGGGGGGGGGGGGGGGGGAGTTACTACGATATAACCTTTTTCTCTTGGTCCTCTACTGATCCATCAAATGAGAAACATACACATATTGACACTGTTATTTTTACGGGGAAACCCAAAGGGAGAAAACCACCAATATGTTTTTTTTTATGATGTAAAATAATCACATGCTTAATTACATCAATTTGTTTGTGAGAACCCACTCATAGGAGGCACCAGACCCCTTAAGATAGAAATCATCTACTTTCCAAGAGGAAACAACCTCTTATGAATTTAGGACACCACCTTATCTAGCCATTATTCTACTTTTAATAAAAATTTCAAACTGAAAATAGGGAAAAATACATATACAAATAAATACCAATACGGTTCAGTACAGTATAACCTTTTTCTCTCATTCCTCTATTGATCCACGGGCTCTCTCGGCCTCACATAGAAGCTCCATATCCTCTGCACACAACAAAAATATAATCACTCTTCGAACTTATATAAAACAAGCTCTCTGCAAACTCTACTTTAGTACAACACTTGGGTCAATTTCTCAAACCTCACACACCCTGCTTTGCTCTCTTTAGCTCATACAAAACTATTTTCATACCCACTTTTCTCAATGGAAATCACTAATTTTTATCCTCTACTTCACTCTACACAATGTTGCCTATACTACTTGTTTTCACACTTTCCTGAGTGTACCCCTGTATGGCTCCTCCATGTTGTTGTTGCATCTGTTGCCGGAATTCTGCTACTATATTAAACATGAGAATGGGCTCATGAGCGCTTCACTAAATTTTTGTGTGATTCTCCATGCTGAGAATTTAATCTTAGTCCACCTGCACACTCTAATCAAACACCCCATGCTTATTAATTGCTCACAAAGCTTGAATTTACCTTAACATGGCTTCGTTGTTTCTCATTTAATTCTATAATGCGTGCACATTAGATCATAGATGGATTTATTTCAACATCACAATAAGCCCAACAATTCCTCTCTAATAATTGTATTCCTTGTTTCCATGACCCAATGATCTATACAGAGGCCATTAACTCCATCAACCAACTCCTCTAGCTTGCATTTACTCTCAAGTTGCTGACCCATTCATCCTTTAACTCTTTGTGTTGCAGTATCAGAGCTATATCATGCCGTAAATCTCTTAAGAAAGACGTTACAGAATCACAATTATGAAGTTTCTTTAGCTCCTTTCTTATTAGCCCCCTTATTGTTTTACACCATGAGACCAGGTTCTATGACCAGTGGCTTAGTGCTTAGGTGCTAAGACTTTTAGAGTTCTGTCGGGGGGATTTCTCCCTGTGTATTTCTCTATACCCTTGGTTCTTTAGGATTCCGTAACCAAATGCCAATAAATCATTGGAAGCTCCTGCATAGTTTCTCAAAAAGATATTTACAAAGGAATTTCAATGTTTCCGACCTATGATATAATTTATAGCCCTTAGGTTCTAACCTACTCTGTGCCCTCGGTTCTCTGAACTCCTTGACCAAGCACCAATCCACTTCGAAGCCCCTTTCATCGGATCAAGTTTTTCTCCAAAAAAAATAGACGAGAGTTATGAAAACTCAAACCTCCAATATGTCAACCTCCGAAATGAAGTCATGTTGTCATCATATTTTCCACGTGGAACCTCCTTAGTAGTTCCCTTGTTCACCAAGATTTCCCCATTAGGCCACCCAATATTTCTGAATCTCGCTGCCACCTGTCCTCCGAGCTCCCACATCATGCTAACATCATCTGCATCATTAGCTCCTAAGGGGCCAATAAGGTGTTTCCATGTGTCCTGCTAAGGAGAGAGAAAGGGTCTTCTTGGTCCTTGGTTTTTCATCGATTTTTTCTCTCCTTTGCAAACATCAACACTTTCATGAAAATACAATTTATAATGGCTTATGAGGTTCTGAGGTTCTGATGGCCCAATGCTCCTAGGTTATGATGTCCCCAATATTCTGATATTATGATATGCCCTTTGATCTAAGGCTCCGATATTGGGTCTTGATGTTCTCCACCCTTTTGATATTTAGCCTTCAGAAATCCAGCTCCCGATATTTGACCTTCTGAAATTCGGCTCCCGATATTTGACCTTTCGAAATTTGGCTTGCTTTATAACTTCAAGATCCTAACTTCGACAATCCATAACTTTTTATCTAGGAGGTCATTTGAAAAATTCCATACACCATTGGAAAGTTATTTCAGAGAATTTTCCAATGGAGAGTGTCCAATGTAGGCCTTGAGCCCATATTCTACCTGAGAAATGGATACAAACGTTTTCTTTCTCTTTCCACCTTGGCCCTTCTCTTGATCTAGTTGACGTCAATTGCAACACACTTGCATCCACTTAGCCATTCACATAATTCCAATTGTCCAAAATTTCTAACACTTCAAATATCTGAAAGCTTATACAAATGTTATTTTTTCATGCTTTTAAAGTTGCCTGTAATAAAACTGTAAACTAATTCAGCACACACACAGATATATATATATATATATATATAGGAGAGACATCAAATAATCAATCCTTAATTGTTTCTAGTAGGTAGCGATTTTCCAGTAAAATATTCTATATTTAATATATTTTTTGAAAAAAAATATTAATTTTTAAGAAGAAAAATTAGACAAAATGTTTAATGTTGTTGACTTATTATTTCGGAAATTATATTGACAACAATGAAATAAGATTTTAATTAAAAATTTTGAATCCTAAAACATTGTGGGAGTTTTTATGCTAAAAAATACATCTAATAGTACAGAATGAACTAAGGGCCCTAATATATAGGAACAAAAAAACATAGGTATAGAAAAAAAACTAATCTATTATGTGGATGGAAGTGGAAGTACTTGGTGGAGGGGTTGAGCCACTCGCACTAGAAGTATTTAAATAGAACTAGGAGGCTTAATGGCATTCACCTGGATAAGTAGCGTCTAGTAGCCTAGAATTGATTTCCTTTAGCCATAATTGAATTTCATAGGATTGTAACAAGATTTCCTTCTTTTCCCCGTCATGTTGCATATGCAAATTTCCCACAAGCATCTTCTCATGCCAATACAAGTTCATTTTTTCCAGTATTTGATTTCTTGAATGGTAGATCTCACTATATGAAGGACCCAATTCCCTCGTTTGCAATCAATGGAACACTAATTAATTATAACATGTTTTGCTTTATAATTCATCGATGTATGGGGAAAATTTTTCCCAAAATACATATTAGTTGATTCCTTGGCTTTATTGAACACATGTATAGAGGAATTCCCATATTGCACACATGAGCCGGAGCACCTTAAACCAACCTATGCTTAGTGGCTATTGTGAAAAGTATTTCCACGAGGTATGGCTTTACTACTTGCACAAAGCTAATACCACAAAGAGAAAACAACCAAGAGAAACTAGATACAAATACCAAGAATTTAAAAAATAAAAATAAAGAGTAGACTTAAAGAAATAAACTTCAATTAAAAGCTACCCCTAATCCCTCCTAATATCCAATGGTGAAACGTACGGAACAACATGTTTCTTCTGTAACATCTAATTCCATTTTTCAATTAATACAATATATTCGATATATTCAATAATAGGAAAAAAATAGAGAAAATATTTCTTTGCATGGGTTTGGGATGATATGAGAATAATTAAGGAAAATATTTCTTTGAATGGGTTTCCTAATTTTAATCAGTAATAATATTTAGTACTAAAAAGGTTGAAGGACCTTACTCCAATTAAGAAAACTTCCACTATTAGCACCACATTATCTTAAAAAGTTCCAAAACTCTAATTGTAATGTGCATAGATGATTACCTTTCTTCAAAGCTTTCAAATCTATAATTGTAATGTGCACAGATGATTACCTGATTTAGGAGCATCCTCTAATGTCACTTTATATGCTATACGTTTAATGCTAAACCAATTAAATCTAATTAAATAGATTTAAGGTATAGAATAGAAGTTAAGGTAATGGGTAAGTTCAAAGATATTATTACTTAGGTAGCTACAATATATATGGGCTAGCCTCAACTTGGGAACAACCTCGTTTATATATATATGAGTTAATCAATTTAATTAAAATAGAAATGGTAAGATAACCATTTTGAAATAATTCTCAAGTTTTGATTTGTAATTACTAGTAAGAATAATCTATAAAAGTTAAATCCATATTATGTATTTAATAATTATTAATAATTAAACTAAAATTTAAAATTTTCTATTTCAAAATAAATACACTTATTAAATAAACAATATTAAATAACTATATTAAATTTTAATAAGTAAAATATTTTTTATAAATGATTTGATAAACTAAATACAATTGATATAAGGCATTATTAGTAGAAATGGTCAAACCTCTATATATATATATATATATATATATATATATATATATGAAACATGACTTGGGTAGATGGTTAAATCAATTAAGGTAACTATTACGACTTCATATCAATGTGTACTTTAATAGTCTATATTTTTTTCTTAAATTTTTATTTTTACATTATAGATTTTATTTTTTACAAATTTTAATTTATAAATATAGATGTGGGTTGTTTTATTTATAAACTTTCCTTGTAATGACTTTACACACTTCCTTCATACTATGTTATATAATGTATCTTGTTTTTATTAATGATAAATGATGCAGGAGCATCCTGCTCAATTTTCATTACATATTTGGGTGATTTAGGGGGGTGATGTTTTTTTCAATTATTTTATAAATTATGCACATTTCAAATAAATTGAGAGGAGAATCTGAGTGTGAGGTTTATTATAAATATTCTCTTAATAAATTGAGAATATGAGGTGGAGTTGAGTTGTATAGATATTTTAGGGATTATGAACTCCTTAAATGGAACTTAGTTGAATCAAAGGAGGGATAAAGCTATTTTAGAATTTGGTTGAGTTATTTCTGGAGGAAATCATGGATTGACATTAATCCAAAATTATGCATAAATATGAGGCTTGTGTGAGGATGAAAGGCAGAGAGAGATAGAGAGAAATGTGAGAGTTTATGTAAAGGGAAAGAGTGAGAGGCCACAAATGTAATATTTGACCAAAAGGGTTGAATCTGAAATTTTCCTGTTTTATTATATGCAAGTATTTTGTTTGTGTTCGGCTCTCTCTTCTTATATATTTTGTATTGAATCTAAGTAGTTTATGTGAAGATTTTTTGGATGAGGATTTCATGTCAAAGGGAACACACACTCTACTGTGCGCAAGTATCTGATTTTTGCAGAATTTCTGCATCATTTGGTATTAGAGCCCAAAGATCTAATTAATCCATGCAGCCGCGGATGTGAGATGAGTGCGATTGGAATTAATTTTGATCGAAGAATCAATCTGAGTAAGTCACAGATGGAAGCTTCTTCACTTTGAAACCTCTCCGCATCAATAATTACTTCTGGATCATCATGCAAAATCATAGGTGGATTATCTGATTGGGACACAAAGACAAATGCAAAGACGGTCATTATAGGTGAATTTTTTTGGAAGGGAATGTTGGGTTGGAACTAGAATGCGTTGGAGGTAGCGTGGAGCGTAGATGAAAGTGATGCAGAGGGAATCGTACAGTGATGCCAGAAGAAAAGGATGAATTATTGAATGCTACTACAAGTCGGATTCACACTTTAGAAACTAATCTGGAAACAACGAAGAAGGCCTCGAAGGAAGCACTTGCTAATCAGGAGGAGCTTATTGCATCTGTTGTCAATCCCAGAGATAGCCTTGAGTTGTGAAAGACCAGTGCCTAGGACATCTTAAACAGCAGAGAGAAAAAGTAATGTAATATGACAGGGACAACTAGCAGGACGGAGCTCTCGTGCTTTCTATTCATAAACAGGAAATTCAACTTGAATGGGACCAAAACTTTCAAAATTTAGAGACGTAAGAGGCATATTGCAGAGACAAAGTGTAAAACTCTTACGCAAAGGCATCAGACAACTTAAATACAGTTCACTGTAAAGAGGGCCAGCTCAACAATGCTTAACAGAGATAAGTCATTTGTAGATTTTCACTATGTAAGAAAGAATGAGAGAATATCAGCTATCGCATAGATAATATCCGGACATACATATCACCATGTAATGGGCTTATCTATTCAAGAATCCATTCACAATAATAGCGTATTCCAAAATAACATCACATTGAAGCCAATATAGCAGAAGTATGGGTGCAGTGAGAATGGAACAAAATATCATGCATGAGCCATATTTAAAGCGCTATATTGATTCCAACATGAGTATCAACTAGGATAAGTTCACATTAAAATCAATGAGCTGCTCGCATTCCAAAACATGATACAGGAGAAACGGATGAGATAAGACAGACAATTGATCAACACGTAAAGAGGAAGTTACTTTCTATTAAGTATCAAAGACTAGAATCTTCCTTACGGACAAAACTTCCTCTTCATTGAAACCCAGCGAATTTTGAACCTCATTGCAGAGTTAGTGAGAATTGGTCTAGATCTTCCTACGGCATATTTTTTGAAAAAATCTGGAACCTGGTTCTTTCTATTGTTCTTGTTTATATGGGAACTTCTCTACATGGGCGAGAAGATATTTTGGGAAAATATCTTCATCGCATGCTAGGAGTTTGTTAGAAGTCCTTGTCCAAGTAACCAAAATCATGATGAGGGATAAAAACCTCTCATCCTTTGCTGTTAAGCGCTCGGCCATTTTGAAACAAAATTAAGTAACAGTCTGAGTAAAAGTAAATTGTTGTGGTGAAATATAAATTCCACCTGGACTTAAAAAAGACTAACTAAGATAAAAAGGTAAAAAGTAAAAAGGCCGCGAGGGCCGAATCATGAAATAACAATGCATCATTTGTGAGAAGGGGTCGAGGCTGTTGCTGATACTGGTGGCAGCGCGTTTTCGGATGAACTGGAAATTTGGCTAACGAAATGGGCGCACCTCTGTTGACTATCTGTGGCAGGCTCAGGAATCATTGCAAATCCCTCTACCCTGATGAAAGCCTCAGTGAGATTGCTCGGATTTGCCTCAGTAGGGACTTTATGTTTTAACAAGTGAAGGAGAGCAAACTCTGGGTGCAGTGATGCGATCATGGTTTCGGCCTTGAGCCGGGTGGTTTTATCTGACAGGACATATGTCCAGTCCCTTTCTTGCTTCAGGCATGCTTCGTATTCCGGCAATGGTCGCAACATAGAAGGGGTGGTGGAGTCCCAGCACGTCGGAATCCCTGCTATCGTAATTTCGGCCCAAACTGCATCAAACCGGTCCATGCTGTATATCAACTGTTGCAAGGCCTTCGAAGCCATGACGCGAGCCAATTCCTTATCGATGAGTTTCTGACATTCCAAGGCCTCTTTATGCCGGCTGACTATGCCGTGTTGCTCTACTTCGTTAGCTCTCAGCCTTTTCAAGAATGACACATACTCTCTGGCACACTAAGCTCTGTTGATTAAATCGAGATCCCCTTCCTGAAATCGCCTTCTGAGCTAAAGTACTGAAGATTTCATCTCCTCGATGACTTGCAGAAATTCCCATTGCTCTGTTACAGCT
This sequence comes from Pinus albicaulis, assembly GCA_034641835.2. Lineage (NCBI taxonomy): Eukaryota > Viridiplantae > Streptophyta > Pinopsida > Pinales > Pinaceae > Pinus > Pinus albicaulis. The sequence goes on from CM076573.1 coordinate 187,560,655, forward strand.
AAAATGATCTCGGACCAAATAATATTTCTACCTTCTCTGAGAGTGAGGTTACCTTTTAGGCATGCGTTGAGATCATTTATAGTCTTCTGCTGGTCAGCCCTCGTTTTCTTTTCCTGTTCAATTTCTTTCTGCAATGCTTCTATCCTTCTGGTATTCTCTGATAGGGATTTTTTCAAATCCGTGATCATTTGCCTTGCAGTGGAAGCCTATTTCTCCAGTATGTCATTTGCAGCTTTCGCTGCGTCCAGATTTTCTAAAAGTGAACTCATCTCAGGTGGCATTGTAGCTGGTGCACAGTTGTGCGTGTCCCAAGTGTCCTGTAGCTCTGTCAACCTACTCTGAAGAGTAGCGATTGTTCCTGCCAACTTCTCCTTCTCTTCTCTTTCTTATGACAAGGTGCCGGCCAATTCCCTTTTCTCTTTCTCTACTTGTGCCAACTCGGCTGTCTGCACATGCTGGGAGACTAGCATGTGGGCTTTGCCTTTCAGTGAGGTAACTTCCTTCCGCAATTGGTCTATTAAAAATCCCTACGGGTTTGTTTCCCCAGTGTCTTTCCCTTTGATTTGATCTTGGAGACCGCGTATTTGATTTTCCTAGGCGCGGGTACTTGCCTGCTCATTTTTCAGGGTAGTCCTCATCTGTTCATGCTTTTTCTCGAGCTTCCTCAGTGCAAGGGTAGCCCTCATTACCTCATCCTTTAGCATGTCAACTACAACCTGAAACATGTTACACGTATCAGTTGCTGGCACCTTAGTCATGTCAATTTCATGTTGGAGTACCCGGTAGCTAGTGGCGCCTGTATCAGGGTCCAAAAGGGCTTCGGCCATAGACAATACCAGATGCTCAGTATCCACATTCATGGTGGCGACAATCCTGATGTGATACTTTTCTACATACCCCTCCAGCTCATCTTTGTACTTATCTCTGATTATCTTGTTTTTCTTGATCCTTTCGGCTGCCACTGGTGAAGTATAGTCCCCCATGGCCTGTGAAACCTCAGTGAAGTCGGAGGAGGTGGTGCTGTCCTTCAACACTTTGATTTCGGCCTTGCTGTTGTCAAGAGGCGCATATGGTATGAATGGTTCAAGCAGCTGTTTCTCTCCTATAATTTCGGCTTCACTTGAGACTGTTTTCTGTTTTTTATGAGAGGGAGAACCTGTTCCTGAAGGACCGACTTCTTCTTCTGTGCATTTGTTGATGCCTTTCTCTTCCCCTGTGGCAGATGAATCTGTCTCCATCTATGAAACCAAAGGCCAAATTTCCATGTTAGCCTTCCACTCTATAAACGGTCTTGGTTCATGTACATAAGGTGTGGACCGATTCCTCTTTCTTCTGTTTGAAATAATCTCCCGGGGATCATAAGCCCAAGTATTCCCCTGTCTTAGGTCCATACCCTGCAATAGCTTTTCGACAATGGGAAGGGCGTGTCTTGAATTCACGACGAACGGGCCGATTTGGGTAGGAAGCCTCAGTATGTAACCTTTCTTAGCCGGGACAAAGTGGAGCTGGTCAGCCTTGAGGGTTTGCCGAATATACTCCAGAGCATAAACTCGTCGGGCGGGAAACACCAGTAGCAGGTAAGGGGTGACCTCGGCTCCATAGACCCGAATTTCAGTATTATTATTAGAGAGATACCATTCCCCGGTGCTCTGGATTTTACCAGCTTGCAGCCAATTCTTCATTTCAGGAAAAGCCCTAGGTGAGGGCAAACCATGAATGATGTTGTAAGAAATGGACATGAAATCGTTCAGGAAGCTAGAGTAACCCACCCCCTTTGGCAATTGGCGCATTTCAGAGTTCCAGTCAAAAACAGGTCAGGGCTGAGAATTGACCTCGTATACCCTATCCAAGCCCAAACGCTCGAACCTATCAGCATGCTGATACAAGAAAAGATAGAACACCAATGACCAGAAACGGAAATGACTGGTTTCAGGAAGCTCTTGGAACTGGGTGTGAATGCTGGTAGATAAGTAACCCGAGATATCTAGGACAACCCCCTTCTGAGACATTAACCATAAGAAAGAAAACACATACTTTGGAAGTTTCCCCCAACCCGCCTACACCTAACAGACCCGCAATGAGCGTGAGGATGGGTTGTACTTCCTCCTTAAACAGGCTTAATGGGAGGAGTTCCGTACCGGGAAGGGTAGTAGCCTGGCTGCTGGAAATAGAAGTAATGAAGATTTTTTGGTGCTCCCATGGCGATTTGGTAAACTGGGAAGTTAAAGCTTCTTTAATGAAAGCAGTGTAGGTGGCGCTGGTGGGAAAATGGAGGGCTTGCTTCATGATGTCGGGCAAAAGGAAGAAAATTGGGTTTCCCTGAGCGGAGGCAAACGTGCGTCGGTTTTCATCGTAGGCATCTCTGAGCCAATAGATGAACTCGACCACTGGGAAGACTGGGGGGGTAATCTGATGGTAAAAGCCTGACACAACCACCCGGTATCGATCCCTATTATGAACATGACACGAAAAAATCTCAGGCCTTATACTGCTAATGGGGAAAGGGTATTGGTGATCGCAGATTCCATCTTGCTGGTCGATGAAAGTCTCGAACCCGGGAGGGTTTCTGGTTTCTCGGACCTGGGGAGTTTCTGGTTCGTTTTTCTTGGGTGTGCCCCTTCCCATGACTGACATATGAAATCTAAAAAGAGAAATGAAAGGAAAACAGAGGGAATGAAAGGGACGAAGTACCTGTATAGTAGGTAAATGTTCTTGGGAAAGCGACGCGAGGGTAGTCTGGTGATGATTGGGTAGACCTGGCACTTGTTCTCACTTTGTATATACCGTAACTAGAAGACCTGAGACTTTTACTTCAGTAAAATACGGGAAACTGCTATCTGAGACTGGTAATTCTGAGGTGAAAACGGGTAGAGGTGAAATAAGTAGGGCAACTTTCGTAAGGACACTAATACTGGGGCACGCGGCATGTAGGGATTGGGCGTTGGTTGGGGAGAGGCGAACACTGCGTGCCGGGTTTAACACTAGTACGGGCCTCAGTACCAGCTTACATACGAACTTTACCTTACCTCTCTACCGTGTACACCATTTGATACTTTGAAACATAACATTCACAAAGCGAATTGAATACATGCCCTACCGGTCGTGAGGGCCCACATTGTGTTTGCCACGTTGCCATACCTCATGCTCAGGCCTTTCCACCTCATTCTGGCCTTGGGTCCCCACCACATCACATTATCACAATTCCGCGGGGGTATGGGTCTCTTCCCTCTCTCGCTGCTCGACCCTCGTAGAATTTCCCTTGTGTGCCTATTCAAAAAGCGGCAATTCTTTGAATACATTTGTCATGTGCTCTTCGTACCACATAATTTGCACCTTTTATATTTCCGCTACCCCTTTTTACTTTATACCTCAGCCTTCGTATTATTTTCGCTTCTAGCTTTTAGGCATCTGACTTGTCTTACTTAGTTTCACTTCGACAAACTCTTCAAGTATTTCACCATTTGATATAATGTTCGATGCACGACTTATCACCTTTTAGTAAACCAATGACTTACGTTAAATATTGAACAACATTGGCTCCACCTGGGGACGGCACGTTCATCCTTGAATGTGTCGAGAACTACGCAGACCACCTGTTTGTAGTCTGTGAACGCCACTTCTCATCCCTTTGGACTCTTTACCTCTTCTCTTCATGATTCATCAACAAACACACATTATTCAAACAATGCTTAAAAACAGGAAATAATATACAATATGGTACATCAGGCTTTCTCGGCCCGGATCAGTATTGGAAATAAAGCTTGAGGAATTGACCATTAACAGGGGTGTCCAGCAAATCTCCCTGCAAATTCTCCAACCTAAAAGTATTGTTGCCACCTTGTTCTGCAATTTTGAAAGGGCCAAACCAGAGGGGATCGAATTTTCCGTGCGTCCCTCTATCTGCCCTTCGAATGTCCCATCTGAGCACCAGATCTCCCACCTGTAACTTTCTGTTTTTGGCATGTTGGTCGAAAATATCCTTCATTTTCTCCTGATATTCAATCATCTTCTGACTCACCTGATTTCGTGTTTCTTCTAGCTCCACCAACTGATTAATCCTCCTAGTTACATCGTCAGGCTCCTCCTAATTTTCTTTCATGAACCGAGCTACCGATAAAGCGAGCTGCACAGGAAAAACTGCTGCTCTCCCGTAAACTAGTTCGTATGGAGACTTCCCAGTTGCCCTCTTGCTAGTAATTCGGTTTGCCCACAGAGTGAATTTCAGCTGAGAATCCCAATTCTTCTGATTCTCGTTGATAGTCTTCTTTAGTGCTCGGACCAGAGTTTTATTTGAGGACTCCGCGAGGCCGTTCCCTTGGGGATAATAAGCCGTAGAGTGACCCAGTGCAATATTATACTGCAGGCAGAAGTTGACGAATTTTGTGGATTTAAAGGCTTGTGTGTTGTCAGTTACTATCTTAGCAGGACAACCAAATCTGGATATGATGTGTTCCTCCATGAATTTTATTACCACAGCATCAGTTGCATTCCTAGCAGGTATAGCTTCCACCCATTTGGTAAAATAGTCTGTGGCGGTCAATATCCATTTATGCTGACCGCTGGATGGAGGATGTATTTCTCCGATGAAGTCGATTCCCCAATGCTAGAATGGCTCATCTACATGGACTGGTATCATGGGGAGAGGCGCGAGCTTCTGTCTCTCTGCGAACCTTTGGCACTTCTCGCAGGCTCTAACTCGAGTGAACACGTCTCCAAATAGTTTAGGCCAGAAAAAACCAGCCTTCAGAATCTTGTGAGAGGTAGCCCTCCAAATGTAATGGCCTCCACAGATTCCTTCATGAAACTCAGCCATTATATTCTCCACCTCTTCTTCTGTAAGGCACAGGAGTAGGATACCGAAGGGGTCTCACCAATACAACCGATCGTTCGCAATGACATACTTTTGCGACCTCAACCTTAGTGATATGTACTTAGTTTTGTCACAACTGGGCAGGCAACTGAGGGTTAGAAGGTACTCTACCATCTCTTTGTACCATGGGCTGATAAGGTACTTCAAATGTATCTTCTGGGAGGCTATTTCTATTCCCTTTGCTTCCTCCTTCACTCCAGAATCTTCATTCGTTGTCATAGACAAATTGATACCCAAGGCCTGACAATTCGATTCAGAGAGGATCTTGGCTAAACCTTGCCCCTTAATTAATTTGGTAGGACGGATATCTAGCTCGTATTCTTGTATTTTGGCTATCCATTTTCCCCTCTTTCCTTCACTGTCCCCCTGGATAAGAATGTCTTTAACAGCTGCTGTAGAAACAAATGCAATGACATGGGACTGCAAAACATACATACGGAAAGCTTTGAGAGACTTCACCAGAGCGTACGCTTGCTTCTCTAATATGTTATATTTTAGCTTAGCATCCCAAAGCACCTGACTAAAAAAGGAAATAGGCTGTTCATACCCTTCTCCGTTTTTCTGCAACAAAACTACAGCTACTGTATGATGGGATGCGAAGGAGAAGATCATAAATGGTTTGGCATAATCTGGCCAGGCTAACACAGGGGCTTCAGCGAATGCATTTTTAATTCTGGCAAAGGCTTCTCTCGACTCTGGTGACCATTTCACCTCATTATTCTTCTTTAGCATATCAGTTATGTGCCTAACTATCTCAGCATAGTTAGGGATGAACCTCCTTAGGAAGTTTATACGTCCTAGGAACACCTGAACTTCCTTTTTGTTTATGGGCAAGGAAATGCCGTTTATGACTTCCACTCTTTTAGGATCTATCTTTACTCCATCTTTGGTTACAATGTGGCCCAAGAGCTTGCCCTCTTCTAGTGCAAACAAAGACTTCTGTGGGTTAAGGGAGAGGCCATACTTTCTACACTTCTCAAAGGTTTTGTGCAGGTGTTCTATGTGCTCTGCATCATCCTTTGAAAAAACAGTAATTTCGTCCAGATATACCACCACGAACTGGTCATGTTCTCCAATAAAAGCAATATCCATGGCCCTCTGGAAAGTGGTCCCTGCGTTAATCAGCCCAAAAGGCATTCTGGCATACATAAACGTTCCACATGGAGTGGTGAAGGCCGTCTTCTTTCGATCTTCTGGCAACACAGCTACCTGATTATACCCAGAGAACCCATCCATCATCGACATCCGGGCAGCCCCTACCACTTTCTGCAATATGTGATCCATCTTGGGCAGTGGGTAATTATCTTTCAACGAAGCCCTGTTCAGGTTCCTAAAATCAACACATAGTCTTATTTCTCCATTCTTCTTCCGTACAGGGACTAGATTTGCCACCCACTCAGAGTACCTCAATGGTACAATGATTTTAGGCTTCAGCAGTTTCTTAATTTATTTCTCAATAGAAGGTAGCAATAGTGGGTTTATCTGTCTAAGCTTTTGCTTATGTGGCTTTGCATCTCCCTTCAGTGGAATCTTATGCTGCATAATGCTGACATCGAAGGTTTTTAGGTCTTGATAAGACCAAGCAAACACATCCTTGTAGGACTGAAATAACTTCTGATACAGCTGTTTATATTCTCCCGGGACCTTCTTAGACAGCTTCATGATTTTAGGGTCAGCCTCAATGCCTAGGTTCAGGTCCTCTACCTGATTCTCCTCTACAAATTTGTTTGGCTGTAATGAGACATCATTCTTGTTAAACAACCTTTCTAAAGGTACTATTCCTCGTGGAATGACATTCCCTTTCAGCTGCAGAAATTTATGACCAGCTACCTTTTCTTCCCACTTCTCTTTCGAGGCATCTTCGGTCTCCACTTCTTCACAAATGTCGATCTCCATGTTGGGGAACTCCCCAATTGTTTTCAAGAATCTCTTAACTTTCTCATCATATTCGAATACTTGCCAGTGCTTGATGTTGTCTGGGATTGATGGCCTATAACGCACCTCAATCTCATATCTCAATAGAGGGTTCTGAGGTGGCCGAAAATTACTAGCAGCCATTGCTAAAGAATCTGCCATTCTGTTTTTCTCTCGAGGCATGAACTGGATATTAAATGCTAAGAATAATTTCTCCACCAGATCCCAGATTTAATTCCTATAGGCTCTCAGCCTAGGATGTTTAGCTTGGCACTGATTCTTCACCTGCCTGACTACTAATTCTGAATCTCCCAGAACTTTTAAACTTTGTATGTTCATGCTCCTGGCTGTCTACAACCCAAGTAAGAGTGCTTCATATTCGGCCATGTTATTTGTGGCTTCATACTCCAACTTGAAGGATAGAGGCACCCATCTTCCTGCAGGCGAAATCAATAACACCCCAGCTCCGTTTCCTTCTCTAGAGTTGGCTCCATCGAAGTGAAGCATCCAGATTTCTGATTCGGGACTTTCTTTGAACTGCTCTGTCTTGATCTGGAAAAATGATGGTTCATGAGCATACTCCTGATCTTCCTCAAGCATTAAGCATGAGAAATCCCCCTCCCTACTATAAACCGAATAATTCACTGAATCATCTACTTTAGTGACTGTCTTAACAAATCTGGTCTCTCTGTACAGCCTCCTCTCTTGGCCACCAAATACAGGGATAGTGGCATAGGTGAGATCCAGCTTAATCGATCCCCTAATTTTGGTTCCCCAAGATCTTGATAGTAACATGCCGAAGCGAGCTGGGATGTCAGCCACCACTATATCCATCACTACACTTTTTACTAGGATCTGAGCCAGGTTAACCACCAAGTCTTTTATCATGCCCAGGCACTTAACTCTTTTGGAGTCGAATGAGTAAATGTCTTTGTATGGACGGGTGATCTGTAATCCTAGTTGCTCCATGACTGAGAGGGGTGAAATATTATGGGAGGATCCTGAATCTAACATGTAGTTATGCAGCAGCAGGTCATGTATTACTAAAGACACATAAAATGGGGGAGTGGCAGCATCTAATTCTTCAACATGCAGGCCGAAAACAACCATAGACCTTTCTTCCTGAAGATTCAGGCTGTCCGGAATGTTTATTATCTGAGGAGGGAGCATAAAGGAAGTAACCTGGGACTGATATGCAGGTTGTTTTAACAATTCAGTCAAGGAGACCGGGATTTTTACCTTCTTGAGCTCCTTTTGTAAGTTGAAAGCAGGGGAAGACTTATCTATTGGAGCCTCTTTTAGTTCCTTATCTCTGGGGTTTGCTCTTTGTGGGGAAGGTTGGACTTCTTTTAAGGTTGGTTTAACATTAGGAGGTGCAGGCCCTTGCGAAGATGAAGGAATTTTATCAGCAAACTGTGAAGATGGGTTAAGAGGCCTCTTACCTTTTTCCGGGGGTTTTTGAGGAGTGACCTCCTTCTGTGCAGGTACCTCTTCTTGAGGTGTGTCCTCCTCTTGATCCTGAGTGTGAGTTCTCTTTCTGGAGGACCTGAGGTCATATCTTCTGTTGAACTGGGCTTGCATGAAATCAACAAACTACTTGCAGTAGTCATCAATTTCAGGATCCTCAGTATCTTCATTAGCTTTCACTTCTGAATGTGGTTGCACTTCTACTTCGTCACCTCTATGTATGGGGCATTCAATGTCATTACCGTCTGAGAAAACAAGGCATGCCTCATCTTGCTCACAAGCAGTGTCTTCAGTAGAACCCTCTACTTGCCCCTCCAAGTATAGAGGATGTGGTACTTGGTCTTGTTGCTCCTTCTGTCCCCTCTGCAGTATCTGCAAGGGCGGCTTTCTGTATTGAGGGTTAAAACCTCTGTTTGGAGCATTTTTGAAATTCTTAGAGGATGAATTCTTTGCCTCCATTTCAAGTTTCACCAAATTACTTGAGAGGTTTTTGATCATCTTGTTCATTTCCTCAATCTTGTCATTAGCTGAATCTCTGTCTTAACTCGAGGTAGATACCTCCTCCTTTCCTCTTCTTCTCGTATCTTGTTCAGATCTCCCTTTGGATTTACCGGTGGAGGCAAAGTTTGCCTCAAGCTCCAGTGCATCAGTCTGAGCATCATCCAGAGTGGCTGGCTTTCTCTCTCTCAGAGAGAAGCCAAATTCTGAGTCAAAAGCTGCAACAAACACAACCTTGGCAGCGGTCTGGTGTGGTTTCATTTCTGTAGGAAGACTCAGGTACAACTTGTTAAATCTCTTAATAAATTCGGCCACTCCTTCATTGTGTCTTTTCTTGAGCGTATTAAACTCAGTAAGGCAGTGACCGTGGTCTTTCTTCTCTCCCCATTGTTTGAGGAAAGTTTCTTCCATTGCTTCCCATGTATTTACAAAACGGTCTCCCAACGTCTTGAACCATTTTTTGGCTTCACCATTAAGAGATTGCACAAATAGTCTGAGGACTATGTCTAGGTTCTCCACATTAAAGTTTTCTGCAAAAGTGCAGAAGACCTCAAGGTGTTTTTGAGCATCAATCTCATTTTCTCCATTGAAGCGGGGCAGGATCTTTAGATAATCCTGCAGCATATCATTTAAAACTTGAGGTAATTCCAGGGGGGCATATTTATTTAGCAAGAAACCCAGAACGTTGGCCATTGGAGGAAGAGGTGGAGGTAACAAGAGATCTTGGTGAGTAAGTGGGGGAGGAGGTGGAAGTGTGGTGTGGATGATGATAGGAATATAGTGAACAACAGCTTGGGAGGATGGAGACAAGGGTGGTGTATTGACAACAGATACTTCAGTGACCTCCTTAACTTCTTCGACCTCTGGAGTGGGATGAAATATATAACGGGTGGTATCTATTGACTCGGCCTTGTCCTTTACTTGGATGTTTCCTGGAGGTAAATAGTCTGAGTAATAACCGGTTTCACCCAGAGCCGAGTCAGAATCTTAAAATTGGGAAACCTAAGAGGAGGAAGAAGGAAAGTCTTCTAGAGAGAATGGTGGGATCTCAGTATGAATGAATTGTCTCCCCCTCCAACCTCTTCTATGTAAAATCCTCTCTGGGTCATACACAGAGGGTGTCTTTGGCTGAGACGTATCTAACCTAAGGTGTGGCTTCCGAGGAGCCAGGACTGCGATTAGATTTTTCTGGAAAATGAATGTGGAGTCACCAAGGTGAGGGATATAAAACTCTCAACTCTCCATGCTCACCTAATTGAAGAGTGAAATAGGGTTTTGTCGAGGCCCAGGGATTTCAATTTTTCATCAACTTCGTTCCCCGGCAACGACGCCAAAAATATGTTGTCAATCCCATAGACAACCTTGAGTTGTGAAAGACCAGTGCCTAGGACATCTTAAACAACAGAGAGAAAAAGTAATGTAATATGACAGGGACAACTAGCAGAACGGAGCTCTCGTGCTTTCTATTCATAAACAGGAAATTCAACTTGAATGGGACCAAAACTTTCATAAGTTAGAGACGTAAGAGGCATATTGCAGAGACAAAGTGTAAAACTCTTATGCAAAGGCATCAGACAACTTAAAGACAGTTCATTGTAAAGAGGGCCAGTTCAACAATGCTTAACAGAGATAAGTCATTTGCATATTTTCACTATGTAAGAAACAATGAGAGAATATCAGCTGTCGCATAGATAATATCCGGACACACATATCACCATGTAATGGGCTTATCTATTCAAGAATCCATTCACAATAATAGCGTATTCCAAAATAACATCACATTGAAGCCAATATAGCAGAAGTATGGGTGCAGTGAGAATGGAACAAAATATCATGCATGAGCCATATTTAAAGTGCTAGATTGATTCCAACATGAGTATCAACTAGGATAAGTTCACATTAAAATCAATGAGCTGCTCGCATTCCAAAACATGATACAGGGGAAACGGATGAGATAAGACAGACAATTGATCAACACGTAAAGAGGAAGTTACTTTCTATTAAGTATCAAAGACTAGAATCTTCCTTACAGACAAAACTTCTCTTCATTGAAACCCAACAGGCTTTGAACCTTCTTGCAAGAGTTAAACAAAAGTGCATACAAAATCTTCTTACAGCATATTTTTCTGAAAAAATCTGGAACCTGGTTCTTTCTGCTGTTCTTGTTTATATAGGAACTTCTCTACATGGGCGAGAAGATATTTTGGGAAAATATCTTCATCGCATGCTAGGAGTTTGTTAGAAGTCCTTGTCCAAGTAACCAAAATCATGATGAGGGATAAAAACCTCTCATCCTTTGTTGTTAAGCGCTCGGCCATTTTGAAACAAAATTAAGTAACAGTCTGAGTAAAAGTAAATTGCTGTGGTGAAATATAAATTCCACCTGGACTTAAAAAAGACTAACTAAGATAAAAAGGTAAAAAGTAAAAAGGCCGCGAGGGCCGAATCATGAAATAACAATGCATCATTTGTGAGAAGGGGTCAAGGCTGTTGCTGATACTGGTGGCGGCGCATTTGCGGATGAACTAGCAATTTGGCTAACGAACTGGGCGCACCTCTGTTGACTGTCCGCGGCAGGCTCAGGCATCATTGCAAATCCATCTACCCTGATGAAAGCCTCAGTGAGATCGCTCGGATTTGCCTCAGTAGGGACTTTATGTTTTAACAAGTGAAGGAGAGCAAACTCTGGCGCAGTGATGCGATCATGGTTTCGGCCTTGAGCCGGGTGGTTTTATCTGACAGGACATCTGTCCGGTCCATTTCTTGCTTCAGGCATGCTTCGTATTCCGGCAATGGTCGTAGCATAGAAGGGGTGGTGGAGTCCCAGCACGTCGGAAGCCCTGCTGTCGTAATTTCGGCCCAAACTACATAAAACTGGTCCACGCTGTATATCAACTACTGCAAGGCCTTCAAAGCCACGACGCGAGCCGATTCCTTATCGATGAGTTTCTGACATTCCAAGGCCTCTTTGTGCCGGCTGACTATGCCGTGTTGCTCTGCTTCGTTAGCTCTCAGCCTTTTCAAGAATGACACATACTCTCTGGCACGCTGAGCTCTGTTGACTAAATCGAGATCCCCTTCCTGAAATCGCCTTCTGAGATAAAGTACTGAAGATTTCATCTCCTCGATGACTTGCAGAAATTCCCATTGCTTTGTTACAGCTAAAATGATCTCGGACCAAATAATCTTTCTACCTTCTCTGAGAGTGAGGTTACCTTTTAGGCGTGCGTTGAGATCATTTATAGTCTTCTACTGGTCAACCCTCGTTTTCTTTTCCTGTTCAATTTCTTTCTGCAATTCTTCTATCCTTCTGGTATTCTCTGACAGGGATTTTTCCAAATCCATGATCCTTTGCCTTGCAGTGGAAGCCTGTTTCTCCAATATGTCATTTGCAGCTTTCGCTACGTCCAGCTTTTCTGAAAGTGAACTCGTCTCAGGTGGCGTTGTAGCTGGCGCACAGTTGTGCGTGTCCCAAGAGTCCTGTAGCTCTGTCAACCTACTCTGAAGAGTAGCGATTGTTCCTGCCAACTTCTCCTTCACTTCTCTTTCTTGTGACAAGGTGCCGACCAATTGCCTTTTCTCTTTCTCTACTTGTGCCAACTCGGCTGTCTGCACATGCTGGGAGGCTAGCATGTGGGCTTTGCCTTTCAGTGAGGTAACTTCCTTCCGCAATTGGTCTATTAAAAAGCCCTGCGGGTTTGTTTCCCCAGTGTCTTTCCATTTTATTTGATCCTGGAGACCGCGTATTTGATTTTCCTAGGCGCGGGTACTTGCCTGCTCATTCTTCAGGGTAGTCCTCATCTGTTCATGCTTTTTCTTGAGCTTCCTTAGTGCAAGGGTAGCCCTCATTACCTCATCCTTTAGCATGTCAGCTGCAACCTGAAATAGGTTACACATATCAGTTGTTGGCACCTTAGTCATGTCAATTTCATGTTGGAGTACCCGGTAGCTAGTGGCACCTGTATCAGGGTCCAAAAGGGCTTCGGCCATAGACAATACCAGATGCTCAGTATCCACATTCATGGTGGCAGCAATCCTAGTGTGATACTTTTCTACATACCCCTCCAGCTCAGATTTGTACTTATCTCTGATTATCTTGTTTTTCTTGATCCTTTCGGCTGCCACTAGTGAAGTATAGTCCCCCATGGCCTGTGAAACCTCAGTGAAGTCTGAGGAGGTGGTGCTGTCCTTCAACACTTTGATTCCGGCCTTGCTGCTGTCAAGAGGCACATATGGTATGAATGGTTCAAGCATCTGTTCCTCTCCTATAATTTCAGCTTCACTTGAGACTGTTTTCTATTTTTTACGAGAGGGAGAACCTGTTCCTGAAGAACCGACTTCTTCTTTTGTGCCTTTGTTGATGCCTTCCTCTTCCCCTATGGCAGATGAATCTGTCTCCATCTGCGAAACCAAAGGCCAAATTTCCATGTTAGCCTTCCACTCTATAAACGGTCTTCATTCATGTACATAAGGTGCGAACCGATTCCTCTTTCTTCTGTTTGAAATAATCTCCCGGGGATCATAAGCCCAAGTCTTCCCCTTTCTTAGGTACATACCCTGTAATAGCTTTTCGACAATGGGAAGGGCGTGTCTTGAATTCACGACAAATGGGCCGATTTGGGTAGGAAGCCTCAGTATGTAACCTTTCTTAGTGGGGACAAAGTGGAGCTATTCAGCCTTGAGGGTTTACCGAATATACTCCAGAGCATAAACTCATCGGGCGGGAAACACCGGTAGCAGGTAAGGGGCGACCTCGGCTCCATAGACCCGAATTTCAGTATAATTATTAGAGAGATACCAATCCCCGGTGCTCTGGATTTTACCAGCTTGCAGCCAGTTCTTCATTTCAAGAAAAACCCTAGGTGAGGGCGAACCATGAATGATGTTGTAAGCAATGGACATGAAATCGTTCAGGAAGCTAGAGTAACCCACCCCCTTTGGCAATTGGTGCACTGCAGAGTTCCAGTCAAAAACAGGTCGGGGCTGAGAATTGACCTCGTATACCCTATCCAAGCCCAAACACTCGAACCTATCAGCATGCTGATACAAGAAAAGATAGAACACCAATGAGCAGAAACGAAAATGACTGGTTTTGGGAAGCTCTTGGAACTGGGTGTGAATGCTGGCAGATAAGTAACCTAGGATATCTAGGACAACCCCCTTCTGATACATTAACCACAGAAAGAAAAAACATACTTTGGAAGTTTCCCCCAACCCGCCTACACCTAACAGACCCGCAATGAGCGCAAGGATGGGTTGTACTTCCTCCTTAAACAGGCTTAATGGGAGGAGTTCCGTACTGGGAAGGGTAGTAGCCTGGCTGCTGGAAATAGAAGCAATCAAGCTTTTTTGGTGTTCCCATGGAGATTTGGTAAACTAGGAAGTTAAAGCTTCTTCGCTGAAAGCAGTGTAGGTGGGGCTGGTGGGAAAACGGAGGGCTTGCTTGATGATGTAGGGTGAAAGGGAGAAAATCTGGTTTCCCTGAGCGGAGGCAAACATGCGTCGGTTTTCATCGTAGGCATCTCTGAGCCAGTAGATGAACTCGACCACTGGGAAGACTGGGGGGGTAATCTGATGGTAAAAGCCTGACACAACCACCCAATATCGATCCCTATTATGAACATGACTCGAAAAAAGCTCAGGCCTTATACTGCTAATGGGGAAAGGGTATTGGTGATCACAGATTCCAGCTTGCTGGTCGATGAAAGGCTTGAACCCAAGAGGGTTTCTGGTTTCTCGGACCTGGGGAGTTTCTGGTTCGTTTTTCTTGGGTGTGCCCCTTCCCATGACTGACATATGAAATCTGAAAAGAGAAATGAAAGGAAAACAGAGGGAATGAAAGGGACGGAGTACCTGTACAGTAGGTAAATTTTCTTGGGAAAGCGACGCGAGGGTAGTCTGGTGATGATTGGGTAGACCTGGCACTTGTTCCCACTTTGTATATACCGTAACTGGAAGACCTGAGACTTTTACTTCAGTAAAATATGGGAAACTACTATCTGAGACTGGTAATTCTGAGGTGAAAACGGGTAGAGGTGAAATAAGTAGGGCAAGTGTCATAAGGACACTGACAGTGGGGCACGCGGCATGTAGGGATTGGGCGTTGGTTGGGGAGAGGCGAACACCGTGTGCCTGGTTTAATACTAGTACGGGCCTCAATACCAGCTTACATACGAACTTTACCTTACCTCTCTGCCATGTACACCATTTGATACTTTGAAACATAACATTCGCAAAGCGAATTGAATACATGCCCTACCGGTCGTGAGGGCCCACATTGCGTTTGCCACGTCGCCATACCTCATGCTCAGGCCTTGCCACCTCATTCTGGCCTTCGGTCCCCACCACGTCACGTTATCACAATTCCGCGGGGGTATGGGTCTCTTCCCTCTCTTGCTGCTCGACCCCCGTGGAATTTCCCTTGTGTGCCTATTCAAAAAGCGGCAATTCTTTGAATACATTTGTCCTGCGCTCTTCATACCACATAATTTGCACCTTTTATATTTACGCTACCCCTTTTTACTTTATACCTCAGCCTTCGTATTATTTCCGCTTCTAGCTTTTAGGCACGTGACTTCTCTTACTTAGTTTCAATTCGACCAACTCTTCAAGTATTTCACCATTTGATATAATGTTCGATGCACGACTTATCACCTTTCAGTAAACCAATGACTTACGTTAAATATTGAACAACAACATCCATGGAGAAAATGAAGGAACCTCAATTTCGTAAGAGGATATTTTGTTGGTAAGGCATACTCTCTGAACCATTGTATCTAAAGTTTGATTTAAATAGCTGTTGTCCTTGTTTTAATGCTCAGAAGACTTCCCCAGCTTGATAATTTCGAAGTCACTATATTGACTTGTGAAGAACAAGTTCGGATTGGACTTTGGAATGTGTGTGTAAATTTATAATGTCGTGATGAAGAACCCTGCGTGAGAGATAACTCCATGAATAGAATGGTTCTCTTTTAAAGTGTTGGAGCTATCAACGCAGAAGGCGTTGAAGTGGGTTTTCACTGTGAAAAGAGTGTGGAAGAATTTAGATTCAACTTGTTGTGTTGACTTGTTACAAATTTTAAATTATTGTTTGTGCATCATTAAAATACCTCATGATAATGAATTTGATTTCAAAATTATAGTATTAAGGACAGGAAAACAGTTTGGAAATTTTAAGAAGGAATTTTGCAAGTACATCATCATAAGGAGCATTGGACATCCGCTCAGGTAAAGCAATAAAAGTCAACACAAAGTTTAATTGGTGTATTATTTTATTGACCACTAAAAGTCGAAATATACATTTTCCAACTGAATCAAAATTATGAGGTACCGACTCTCTCTCTTTTTGAAGATCGAGCATTCCTGAAGGTAGAAGAACAATTTCTTGGGGAAGGGAAACACAAGAATCACCAAATATAATCTCGGATTTTGAATTCTAGGGATATTTTTGTTTAATTATCTTCTATATTAAAGGATCTAAATAACTTTTGTAGTCCAGTTCCAATTTCTGTAACGTCGGATGGAAAACATGTCAGGTCTTAGCATATCATGCATGTGATGTCATTGGTAGTTATTAGCAGTTCTGCAGCTAAATGTTGGAATTCACACAAATAGATTCAGTTCTGATAATCTGACTATAGAGCACTCTTATTGGAAGGTCCAATGCATTGTAAGAGTGGTACTGGGCTAACTAGCATATTGAGTGGCCATTATGATCAGGCTCATGTGAATCTACCAAATGGTGATATGGTAGGTGACACTGGCGATATAGAGGCAACGATTGTTGCGTGTAAGGCTGCTGAAGAGGGCTGTAAATATTATTCTTGATGCAATAGAACAAGTTGGCGACATCAACCTTGTTACTGCAGATCACGGAAATGTTGAGGATATGATGAAAAGAAACAAAGCAGGTCAACCAGTGAAGGATAAAGATGGAAAAATTCGAATTCTAACTTCTCATACCCTTTCCCCAATGCAAATTGCTATAGAAGGTCCTGGACTTACTAAAGGAGTGAGATTTCGTTTTGATTTGAAACAGCCCGGGCTTGCAAATTTTGCCTCCACTATAATTAATCTCTTGGGATTTGAGGCTCCAAGTGATTATAAGCCAACTTTGATTGAAGTTGCCAACAATTGATCTATGAGTCAAATATGGAAATTTTGGGAAGTCAGGTTTAGCAAGTCATTTCTTAAATTTTCATAATTGTTATGTTCAGAAGACAGTGCGATTTGTGTTTGTTGCTACCGGAGAAATATGTTGATGCCACCATGTTAAAAGAAAGTTTTGGAAAAATTCTATGAAGGAATTGTTTTTGTGAACTAAAGAGAGACGATGTTGCATGATAATCGTCACTGCAAAGAAGGATCTGCATGGAAGTGTAGGAAAACTATCTGTGCTAAGATGATGAGCGTGTTGAAGAGGTTATGGTATGAAGGGCATGCAAATATTCACAGTGATAAGAACAACATAGAGGAATGAAGTCAGGAGAGTTGAAATTGCAAAGAAAAGGTTTATTAAATAATCTTGAAGGGCACGTAAGGTATGAAAATTTATTTCCAAAAGGTATTTTAAATGTTGAAAATTAAATGGTTTATTTTATTTTCATCATAAAATAAATATTGGGAAAAGTGGATTGCATTTCGATTTAAAGGCTTAACTATCATGTGAGTAAAATGAAGTGATAATGGGAGATGATATAATTAGTGACTTATGATATTATCATAAGAATGGTGTATGAGAGAGAATTGATAGAGTGAAGATTTTACATCATGAGAATGTATTAAGGGTGGATGTTCATTGGTATATTGTATAACTTGAATTAGAGTCAAAATATCCACTATTGTAATTATTGGGTCAAGCTTTGAAGTCATATAAGATGTTAAGGTCAAATGAAGAAATTTGGATAGCTTGAGTCAAGTTAAACCATTGAGTTATTCTACAAGAGGGTGCATTTTTCATCCAAGATGAAGAGTTGATGTCAAGTCTGGAGTCGAAAAGTCTTAAATCAATTCAAAGGTTTGAATGTAATTGGGTGCATGATTGGCGGAGCCCGAAACCCAAAGAGTTTGGTCATTGTAACACAAGAATTACTATAGTTGTTGTTTGCAGCAAAGAGAAGCAAGAGAGTTGCCCAAAAATTATTCCAAGACAGAGAACCACAAGAGTCAAGCGCAGGGATAGAGCTTGTATTTTTGGATGGCAAGTATGAAGACTTTCTGAAAAGACGATTTGAATGAAATCCACAAGTGAATAGATGAATTTCAGAAAGGAGGAGAAGATGACTGTTGATAGTCATTTCAGAGGTTCTAAGAAAGACCTCAACCGAAGAAAGAAGAAGGAAGATGCCAAGGAAAGTGGCGTATGGAAGCAGTTGACTAATGAAGAATATGAGAGGGAGAAGGCTGATATAACTGTTCACCTTGAGTTATTGATGGAATTGTTGCAGAGAAATAAAGACCATAGACATTGTTGGAACATGAGGAAGAAAGTGAAATGGCAGAGACTACAAGTAAAGAGGGATTAGTAGGTAAACATACAATTAACAGAAGAGTTGAGGAAGCTCGAGCAGATGATGAGTGTGCAATTGAGATGTGAAGAACTCATAGAAGCTTAGTTGAAAATGAAAGTTTCCATTTGTGGCCAAGAACAGGGTGAAATTCTGGGTGAAGAGATTAATGAGAAAGATCTCATGGACTATTGGAATAGTTCAGAAGAATTTGAAGATATGTTGACAAGAGAAGCAGATGAGGCTATGAAGCCTTGTATTTTTAAAATTCATAGTTTGTGTATGTTTGCAGGATGTGCAGAAGATGATGGAAAGTCTGGTGAAACTGTCACAAAGATGAATGAAGCTCTTGAGGTGAAGTATGATGGGGAATGCCTTTTAGAAGAGGAAGGTACTGATTTGTTGCAGCAGAAAGAATTCATAGATTAATTCCTGTTTGGTGTAAGACAACCAGTTGAAGCTATTATGGAGCAGAGGCATAATGAAAATGCCATACTGATATTCCAAGGATGTAAACAAATGAATTTTTTTAATGAAATTGATGAAATAATTTTTCAATGTGATGATACAGAAACCAGGATACCTCAAGAGGATTTCCAGAAGAAGAATGAAACTGAGAATGAAGGTTGTGATGAAATGCTGGAAGGATTTCACATGGAAATATAATTCTTGGAAAAATGGCTTAAGGAACCTGAAGGAGAAGTGAAGCTTGCAGAACTTGATAAAGAAGAGATTGTAGTTGTCGTGCATGGTAAGGATGAAACATTTCTAACCTTTATAGATTTAAGTGAATGTTTTAACTCTTCAAATAATAATGTGGTTGTAGGTATAGAAAATAACATTCATAAATATGATGTTAAAATCAAAGGAATTGAGAAGAAATTATTTGAAGATGAGATGAAAGATTAGGAGCAGCAAGAAAATTATGTCCTTAGAGACATAAAGGAAACAGAAGTATTGATCCAATAGGATAAAGATGAAATCAGCCAGCAATTCAAAAGAGGATTTACTGAAATCCAGAAGATCTATGATGGGATATTGGTGCTTGCAGCATCAAAAGAGGCCAAACGATCTTGTATTTTTAAAATTAATAGTTTGTTGATGAATGAAAGTACAGCACCAGATGAGAAATTTGTTACTATAGGGGAAATCAATGACTATATTTGTGATCAAGGAGAAATTCTTGATTATTCTTCATTTAATAAAGTTGAGTGTTCAGTGCAGTTGGAGACGGAAGCATCAAACAAAGAGGAATTACTTCGAGGAATTGGCGAAAGAAATTGTTGGAGAGGCCGATGGAATCCGGTTGACAAGAAGAGTGATGTTGGTGATGCTGATGTAAAGCTAGTTTGAGGTTCTTTCAAAGTTTGGAGACCATAAGAATGGGTATCAGTGATTCTACACAAGTCTGAAATTTTCGAAATAAAGATGATCTGGTATGGAAAAGCGAGAGTTACATTCAATATTATTTTGGAAATATTATTATGGAGATTCTGTGCAAAATTACAAAATGGAGTTGATACTTTAAAATACCAGCGACAAAACAGAGTTTGGAATCCTGGAGGTAGCAATTCATTAAGACTTGTGGCTATCACATTATTACAGAAAAGTGAAAGACCTCATAGACAGGAGTTTATGGAAACTTTTCTACATGGGGAGTCTGATGCAGGAGCATCCTACTCAATTTTCATTATTTATTTGGGTGATTTAGGGGGTGATGTTTTTTTTTAATTATTTTATAAACTATGCACATTTTAAATAAATTGAGAGGAGAATTCGAGTGTGAGGTTTATTGTAAATATTCTCTTAATAAATTGAGAATATGAGGTGGAGTTGAGTTGTATCGATATTTTAGGGATTATGAACTCCTTAAATGGAACTTAGTTGAGTCAAAGCAGGGATAAAGCTATTTTAGAATATGGTTGAGTTATTTGTGGAGGAAATCATGGATTGAAATTAATCCACAACTATGTATAAATATGAGGTTTGTGTGAGGATGAAAGACAGAGAGAGATAGAGAGAAATGGTGCGAGAGTTTATGTAAAGGGCAAGAGTGAGAGGCCACAAATGTAATATTCGGCCAAAAGGGTTGAATCTGAAATTTTCCTGTTTTATTATATGCAAGTATTTTGTTTGTGTTCGACTCTCCCTTATTATATATTTTGTATTGAATCTAAGTAGTTTCTGTGAAGATTTTTTGGATGAGGATTTCATGTCAAAGGGAACAGATACTCTATTGTGCGCAAGTATCTAATTTTTGCAAAATTTTTGCATCAATAAAATGCTTCAACACATTACATTACACACATACACACATATTATAATAAATAAATAAATCATTTATATAAATATAAAGAATAAATTATTTACATAATTTAACTCAACTTTTTATTGAATTATTAGCATGACACAATAAAAACTATGGTTTAAATATAATAATAAACTATAAACATAAACCATATTAGCAATTAAACAATTTTGTGTAAGGTAGATATGTTAACAAGGTGAAAGCAAATGTTTGTTTGTTTGTTTGTTTTTAACTAGATTTATTGAATCAATAATATCTATTTAAAGAGTTCCTTAAGAATATAGTGCATCAGTAACTATTATATGTCTTATAAGAAAGTTTAAGAAAATATTTTTATCATAACTCTTTCATATTCGTATTCTAGTATAATTTTTAACTATATTATATAATTTGAGCATAACATTTGATTATTTTCTTCCCTATAAACACAGGTCAAAGGCCCTAATCAACTTCTCATACCCATTCTCAAAAACACACATCAACCCCATTAGAAAGCTTCAAAAAAAATTCCATGTTATACATAATCTCACATCATTATACAATATTCCTCATCAACTTCTCATACCCATGCTAAAAAATACACATTAACCCCATATAAAAAACCTTTAAAGTTTTTTCCATGGCACACATAATCTCACCTCATCATATATTCCTCTAAAACTATATGTTAATGCATCTAAACCTTGGGCCCCCACTTTCAACCTTTTTATCACAAATATCTCTAATCTGAAAAATTTCATAAAATGAGACATCAACCCATCAAAAAAGCTTTAATTTTTTTTTCACATTATATAGAACTTCACATCTTCATACATTATTCCTCTAAAATTATACATTAATATATCTAAACCTATGACACCTCTTTCAACTTTTTATTGTAAAAATTTTGGATCTAAAATATTTAATTTTATTTAGAAATATGTCCTTTTATCAAATCAATCATCAATTACAATTCATCAAGATTTCAAACCATAAATCAAAACCATAACCACTTTGTTGAAAAATTCCATCAACACACTACAAATTTATTTAAATATCTCCATCCCATCAACACATTACAAATTTATTGTAAATATATCCATTCTAAAATATCTCGTTTTATTTAGAAAAAATACACTTTTCTCATCCTAATCAACATCAATGGCAATTCATCAAAATTGTTCTACCCTTTTCAACTATACTCAACAAACCCATCAATGCTCTCAACTAGACTCAACAAGCCCATCAATGCTCCTTTTCCTATTTTCTTACACATTCCCAGCAATAAACATTTTGTTCATTGATTGACTTTTTAACCTACATCCTGCACCCCACTTTGGCCCACTATGTTTTTGATTTATCAACGAAATCCCACCAAATAAGGGAAGGATTGATTTGGGTTATCAATTTCAAAGGTAACCTTGAGCAGTAAATTTGGTCAATTCCCTTTGTGAAGCATGTGAAATTCATCATCACCTTCACGTTATACCTTAAAACATTTAAAGTACAATCACCCTACATTTAAAAGCAGGTGATTCACATCTAATGTATTATTTTGTTACAAGATAAAACTCAATTTAAACAAATTATACGACCAACTTATAATGGAAATCAAAACGAGTGAAAAAAAATTGCCCATAAAAGTCGTGTTTCAAGTAGAATTAGTGAATCACGTTGCCTGCCCTTCTATATGCAACGGGCCACGCCGCCTTCATACTGCTATTATTATTATTGGCAAAATCTATATTGTACACATACTTTATTGGTGGGCCTTGTCATTATAATTTTATATATATTTCTTTGTCAACCATAATCAATGTATATGCTTATTTTGAACAACAATATCCATCATTAGAATTCTACTTGTGAAGGTAAATAGTTTCCACAAATGGTAACTTATCAACGTTATCCACTACCGTAGTCAACTATCATGTGATTTGTGTGAAGATGTCAATATAAATAAATAATTGGATCCTAAAACATAATGTTATAAGCAAGTGCCATATTGTTACCACGCATATTTAATCTAGGGTAATACATAACGACTTACATTGAAAATTGGTTTCAATTTAATTGTAGAATTAAATTTTTGTGAAGAATATATATTGTGAATTATTTAGAAAGCGCGACGAATTATTATATAAAAATTAATAATTAGAGATAAGAGATATAATATTTATCCTTCAAAAATAATTTATAAAAAAATGTAATTTTATTTTTATGATGATTTTATATAAATAAGAATAAAAAAACACTAATAATTAATTTTAAATTAACTTTTAATCAAATTGTTTCATGATAATTTATAAATAATTTGTTTTAATTAATTTATTCAACTTGCATATTAGATGCATCTTATTTTAATTGGTTTATGATGATTTATAAATAATTTGTTCAACTTTCATATTAGATGCATCTTATTTTAATTGGTTTCTTCAATTTTACATATAGATAAGTTTGATATACATTTTGCACATAATTGTTTTTTGGTTGAGAAGACGCTTCCGCAATCAAGAAGGTCTTGACAAAAGATACTAAGAAGCCTGGCGAATCTAAGTTTGCCAGATGGCAAACACTCTTTTCAAACTTTGATTTTAAGAAGCCTGGCGAATCTAAGTTTGCCAGATGGCAAACACTCTTTTCAAACTTTGATTTTCTGGTAGAACGCATCAAAGGATCGAAGAACTGTCTACCTGATTTCTTAAGTAGAGAAAACCTAGTGCAAACAGAAAACCTGATTGTCATTATTACATAATGTGATCCTAATACACAAAGTGAAGCATATAGAAATATCCCTGATAATACTGATTGGTTTGATTATATCAGACAGTGGAAGCCCACTTGGCAATTAAAGAACACCAAAATTATTAATTGATATGTTTAATCTTACTATTTATTATTAAAATATATTAAATCTTGCAAACTTTAAAATGCATTTAAATACACAATATCATAAAATATTAAAAATCACAACTTATAGTAACTATGCAAAGTTAACAAGTCTATGGATTCTTTTAAATTTCAAAATTCATGTAAAATCAATAAACAGGGAAAAAAAAAAAATCAAAATATTATATTTAAATTGATGGTATTTACGAGATTCCAATTTATGTATATGAAACATTGCAATTGGATCAACTATTATATTAGATTTAGATTTTCAAATTTCTTTTCTTTAATAACTAAAATTAAAAAATATTAAAAATCAAAATTTCAAATAATATATATATCTATATATATATATATATAACTTGAATAGAAAACAAGAAGTTTATACATATATTAATGGCATTTATAACGTGTCAATAATTTCATATGTGAAATATTAATTGGATTTAACATATCATTATTGTGTTTTTAACTAAAATTGAAAAATTATAATGTATTTGGATCAACTATAAATTTTAATAATAATAATAACTTAAAGTTTGATTAAATGTTAGATTTATTTTTATCTATATATAAAATTATATTAATAAAAAAAAATATTTAGCAAATATTTAGGCCTGCAAAATAGAATGGATTCTTTTTAATCTAAAATAGAAAATTGTCCACTTATTGAGAAATTGATAAAATAAGAAAAGCATGCCTTTGCAGCTTTACATAAGTCCCTGAAAGAAGAACAAAAAGAAGAATGGAGACTTAAATCAAGAAGTATCTTGTTGCAAGTCGGTGACATCAAAACCAAATGTTTTCATAAGCAACCAAGGACAAGGACCTAAAGAAACAATATAAGGGAAATAATGATCAATGGGAACAAAGTTATGTGAACCGGATCAAGAAGGAGGCCATCAACCACTTTGCTAACCTGTACAATTCAATAGACCCAACATTTTTTGGTAGCATACGGATTTATGATGGAGTGGATCCTGAAAGTACTCACACAAGAAGATAATGTCCATCTCCTTCACAAAATATCAATGGAATATGTATCAAGTGGTGCTCTCATTTATCCCATACAAAGCTTCGAGACCAAAAATATTTTTGGCTTATTTTTATCACCGATTTTAGGACATAATTAAATTTGATCTCTTCAAAATGATAGACTATTCTTTTAAGAAAAAATTATAGGAGGGGGACTTAAATCATCCTTTCTAGATTTAGTCCCAAAATAAGTAAATCCATCCTCATTTTCAAGTTTCATACCTATTTTTCTATGTAATGTCTCTTATAAAGTGATCTAAAAAATATTTGCCTTAAGAATGAAAGAATATATTCTAAAGCTACTCACAAAAAATTAAGGATGCTTTGCGCCTCACAAGAAAATTTTGTATAACATTATTCTTGTTTAAGAAGCTCTCCATTCTAGCCAAGGAAGACAATTCAAGCAATGATAATAGAACTTGATATGGTGAATGCCTTCGACAGGGTAAGGCATGCATATTTATTCCAAGATATGAAAAAATATGGATTTGAAAAATGATTCATTCGATTGGTATGTTTATGTATTCAGTCCCCTTGGATTTTTCCTTGAATAAATGGGAGGGAAGATGGGTTCTTCATATCCACCTAGGGTCTAAACCAACTTGGGTGTTCATTGTTTCCTTTCTTATATACTTTAATTGTAGACTCTCTTAGTAGAATATTGGAATATGAAATATTAAAAGAGTTCCTACCTGGAATCATATTTATCATAGGGGTCAAGAATATTAATCACTCTCAGTTTGTTGATGAAATCCTTCTCTTAGGAGAGGCCTCAACAATAATTGCAAGAAGATTAAAAAAAATCCTTGACAATATTCTAGAAGCTTCAGGTGGGCAAGTTGATGTAGTGGAATCTAAGATCTACTTTTGGAATCTACCTATAATGAGGAAATGACAAATCAACACTATTTTTGGATTCTCCATGGTAGAAACTTGGTTAGAGTTTAAATACTTGGGCATCCCTATTTATCTAAAGTCTCATTCTCAACTAGCACAATAAATAGTTATGTCTAAATTTTAAATGAAATTGGAGACATGGGGTAGTCAATGACTTAATTTGGTATGTCAAGTTGTGCTAATTGAGGCAGTGCTAGAAGCCCTCCCTCTGTACCAATCTTCAAAAATTATAGCTCCTCAAAGTGTCCTCTCCTCAATCGAAAAATAAATCCACAAATTTCTTTGGGAGGGAGGGAGATCTAAAAAAAAAAAAACCATCTATTGAAGTAGGAAATTGTTAAGCATATGAAAAGTTATGGAGGCCTTGGGATTCGAGATCCAATATTAATGAATAGGCCCATCGGTGCCAAGTTAGTTTGGAGGATAAATGGAAAAGAAGATTGGTGGAAATAAGTTTTAAAGAAAACCTATTTAAGAACAAAGAGAGGTTGCAACCTCAATATTATCCAATCATCAAAAGGAAGCTCATTGATTTGGAAGGTTCTATTTTTTTCTTCTCATTTGATTAGGACTCATGTTTATTGGGACCCATGTAATGAGAAATACAATGATATCTAGAAGGATAAAATAATATCAAGGCATCCTTTGGAAGGCTTCCATGAGCTTCTCCTAGTTAAGGAAACCCTTAATGTGCAAGGAAAAAATACATTAGTTGATATTTACCTTTGGAATGAGGTTGGTTTATGGATTGAATGGAACTTTCAGGAAGTTCCCAGTCAATATCATCAACTGATAGTCAAGTTAAGAGATAGATTGGTGAGTCATGTGGCTTGGATATTGGATGAGGCTAATCGATTGGGCTAAAAAAAATCACAATGTATAGTCAAGCAAGGCTACGTATCATTTCTCTTCTCCTAGCATCTCCCTTCCAAATATCATATTTGGATGAGGATGTGAAGCTCATTTCAAATCGTAAAGTAAATGTCTTTTGTTGGCTACTTCCTAACAATAAAGTCCACATGACTGATAATATGAGGAAATAAGGCATAAAAGGCCCTTCTACATGTCCTATTTACAAATAGAAGGACAAATCTATTCCACACCTCTTATTGGATTGTGCTTACACTAGGGTTGTTTGGGAAAAAGCGACAAGACCATTCATTAGAATAATAACTTGGGCCTCGAATATGCATGATTACTTCACCAATTGGACAAAACACTATGCTGGGTAGTTACAATAGAATTCACAATTTGAAATCTTATGGGAAGCACTTCTCAAATATGTATGTTGGAAGGTATGGCTCGCTCGAAACAATGTTAGATTCACTAATGCAGAATTTTATCCTTGAATTAAAACAATGAAGGCCACAAACCTCTACTTGTAGTATGGGGCTTCAAAGTTTACTCAAGAACCTCCAAAGCATAAGTTAGACAACATGGAATAGAAATGGATTTCTAGGATCACTTCAATAGGTGGGTGCATTTTCAACAAAGGAAGAAAATAACACCCTCCTTAAGAATATTGGAGTTTAATGAAAGACAAAACATAAATGAAACAATGGAAAAATCAACGTGATGGTTGGATCCTCCACTTTTAAGGAGCCTCGAAAAGCAACCATGGAATAGTAGGAGGGGGAGGGGTCCTTTATAGCCCCTAGAATTAAAAAGTTGTAGAGTATTCATGGGTCTTGGGAAAAACGACAAACAACTTCACAAAATATAATTCTCTTCTTCAAGGTATTCAGATAGCTAAGGAATATAATGTTCCCACTCTCACAGTGATAGGAGATTTTATTTTTCTCATATAGCATATGGTCAAATGAACAACCCCAAAAGAGAAGGATCTAGATCACATAATGAGAAGAAAATGAGTAGTTAGTAAAGGAATAGAAATGACATCATATTTACATGTGCCGAGCGAGGTTAACCTGATGGCAAACATATGTGCAAATGAACAATGTAAATTAGAAATAGGGAATCTAGTTGTCAATGGGAAACCTGGATTTTCCCAAATCCCTTAATAGTCATGATTAAAGGAAAATGCTTCGTAAATTTCGTATAATGGAGGGTCAATTTTGAAAGGTGCATCACTATAAATGGCTTTTATTCAGTTTTAAATATGAAGTTATATGAAATCTAAGACAATCATACTATTCAAGAGGATTAGATTAGATTATAAAAATAAGCAGACAAGTTTTGTACTTCAAGGTAAATCAATTGTGTTGCAAACACAAATTTATACAACTAATACATTTTGGTTATATATATATATATATAATGCATCTATTTTTTATATAAATAGAATTTACTATCTCAAGAAAGTTAAAATATTGTAAATATCCAAATAATACATGTTATAAATTCCCAAATATGGTTTGAAATTAATACTTCCATCTACAAATAAAATATTTAAATACGTAGTTGTTAGACATTAAAACATTGCATAATGATAATGTTGTTGATTTTTCATTTCATTAGTTGAAAGTGATGATATTATAGTTTTTATCGTGATATAGACTTTCCTTGCTAACTATGATGTACATAAGTTTCTATCCATCCTTTTTTCGATACATTGACATTTTCAAAACTTTGTACCAATTTTGGTATATAATGGCATAATCTATTATTATTCCCGTAAAGTGGCATTTTTCAAACCGTGATTTTCTCTTTGACTTTTAATTTTATTTTTTTAAAGTTATTTTAATCTATATTAAATCAAAGAGAAACATGACATAGACAACAAGCTGAATTGGTAAGTTGCACTTAGCCAATACCAACCTTCATTGCTTTCAGAGTAGCGTAGGTATGGGGCTGCTTCCTGGGAGGAAACCAACCCTGTAGTAACTTCAGACAGCAAAAAATTACAAGGTGTGCCTTGACACATGAAAAAACACAAGTTCTATAATATGTGCTAAAATAAGAGAAAACATAAAAGAGTTGTGCGGCCTTGCAGTCATGGTGTTCAAGCATCATCATCGGTAACAAGGTCCTCCTCCTCGATGTGTGTTGGCCGGATAAATCAATCTTTTGGACAAGATCGATCTCCCTAGTATCAGAAGATAGTATAGCAACAAACAGAAAATTAAATCTATCTTTCTCTAGATATATCAAAATTTAGAAGTAAATTCTACAAAGGTGTTAAGATCCTACCTCGATCCAACGCTTGCTTGTAGTAGTCGTCTAAAAGAGTTATCTTCGAAGACCTGCATTCAAAAACAAGAAAACAGCAAATAGCACCTACATAGCACATATTCATAAATCATATCCATTATGGTGATCAAAGAATCCATAAAATAAAAATCAAATGATAGCTTATTGAGAAAAACAAACTTATTTGTATTAACTTTGAAATAGTAGAATAACCTTACAACCTTTTTAGCCTTGATGTTGAATAGGTCCTCCCAGGGTCCGAAGTAGGAATTTCATCTACTCTAACAGGTATTGCACTCTTCCAACTGAGATACATACAGGTATGTAATATTTCCTCATAAAATTTCAGCTAAAGGAGTCTAAGTTCCAACAACACTTTACCTCAAATAACACTAAAGCTTTTAACTCCCCTTGAGGCTGCCCAAGGCCTCTTTTTATAGTGCAAAGGAGGAGGTTACAGTTCCAACTATGAAGGGATAAAGTCCTCCTTCAAAGGGATAAGCTCCTCACATCAAGGGGTTAGCTCCTTAAGGCAAGGGATACATGAACTTGAAAAGGGCGGTTCTGCCACCGCAAGATTCCTTCCAGAGGCTTCTAGAAATTACTGAAAGTGAGATTTTTGAGTTTACTTGTGCCTTTTTAATATTTTATAGGGTTCCGCACCCTTAACACAAAGAAAATGCGGTCAAGTTCGCGGGAGACATGACCATTAGGTGTGGGACCGCAGGTAAGACAAAGAGAAAGTGCGATACGAGAGTTTTAGAGACTTTTGAGAGCTTTCTCTTATTTTTTAAGGTTTGAAATGAGGAACTGATGTTTTAGACTTGCAAAGGAGGAAAATATGAGTAATAATGAGCTCATACAGATAGCAGAATGTCAAAGTGACAATGTTCAGTGTAACAATGTGGCATATGTACTCCTTTGCTATGGCTTCCTCCTCAGTAGTTGGCAGGCATGGGGGCTTTGAGGTGGGTGCACAGAGAATGGAAGCAACCGGGTTCTTAATATCCGATATACGCATCCAAACACCGTCTAATTCCATGATCCATACATCAGTATCTTCCCTCGCAGTCTCTTGTACTGGAAGAGGCTCAAATTTTCGAGGAGTAGGATGTTCCTAGTGCGCTAAGGTGGATTTCCTAGGTCCCCTTCTGCCCCTTTGAGTCTGCTGAGTTGGGGTATCATCCTCCTGGGTGTGCGTAGGGCACTGTGATGCATCCCTATCGTGGCTACCAGAAGAGGAGCCCTCGAAGGATTCCAAACGGTTGTCTTAACCTTGTTGATAATGTCCTGAGAAGGCGCTTCTTTGGCCTCCCCTGATGGTGCTTTGGCGCTGACGTGAAGCCATGGGGGGGGGGGGGGGGAAGAGGAAAGCGGCCCCAAGGGTTGGGGTTTGTGTATGCACGGATACTTGCGCTTCGAACTCTCAGCGAGAGGAGTGGGAAAATTAATGACAAGATAGGCACGGTAAATTCATAGGGGTGCATAGATGGGGTAGGGTGGGGGGGGGGGAGGGGGTGTTTCAACGGCCACACAATGGGGATATGAAGGCAATGAAAATCAGGGGGGAGTGTGCAGTAGGGTAGGTGGCTTGTAGCCTGGTGCTAGAATGGAGACGTGGAGGGGGAAGAGCGCACCTCTAGTGAAAAACTTGAAGAGACCAATGAAGTAGTAAAATAGCTAAGGTGGAATAGAGAGCTCTGGAAACCAATAGGAGCAACTTTACGATAGCACAATGAGGAGGTACATTGCCTTTTGAAGACCTATGGCAAAAGCGCAAATGTTGTGTGTTATTATGACACACACGTAGAGGTAGGTTGTGGTAGTTCTCATGGTGTAGCATGTGATTCAAGGGATGGCAGTGGATCAGATGCATCATGAAACTCATGTAAATGATTGCAGAGGGGAGGTTCCACACCAGGTAAAAGCTATCGGTGCAGGTCTTCGTCAACCCATGCGTGGGAAGAAACTGTTTCATACATGCACATCCTGTCACCCGCATCCGGTGTAAAGGTAGTGTGCTTTAGCCCGGTTTAGTCTAACTACTCACCCGGTGAGCCACGGCCTTACTCAGGATCGAACATGAGATCGGTCTACTATTAAGAGGCCTAACTTACCACTCTGCCACCACGAACAACCTTAAAAGGTAGTGGGCTTTGGCCTAGTTTAGTCTAACTACTCGCTCGACGAGCCACGACCCTGCTGAGGATCAAACACGAGACTGGCCATCATTATGAGGCCGATTTTACCACTCTGCCGGCACCAATGACCTTTCTCTTTCACTTTTATAATAATCTAACCATATTTGAATTTTATATCTTTAAGATAAAGCGGAACTAATGAAGTATTTCTTATTATTTTTTAAATTATTTTATTATTATTATTATTATTATTATTATTATTATTATTATTATATATATATATATATATATATATATTAAAAATAATTATGTCATAGACATGGTCTCTATTGGAATTGGGCTTGAGAAATTTTAACTTTTACATAAATGGGTGGACGAGATTTGGTTAGAAAATAATATTCTTCATCTAATACATCACGCGACAGATGATATGGAAAGTAGTTGAATGAGTTTTCAAAACAAAGAATAAAATATCTAATTCAAAAATAATTTATTTCACCACATGTTTCACCCATCTATTTAATTTCACACTGTGGGTTTACACCTATCACTCAAGTATCGTTGCATGATTAGGAAATATATTGATAGGTTCCTGCGCAGAATGTTGGGTGTGTTTGTTTTGCAGGAAAATCCACTACAACGTATCGCTCTTCAATGGTACAAATCACACTAGCCTACTCAATACCAATTCATGTACATATAAAATGCAATGGGAAATCAAAATGGAAACCACGCCCACGCGTTGGTGAATCCATGCCACGTGGTTAAAGTGGCAGCATATGATGATGGAAAAACACAAGCCAAACATGTAACGAAGGAACCTATCAATACCTTTGATAATTGGCCTTTTAGGTTAACTAATTTTGCTAATGAGATTTTAGGATAACTATTTTAGGTTTTATTAGTTCATATTTGTATTTATTAATTATATTTATTATATTTACAATTAAAGTAATTAGGTTTTATTTTCTTAGGTGGTATTAGGTTATGATTACTTCAGGATTTTAAAAATATTATATTTTATTATTATAGGTTTATAAAAAAATAAGTTAAATAAAATTAATATATTAAACATATTGATTTAGTTTTTATGGCCATCTTTTTTGTTATATATTCAAATAAGTTGACACCTACATTGTATATCAACCACATTTATTAATGTGGTTGTGATAGTAACTAGCATACCGTCAAAACGAGAGAAAGGAATATCAATCAGATGATAGGATGTATATGTTATAAATGTCATCTCTTTAAAAACCATAATGGGATGCACTGTTATTAGACACCTTCTTTCTATACCTTTTCTAAAGTCCATATATTCCATGGGTGTAGTCTCCCTTTATAATTACTTAACTCCTCTTAATATTATAAGAAAAAGAAAAAAACAAATCATAGTATAGGTGTGATAAGAGGTGAGAGAGAATTTGCCAAAAAATAATCTAGGTTGACATGGTTCAATGATGAAGATTCATGACCTATTGTGATTAAACATTTAAGTGTTATTTCAACATAGCTACACAATGTGAAACATGATGATCCATTTATTTGTTCGATTAAAGGTTGGGTATTTAAAACATGTCTACAGTGATGAGTATTACATCCATTTGTACGACAATGTAGCTTAATCTAGTGCAAACTTTTTTGATCTCAAAATGATGGTGTGTTGTGATTATATGAGAAAAAAATTGTATAATTGAAATAATGTTTCAAGTTGAGTAAATAGAGGATCACCATTGTGACTTGAGATGATTTCATGGGTAGCTGGCACAACTCGATTGGAGGCTAGAAACCGATCATTCAAAAGAGAACACTTATCCATCATGCAAAAGAGCATCATTACATTTGAAATTTCCCATCAATGGTCGCATGTTAGGTTTTATCATTGTCGTTTCATAAATTATATATGTTTTGTAACTTAGGCATCAATTCCATTACAAACAAGCCACATATCCCTTTCATGTGATTTTATGATTGTTATTAATTAGATTATTGTATGCTCAATTCCCGTTTTCCTCCTATTAGTGAATCGAATAAAAATTCTAGCAAGTTCAATGCGCCTTGGTTGGGTTGTTGTTTGTTCCTTTCATGTTTTCCTTCTCTTAACATGTTATGAAACCAACTCACAAAATATAATAAAATATATATCAACGACTTATAAATCATCCTCTTCGAGGGGGAAACCTCCTTTACATTACATAAATGAACAATTATTGGACGATACAAATGAAAAAACATACCTTCTATATATAGGAATTTAAGCGGTCACCGATCTGAAATGACTGTATACGTTTTGTTGTGCTAAGTGTCTTTTCAGTTTAAAAACATGTGTATAATCAGTTCATTAGTTTGCATAAGGATTAAGGTGTTTTTCCATGAATTGTAGATGATTTTTATTGAATTAGAAGCATAAAATAAGCTTAAATAACACTGAAAAGAAGTGTAAAATTGAGAAATAAGTCACCGCATGAAATTTACATAGCAGGCATGATGAAGCAGTTCACCCCTCCTGGGCTACATCTACTGGTCCATCTCGCAATGGCATGTCCATATTTAATTATGCTCAAAATTTTTCTATTACATGTAGTTACAGTTCTCTAATGATTGTTTTATCTACACCAATGGCTCCAAAATGATCCAATTAGTCAAAAAGTACTCTTCATTCCCTCGGAATGGTCGAAAATTGGGCCTCCTACACCTTTGTTCAGTTTCACCTAGGAAAGCTCCACTAAAAGTGGAGAACTCCACTTAACTGGAGATAAAATAGTCAATCCCATCATAAATGGCATGCCATCCAAATGTTCTGTCGAATCTAACTACAACATTAAAAGTTTCAGTTGGGCACATGCACCCCCAAAAACCGCGGTTAACATAACGGTTGGGCGGAACCCAAGGCATATAATTGTAGTTGAGATAGTTGGAACTCTGGTTGAGGTTGACAGCTTACATAAACCACATGGAGTTGGTTAGCATTTAAATTTAGTCATGTGATACAACATAACGTGAAACCGTTAGCTAGCAAGTTGTTACATAAACCTTCGATTGGTTGGAATTGATGTTGCCATATGACATGTATATGGGGAATCGCTGACATGTTGGGACTACCGACGGTTCCCAATCCCAAAATCTATTTCCAACAAAAAATAAATATAACTCACAAACAATACGATTAAGTCACAATGTGTAGCTCGAGTGGTAAACCACGCATGTGCCCGACATGAGGTCTCGAGGTCGAGCCCTATAGACCCTCACAAAATTTTTCAATGCCATTTTAGGGACATGTGGCAGCCTTAGGGCTAGCCACATGGCACCCTATGATTGGCTCCTCTAAACCGTACCTGCAAATAAGAAGCTGACACTTGTCATCCATTTATTGGCCAGTGGAAAGGAATACACTTCAGAATATTATTTTTTGCTAACTGTACATCCACCCATTCGCTGACTATGCATCCTAGTCAAACCTGTTCAAACTGTTGAAAATTTACCTGTTTAGCATTTCAATCATAATGTGATATCTTCCTCATACAATGTCGGTTTTTCAAACCGTTCACAGCGCTGGAATTAGGAAGAAGAGATCTACGCAAAGATACTAGTTTCAACCCAATCCTGTAACTTTGAATTTTGAGAAAAATTTATGAACTCCAGATCATTCCTACTCATTGGGAAGCTTTTGGACCCCAAAATACTTGATTACCTATTCAGTAGATGATGGTACAACTCCCTCACCTTTCCAACCTCCATCCATTTTTTCTTTCTTGGTTTAGTGCCTTTGATCCCAACTCAAAGGTAGTCAAAACTTCCCCTCTTTGATGCTCTTGTCCTCCTATTAAGAATTGTATCTTCTTTGAGCTCATCCAGAAATTATGGTGAGAAATATTCAATAGAAGGTAGATGAACATCACTTCCTTGATCATCAATAAAAAGTGGCTCATACAAGCATAATTTTAAACATTAACAATTGAATACATTTTCATGGAAGAAGGAAATTCAAGTTGGAATGCATTATTACCCACTTTCTTTATAATATGAAAAGGACCACAGCGAATGGGTTTTAGCTTTTTACCTTCCCCTAGCATTTTTTTTTTGCTAATGTGCAACCATACCTCATCTCCCTCTTGAAACTTGTGATCAACTTGATGTTTGTCATGGCTCTCTTTGTATTTTCTTTGACTTTTCTCAAGCTATTCTTGAACTTGTTGATGTATAATTTGAATTTGCTCAATAAAATTTTGAGCCTTATAAATGTCACTATGGTCATCAATTGCAACATCCTTCCCAAAGATGAAGTCTAATGAAGATTTTGGAAAATACCCAAAGCATACCTCAAAAGGTGAGGTTTATGTTGAAGAGTGCTTTGCCCAGTGTAAGCATGTTGGATGTAATGCAGTTGTTCATCCCAAAACTTAGGATGTTTGCTGCAATAACCTCTCAATAGATGCAAAAATATTATGTTCACCGCCTCGTTTTTTCCATCTGTTTGTGGATGAAAAGCGGTACTATTTTTCAACTTTGTGTCCATCATGCTCTGTATATTTGACCAAAAATTCCCAATGAACCTTGAATCTCTGTCACTAACAATAGAATTTGGCAATCCAAAATGAACCCAAACATTTTGAAAATAAATTTCAGCAGTTTGTTCAGCAGTAATGGTTTTCTTACATGGCATAAGTATACACATTTTACTAAATATATCAACAACTACATAAAGATAATCATGTTGCTATCTTGACATAGGTAGACCTCCAACAAAGTCCATGGAGACACTCTCCCATGACCTTGATTGCACCGGTAGTGGTGTGTAAAATCCAAGCTTCCTATTACTAGGCTTGCTTGTTGCACACATAGAACAACCTCTTATAAAATGTGACACACAACTGTCATGTGAGGCCAATAGCAATACCTCGGTAGATGCGCCACTGTTTTTCTTACCCGAAAATGTCCAGCAATAAGAGATGAATGAGCTTCTCTCATGACACTAAGCCTCTCTCCTTATGGAATACATAGCTTTCCCAAATGAAATAGAACATTTTTATGCATGTGATAATATTTTTCTTCAACTTGATTCCCTTCACTCAAACTAACATACACATCTTGAAAATCAATGTCATGTGCATATTGTTCTATGTAACTCTCATGTAAAACAGAATC
Source organism: Pinus albicaulis (assembly GCA_034641835.2). Taxonomy (NCBI): domain Eukaryota; kingdom Viridiplantae; phylum Streptophyta; class Pinopsida; order Pinales; family Pinaceae; genus Pinus; species Pinus albicaulis. The sequence goes on from CM076573.1 coordinate 187,596,454, forward strand.
ATTTTTGAGTAAATTAGAAGCACTAATGATTGGTCTTGAAAGCATATCTACAACTTTATTGAAAATACTTTTCTTGTACCTTATAACCAAGTGAAATTGTTGAATAGATCCCATCCACCTAAAATGCCTTGATTTTTGCAATTTTGTTTGTGACTGCAAGTAATATAATGGTTGGTGATCTGTGTGTACGATAGTCTCTTTACCCATCAAGCAGCGTTTCCACTTCTTGACACTTTGTACCAATGCATATATTTCTTTTTCATATGTAGGACAATTAGTCACAGTACCATTAAAATTTTCATAATGAAAAGCGATAGGCTTACCATGCTGCAAAATTACTGCACCCATGGCATAATCACTAGCATCAGTTTGAATCTCGAATGGCTGTCTCAAATTTGGTAATGCAAGGACTGGAGCTAAACTAATCTTGTCTTTTAAGGCTTTGAAAGCTTGATGTTTTTTTCCTCCCCTTTGGAAGCCTTTATTCACACTTGTCATTGCATGCATAGGAGCTGCGATGGAAGAAAAGTTAGCAATAAACTTTCTCCAATATTGAGCTGCACCTAAGAAAATTATTACCTTGGTTACTGTTTTGGGTGTGGGCCAATTCACAATGGCTTCCACTTTAGAAGGATAAAACCTCAATTCTCATCCTCCTACAATATTTCCCAAATAGACTAAATAATTATTTCCAAACTCACACTTTGACATCTTAAGAAACAATTTCTCTTTCTTCAATATATCAAGTACTCTATTCACATGCAAGACATGATCTTCTCTTGTTTTGCTGAAAAAAAAATTCATCTAAGTACACAATAACAAAGTCATTAGGGAATGGACGCAAAACATTATCCATAACTTGCATGAAAGTTTTCAGTGCATTACATAAACCAAAAGGCATAATTAGCCACTCAAGAGTTCTTGTTTGGTTTTGAATGTAGTTTTCCATATATCACTTTCTGCAAATCTCACTTGATGATATCCACTTCGTAAATCTAACTTAGTGAAAAAAAATTATTCTTTCAGCTAATTAGGAAAATCATCTATTCTTGGGAGTGGGTAACGATTTTTTACCGTAATCTTTTCCAAAGCTTGAAAATCTACACATATGCGCCAAGTCCCATCTTTCTTTGGTATCAAGACTATGGGTGAACCGCATGTCGAGGTGCTTGGCCTAATGATTCCTTTATCCAACATCTCTTTGGTTTTACTCTTTATTTCAACATTCTCCATTATTGACATGTGATACATACCGATATTTGGAACAGGACAATATTGCTGCAACTGAATCTCATGTTGAATTTCTCTTTATGGAGGCAATCTTGTTGGCTCCTGAAACATCTCATGATGTCCATTAACCACATCACATAAATCTGATTTCAACTTAGGATCACATCCCTCAAATTATTCATGATTAATATCATATTAGGCTTAATCATAAGAAGAACAAAATTATTACTTGAATTTACAAGCCTCTTTACATATCCAGCATTTACCATAGCAATGCTTGTCTTCTTGAGATGTCCTCTAACAATGAACTACTTGCCATATTTGAATAAATGATACTTGTTCTCATGGAGATGGAAGATCTCTTTCCTATCATACAAGTAAGGACTCCTTAATACAATACCAGTGATGTCAAGCGAAACCACATCTAATTCAACTGTGTCAACAAAATTTCCAGTGATTGCAAACCTCAATATACATTTCTTTGAAACCTGTAGATTTGCATCCTTACAAATCCAACCTAATGGATATGGTTTTGGATGTGGTATGGTCTCAAGGTTAAGTTTCTTGACCAAATTTTCAGAGATTAAGTTTTCTTGTGACCCATTGTCAAACAATGTGTCAATCTTGGTATGCTTGGATATGACCCTCACATGAAACAATTCTATTCTTTCTTCTCCATTTGGAGTGTCTATATGACAGTTTGATGTACTGGTACTAGGTTTAGTTTCAATTTCTTTTCGATTCATGTTCTTCAATCCCATGGCTGTAATTTTAGATTCATCACCTGAATCAGATCCTAAATCATGTTGAGTTGTAGCAGCAGTTTTCTGTTTCCCTTTGTTACTAGGTTTCTTTGGCCTCAATTCAGGATGTAATTTTCAACAATGAGATTCATCATGGCCTTCTTTTGAACAATGTTTACAAACCACTTTTTCTCCCTCTTTCTTAACAGATGCATTCTTTTTGTTTTTAACTTTTGAGGTCTTTTCCTTGGCTTTACCCTTAAAAGGTTTCTTTCTACGCTCTTCAGAAATGTTCTTCCCTCTAGCTTCTAGATGTGTGTCCTGAACACATATTTCATCTAGAATGGTGGGGTTAAACATGAGAAGAGTATGTTATAGGTAGCTATGTAAGCTTCCTATGTAATTTAGCAAAGTATCTTGGCTTTGCAAATCCACCCTAATAAGAGAGCTCTTCTCCTAAATTCTTGGGTGTATAATTACACATTTTGTCCCTTTAATTGCCTAAAGTTCTGCCAGTTCATTATGGATTTCTACATATGATCTAATGGATAAAAATGTTGTTTAATAACATAAATGAAATTTGGCCATCAAAGAATAATCTTACCATGCTTCTTGATTTCCTCCTTTGTCTTGGCTTCCCACCAAATAATTTTTTCACCGTCCATTCTCTATGAAGCTAGTTTAATTTTGGTATCATCAACTTGAAGGTTCTGTATTCTCAAATAGACCTCCAATTTCCTAATCCAATTATCAAGATTTTATGCATTTACTTTACCATTAAACATTGGCAATTCAAACTTAACATCATGTTTTAGAAAAGGAATTTTACCAGTTCTCTTTGACTTGTGTGGCTGATGTACTAAAGAATAACTAGAGATGATGATGATCAGGGTGAGGATGATGGCTCTTCATTTCCTCCATTTCCTCCATTTCCCTTATTTGACTTATCTTCATCATGTTTATCTCCTGAATATACTTGTCCTTCCTTGCGAAGTTTAGATCCTTCTCATTCTAGTTTCTCATTCCTTTCTTGATAAAGGATTCTAACCATCTTAGTCATTTCAAGAAATTCTTCCTTGAACACTCTTTCTTCCTCTTTGGGATCAAATTATTCATGGATTTCTCCTTCCTCATGAGACATGCTTAAGGAGCTTCTACTTATTTAGGAGGTGAACTAGGTGGTGGAAATTGTGGCAATCTTTCTCTCCTTTTCTTTGGCTCTTTTTGAGACCCTTCTGCTTCCACCAATTTACCTTCTCCTCTCTTGATATTGAACCTTGTAAGCATCTAAAACTTGCAAACAGTTAAACAATTCTTTACACTAAACAACACTAGACAATAAACTCTAGCTCCAATACCTATCTGATCTGAAATGATTGTATTATTTTTGTCGTGCTAAGTGTCTTTGTCAGTTTAAAAACATGTTCATAATCAATTCATTAGTTTGCATAAGGATTAAGGTGCTTGTCCATGAATTGTAGATGATTTTTAGTGAATTAGAAGCATAAAAAAAGCTTAAATAACACTTAAAAATAGTGTAAAATAGAGAAATAAGTCACCACATAAAATTTACACAGCAAGCATGATGAAGCAGTTCACCCCTCCTAGGCTACATCTGTTGGTCTAGCTTCCAATGGCATGCCCATCTTTCATTATGCTCAAAATTTTGCTATTACATGTAGTTATAGTGCTCTAATGGCTTTTTTCTCTACACCAATGGCTCTAGAATGCTCTAGTTAGTAAAAAATGACTCTTTATTCACTCAGAATGGTTGAAAATTGGGCCTTCTACACTTTTTCCCAGTTTCACCTAGGAAAGCTCCACTAAAAGTGGAGAACTCCACTTAACTAGAGATAAAATAGTCAGTCTCACCATATATGGTGCGCCCTCCAAATGTTTCACTGAATCTAAATGTGGCAATAAAAGTTTCATTTGGGCACATGCACCCTCAAAACCCATGGTTAACATAACGGTTGGGAGGAACCCAAGGCATATAACTCTAGTTGAGACAGTCGGAACTCCGGTTGAGGTTGACGGGTTACATAAACCGCGCGAAGGTGGTTAGCATTTAAATGTAGTAATGTGATAAAATATAACGCAGAAATGTTAGCTGGAGGGTTGTTGCATAAACCCTTGGCTGGATGAAATTGATGTTGCCATGTGACATGTATATGGGGAACCACTAGCAGTTTGGGACCGCTGGCGGTTCCCAACCCCCAACTCTATTTGGAACAAACAATAAATATAACCCGCAAACAATATTGTTGAGTCACAATGTGGAGCTCGGGTGGAAAACCATGCACGTGCATGGTGGGAGGTCTTGGGGAGCCCTGAAGACCCTCACAAAATTTTGCAACGCCATTTTAGGGACACGTGGCAGCCTCAGGGCTGGCCACATGGCACCCTATGATTGGATCCTCCAGACCATACCTTCAAATAAGAAGCTGACACTATGTCATCTATTGATTGGCCCATGGAAAGGAATATTATTTGGAATATTATTTTTTTTACTGTACATCAACCAATTTGCTGACTGTGCATCCCAGTCAAACGTGGTCAAACTGTCAAAAATTTACCTGTTTGGCATTTCGATCAAAACGCAATATCTTCCTCATACGACAACGGTTTTTCGAACCGTTCACAGTGCCAGAATTAGGAAGACGAGATCTATGCAACCATACTAGTTTAAACCCAATCCTGTAACTTTGAATTTTTATAAAAATTTAACTCCTGATCAGTCACAATATAAAAATATGGGGACAACATGTGCACAACAATAACAATAATGGGGCTACACATATGGGGCACAATAATAATAATATGGGGACTACATGGGCACACCAATAATAATAATTGGGTTACACTAACAATAACAATAAGGGGCTACACTATTATTATAGGGACCTAAAATTCCCCTCTCCTTCGAAAAAGTGTTGTCCTCAACGCTTGAAAAGTTGTGGATGCTTCTGTATAAAATTCTCATCCTCCCATGTCGAATCTTCAGCGGGTAAGTTCTTCCACATGATCGGATATTCTGAAATTAATCGATTTCTTAGTTGTCGAGTTCTTATTTCCGTGACTAATTCAGTTTCCAATATGATTTTTCCTTTCTCGTCAAGTTTTGGAAATATTGTTTGAAATGGTTGCTTGTCACCTATAACGTTATTTAAGCATGAAACATGGAAAACTGGGTGCACTTGGGAAGATGCAGGAAGCTCTAATTTTTATTCCATATTACCAATATTTTCCAACACCTTGTAAGGACCATAATACTTTGGTGATAATTTATTATCCTTCTTAGCTTGCTTGAGGGACATTTGTTTGTATGGTTGTAGCTGTAAAAATATCTGGTCGCCTACATCAAAACTTCTTTCGTTGTGATGTTGAACTTCCTATTGTTTCATTTGATTCTGCACCAAAGGGAGGTTATCCTTTAAGAGTCAAAGAACTTTTCGTTGATGCTCGATGTGATATTCCACTACTTGAAACTTAGAATGTTCCCTTGAAGATGATGTGATGGACGGTGGATGATATCCATAAAGTGAAATAAATTGGGTCATTTTCGCTGTAGTATGGAAGGAAGTGTTATACCACTATTTAGATAAAAGGTAACCAGTTGACCCATTCTGTTTTTTATCAGATACAATGAAACGAAGATATTCTTCCAAACATTTGTTCACTATTTCAGTTTTCCCATCAGATTGAGGATGATATGTTGAGTTATGAGCTGAGTACCCAAACAAAAAATAATTCTGTCCAAAGATTTCCTGTAAAGATGGGATCTCTATTGCTTACAATAATCTTTGTGTTTCCATGTAGCTTTTGAATTGCTTCTATAAATGCAATAGAAACTGTATTGGCTTTAAATGGATTAGGAAATGCACAAAAGTGTTCATACTTGGTAAGTATATCAACTACCACCATGATGACAAACTTTCCTTCAGACTTGGGTAAACCTCTGAGAAAATCCATTGAAACGTCCTCCCATTTTTTACTTGGAATGGATAAAGTTTGTAACAAATTTTCGGTCTTAATTGGCTCAACTTTATTTTGTTGGAAAACCAAACAGTTTTCCACAAAGTTTTGAATATTATATTTAAGGCCATCCCAAAAAAAATTCTTCTTGACCTTGTGGTAAGTTTTTAAAAATCTTGTGTGCCCTCCTAAGGGAGAGGTGTGTAATTCCAAAAGAATATTTTGTTTAAGTTTGGAATTCTTACAAATATATAAGTGGTCTTTATACAATAATGAATCATTTTTCCAGCTAAATGTTTCAGATGTATTTGGATCTTGATGCAACTTTTGAATGAGCCTCCATTTGTCTTCTTCATTCTTCCATTCCTCCCTTGCTTCGGTTATCCACTCAAGTTGGATAATAGAAATGTCACAAATTAATGCTTCCAAATCCTCATCCTTTCTTGAGAGTACATCTGCAACCACATTTTTCTTCCCTTTTTTGTAGATGATTTCAGATTCATAACCCAACATCTTTGTGACCTATTTTTCTTCTCTTTTGAAGATGATATTTGTCCCAAAAAGTATTTATGACTATCATAATCTGTTTTTTCCTTTAAGTGTCTTCCCATTAGGTATGGTCGCCATTGCTTTAGTGCATGTAGTATTGCCAAAATTTCCTTCTCATAAAAAGGTTTTTGTAAATACTTTACTTTGATTGGGTGAATTTCAAAAGAAATGGGTCTTCCTTCTTGCATTAAAACTACACCAAATCCATTTCATGGGGCATCACATTCCACAATAAAGGTCTTTGTGAAGTCTGGCATAGCTAAGACCGGTGCTTGGCACATTTCCTCTTTAAGATGTTCAAATGCCTTAGTTCCTCTTTCTTCAGTAATGATGTTCGAGGTGCCGATATTCTCCCATAATTCTTAACAAACTTGCAATAATACCCTGTTAACCCCAAAAATCCTGTAACATGCTTTATGCTTGTGGGGATTTTCAATTCCTTAATGGATTTAATTTTGTCAAGGTCAACCTTAACACCCTCATGACATACAATATGACCCAAATATTCCACATCTTGTACTCCAAAGAAACATTTGGAGGTTTTTTCATATAATTATTTCCCCTCCAATAGTTTGAGTGCCCTGTCAACATGTTGAAAATGATCCTTCCAAGACTTGTTGTAGATTAGTATATCATCAAAAAAACTAACACCAATTTTCAAAGGAAGGGTTTGAAAATGGAATTCATCAAACCTTGAAATGTGGAAGGTGCATTAGTAAGGCCAAAAGGCGTGAACAAAAATTCATAATGACCCTCATGAGTTCTGAATGTTGTTTTTGGAATGTCTTTAGTCTTCATGCTAATTTGATGATATCTAGAACAAATATCCAACTTGGTGAAGTAAATTGTTCCATGTAATTAATCCAATAATTCATCAATGACGGGGATGGGAAATTTATCTTTAATAGTGAGCTTTTTTATATCCCTATAATTCGGACACATACACCATGATCCACCTTTCTTGTGCACCAATACTATTGGAGCATAGAAATAACTTTGACTAGGTTGGATTATACCAGCCTCTAGCATTTCTGCAATCATACATTCAATCTCACGCTTTTGGGCATAAGGATATTTTTAAAGCCTGATTTTTGGAGGAACATTTCCTGGAATCAAATGAATAACATGATCATGATCATGAATAGGTGGGATTCCTTTGGGAGTCTCAAACACCTTCAATGATTGTCCGAGAATTTTTGGATATCTAGAGAAATAAATGATTTTTACGTTTGAACCTATAGTGAGCATAATTGTGTAATTACGCCTCGTTTTTATCTCGTCAGAAGATCTATCATGAAATTAGAGTTGATTATCTTTCATATATTTCCTGCGATACCCCGTAATTCAACTTCCTTTCCTTCCCAAAAAAATTTCAAGAAAAATTGTTGAAAATTAAAAGGTATTGTCCCCAAAGATTTTAACCATTGGACATCACCACCCATTGGAATGGAGAGCATTGGACTATTCAATACATGTCCCCCCATGGTTAGCTTGATATTATGGCACTTTCTAGAGAAATTTGTAGTTCCTCCATTAGCAACCATCACTTGACACTCTGGTGTTGGGTATAGGAAGAAATTCAATTCCTTGGCTACCTTACAATGAATAAAATTATGGTTACCACCCGAATCAATCAGGAATATTACTTTTTTTTCTTGATATGCCCTTCTATCTTGAGAGTTTGAGGAGTGGTAATTCCTACCAATTCATTACAAAATATAGTCAGATTAATTTATTCTTTCTCTAGGGCTGGTTCCTGCTGTATATCCTCTTATTTTGAATTTTTTTGTTCCTTTTATTTCTCCTCTTCACAATATATGTAAAATAATTTCTTCTCAACACACTTATGAACTTTAGTGTATCTTCTATCACAATAATAGAAAATTCCTTTTGCTCTTTTTTCTTCCAATTGTTGTGGTGTCAACCTTGTAGGTTTTAGAAGTCTAGGAGTAGCAACACTTCCATCTTTATAGTTATGAGTGGTAGGCTTCCTTGTCACCATAATTTTGCTTCCGATTTTTCTTTCCAACCTGAATGCCTTCTCCAATAAATCAAGTTCCCAAAGGTGAACCTAATGTTGGATGTTATCCTTTAAAGTCCCTATGAAGAAATCACTTTTGTGCTCATATTGAATATCACTTAAAATTATATTTAATTTTTGGAAGTCCTCAATGTGTTGCACCATTGAACGCTTTTGTTTGAGATTTATTAGTTGGCTAAAGAAGGTGTTACTCTTTTTATCCTCATAATTTTCTATCATTTCCTCCATAAAAATATGCGAAGTTAAATAAATTACGAGAACAAAGCCATTGATATCATAAAAATATACTGGGTTCTAAATATAAATTTGTAATGTGTACCTTCTGTGTGTTTATCACATTATGGAGATCAAAATATTTCTCCATCTGTAGTATCCATGTTACATGATCCTTGCCATCAAACTTCCTCATATCGATCTTTGGAATATGGTGAGTCTTCAATCCAACGTTAGATTCTATGAAATCATGATTAATATTTATTTTTTTCTCATCATGAGTTTCCTCTATTACCATTTCGCCATTACAAATATTTTCTTGTAGAAACTTTGTCAAACCTTCCTTCACACCTTCGATGTGTTCCTTCAAATATTCCATGTTTCCTTTCATTTTTTCTTATATAAAATCAATATTAGCTTCCCTGACATTCTTCAACCCATTTATTCCATCCTTTAAACCATAGATATCATATTTTAGTTCATTTTTGGTTATTCTATGTGAGAGTGAAAGTTGTTTCACTTGGTCTTGTAATGTTGAGATATCATTATGTAATTCTTCCTCTTCATGTGTCATAGTAGAGATTTTTGAGGGCTTAATGGGTGTGGAATTATTTTTTGGAGGCATTTTAGAACTCTCCCTTGGAATCACTTCAAACTAATTTTTCAAACAAAAGTTATGCAATTTAAAATAAAATACACACATTTTTCTTTCTTTTGAGGAGCTTGATATTGAACATGATGTATCTCTATTTTTTCGAATGCCCAAGATTTGTAATTAGGTCATGCGGTAGCCCTTTGAGTATTCTTTCCAATGCCACATGTTAGACCTAACTTGTATTCTTCAAGGTCAAGTTATGCCCGATCTCCCACAGTGACCTGATTATATGCTAGTTCAGTAGAGAAAACTTGTACAACGTGCCACGTGTCATTGTTTCGACCTTCAGCTGTGAAATTTCTACAAGAGAAACCAAATTTTGTGCAATTTCTTACAATTTCTATAGGATTCCAATCCTATGTCTTTAATGAAAGTTATGACAATTTTCCCTAGGTCACTTCTTTGAGACTGAATTTTGGAGCCTACAAAAAACATATTGTCCCCTAATCATAGCTCTGAAAATATAGCAAACCATGATCTGAAATTTTTAGACGAAGTTCTTCATGATTTTGAATCCACGTGGTAAAAATTTCATCTTCTGAAGCATCGCCCAAAAATATTTATAGCGAAAATTCCAAGATGACATGTTTGAAGAAGTGTAACCCTAGAATCGTAAGCGTTGTTACCAAATTTTATGAAACCACCTCAAAAAATAGAAGAAAAGATAGATCAATGACTTATAAATCAGCCTCTTTGAGGGGGGAACCTCATTTACATTACATAAATGAAAAATTCTTGGATGATACAAATGACAAAACCTACCTTTTAGATATAGGAGTTTAAGGGGTCACAATATAATAATATGGGGACCACATGGGCACAAAAATAAAAATAATGAGGCTACACCTATGGGGAAAATTTTTAAAAATATGGGGACTACACTATTATTTTAGGGAACTAACATTACTGGAGATATTTTTTTTCCTAGAGACAACCCTCGGGTTGATAATAGGGGTTAGTGACTAGAAAATAATTGAGTTTTTGAATGCTATGTCTATGATACTTTATATTTAAAGTTAAATGCATCAAAATGGTTCAAAATCTCATCCAAAGTCAAATCAAATAAATACACACACTTCGAGCATGTTTTTCTTCAAGAATTAATATTAGGGTCCAGTGGCCTACACACAAAGAAATGTAGTTCTATTGTTCATTGTAGCATAGGAATAAAGTAGAAAATAAGGGGAGGGGAATTAATACACAGAGCTACTATTAGAATCTTGTGCATTAAAATCCAGCAGAAATATGAAACATATGAGGAGAATGAAATTGAGAAAAAAAATGAGTGCAATTTAAGGGCTTCTATCTCAAATATCACAGACACCATAGACAAAAATCTGACATAGATGAATCTACAATTCTAAAATTAAGTCTACCAACTACAGTTTACATTATTTCTAAGAAAAATAACACCTATGAAACAATAAAAAAAAGAGGAAACACATACTACACTTTTCAACATTTGTAATCACGGAAAATTATTTATTAATATTCAAAACACAACATACATTCAATAGGTATCCCAATACTTGTACTACTTGCAGATTAAAGAAACCCTTGAAATAGAAAATTTGAACCCCTCTAAATGAGTTTTTCATTTCTTTTATAGGAATACTTTCAAAATTTATAGCCCCATACAAAATATGTTCATAAAAAAAAAAATGTCACAATTGTCTCCCCATGAAACAACTCGAGCATTCTATTCACACAACTATCCTAATTCTCATATAACAATATTGATTCCATTCTTGAAAAGAAATATTTAAGAAAACATCAAAACCACATGAGATTTCATAATTGACACAACAAAATATCATCATTGTTGGTATGTCGGTTCCTTTGGAAGGGACCCCAGATCAATGATTTAAAGTTGAGGTGGATTAACGACTTGATCGCACTTTTGCCACATTTTTGGGTTTGGAAACTGAGAGTGAAATAATTTTTTATAAGCTATCTTCACGTTGTTGAACTCGGTGTAATTCATCTTGTAAGTGAACAATTTTTTTTACTAGTCAAAGTAGTTGGAAGTTCCACCTCCGAAAGTTGACTATAGTCTTCCCTTTGACGGTGGAATTATTCTCACGAGAATAGCCTACTATTCTCTTTTCTTACACTAGAAATTTTTGATACTACTCCAATGGGAATATGTTCTCTAGGGCATCCCAACAGATGGAAAATACAACTCTATTCCTTCCATCAAATTCAGATCACCTAAACACTTCTCAACTTTGGCCCTGACTACTTCTTTCTAAACCATCTTCGATATTTCTGTGATTTCCCCTATGATTTCATCAATATCCATTGTCCTCAACTCATGAGCTATTTTTTCGTTTAGGTACTTGATAATTCCTCAGTTGTCTTAGTATATTTTCCATCCTACTCTTTGCCTGACAAGATAAATAATTTAGTATCCTTGACAGTAATCTTTAGCTCTGCAACTATGGTCATATGTTCCTAGATGTTCTTTACTTCAAAAATAATTTCATCCTAGATTAGTTGCTTGGCCTAAATGAGGGACATATTACCCTTTAATACTTTTTAGCTCTATGTTGTCCTCATTTGCAGTCTTCAAGTTGTTGTTGATTTGTTCCGTATTCCCTTTGGCTATCTCTAACTACTGATCCTTTTGTGTGAGAGTACGCTTGGTATTCTCCATATCACTTTGCACCTTCTTGAGCTCACTCTCATACAACTACAACTCAGTGAGGGCCTTTGTCAATTATTCAGTGGGGTTTTGTAGATATTTTAGCCCAGTGAGAGAATAAATGTGAGAATTGTTTTTTTGATGAAGCTTGGCCACCTGCATTTTTACAACTACCACCTCATTTTTTTTTCTATCATTTCCTTGGCCATGATCTCTTTTTAACTATCCACCTAGGCTAGCTCTTTGTACTTTACATGCTCAAATGTAGGAATTTTCATATTTTTCCTCAGCTCCTGGATTTAAAATTGTGAGCCCTGAGTGATGGCCTCCATTGTAGTTTTATCATCTGGATTTACCCCTATTTTTATAATTAATTCTTTGTAGTTTTCATTCATAAATTGAAGGGATATTGAGTTTTCCTTCTCTTTCTTTACCCTAATGGAAGATTTTTCGAATAGTTTCTTAGCTTTACTAGAAGTCAAGGAACTTTTACTCAACTCAGTATAGAGCATTTCTCTAGATTGCATGTTCCAAAATATTTTATCTTCAAAGGGGATGCTATCCATGTCTAGTGATAGATCTATAGTTATGAGTTGTGACCCTGATGGGAGGGATTGTGATGTAGGGTGATATAAAGATAATTTCACTTTATTACTTTCTAGGTCCATGGTAGCTAGGAGCTTGGTCTAATAAGGGACCAAGTGTGATGCCAACTGTTGTAGAATTTCTTCTCTGAATCTTTTGTTTCTCTCCTTCATTGTTCATCCTTCTTCCCCTTTGAGGCCTGTTGTGGATGAAATTCCCAAGGAGCCCAATATTTCCACCTCTATGCAAGTAGATATTGCAATTTGTTAAGTGTCTTCTAGGGATACCTAGAAGCCTAGTTGGTCTAGGTTCCTCTTGGCTAATCGAGTCTCAATCTCTTCCTTGATCAACTTGGCCTTCTTGCTAGAAGAATACTCCTCCATATTTGTGTCTCCAACCTTTTCAAGGGTTCTCTTTTGAGTCTTTTCCCTTGAATTTTGTCTTTCAATTTCCATTTCTGTATTAATGGACCAAGAATCCAAAGCCTTCCATTCAATATGAGGTTTATACACATGCTCATAAGAAAAGGTTTTAATATCCTTTCTCCCTTTTGATATAACAACATGAGGATCATAGTGCCACACCTCTCCCATTTAAAAACTAATTTCCTTCAACATATCTTCTACCTCTTGAAAGGTTTGTCTAGCATTAAAAATTAAAGGACCTACCCCCCTACCCATCTTAAACATGTATCCCTTCTTGGCAGGGACTAACTGGATTTGATCAAAATTCAAGTTATGTCTAATGAATGTTAGGGAAAAAAGTCTCATGGACATGAAAGTAGGTAAGCTGTATGGGGGAAGCTCTCACCCATACACCCTAATCTCAGTGTTTCCTCAAATGGGTAAAAATCGCACACCATGTTATCTTTGCTAACCTGCAAGATTTATTTTTTCTTAGGCATGATCCAAAGAGGTGGAAGATTGTTTATAATCATGTAATAAGTAGCCATATAAGTGGAAATGAATAGGGATAAACCCTCATAAATTTACTTTTTATTTAGGGAACTGTCCCAATCAAATAAATGTTTTCTCTGCTTGTGAGAATCTATTATACTTAGGCCCAAGTATTGAAATTTATCTACATGACTGTACACAAAAATATACACCAACATGTAATAATATCTTAATTAAGAAGTAATAGGAAAATGGTTAAGATAGAATTTTATGTATTAAACAAGGGTATGTCAAGGTGGATTCTTGGTTGCACCATTGTGTGTAGGAAACTTATCATGACTTTGGTAACATTAACAGTTTCCTCTTCTCCAAAAACAGTCAGAATGGGTTGTACTGCTTCTGAAAACATGGAAATAGGGAATTTGTCTACAATGGGGAGGCTTTGATTACCAGGTGCTAGAATTAGATGGATGAAGCCTTGTTGTTCTCTATCTAAGAGCCCATTATAAACATAGTAAAGAGTAGCCTCAGTGAACCTATCATGGTTGTGATATTTTGGGTACATGAGGTAATTTTGAATTAATTCTCATGTGACATCTAGAATTTTCTCTCTAGTTCAGGATACAAAATAATTTGTTTCTTTAATATAGGAAGCAGCAAACCAGGAAACAAATTTAGGAAAATGGTAGAATGTGGGAGAAATTTGGTGATATAATCCTGACTCTATGACTCGAAATGGCTCTTCACTTTTCAAGTAATGATCATATAGTTCAAAATGTAGGTCCGGCAGGTGGTAAGAGCATAAAAAGTCACGAATTTCAACTTTTTTGTCCATAAAAGGCTCGATATAACCATAGGGTTTCGTCTCTTGGGACATGGGGGTTTTGGGTGTTGGTTTATTCATTTTTATCATAAGTAAAATAATTGAACAGTGGGGGATTGTGGGTTACTTGGTGGCCTGAATCAATTGGGCGTAGTGGCGCTAGAGGTCGGGCTTTGTGCTAGCCAATGAATGAACGGGTTTGAGTACAGGAGGAGAAACATAGGAACATCGTTGGAATGAATTTTTTTTTAACTCCAACGGCTAGGATGTGATAGATTTATATGAGGAGAATAAGGTGGAGTGATGCATGGACGGGTAGATAGTGGGAAGATGTTTGGAAAGGACACGTGGAGCCACCAAGCTGGACGAGAAGCGAAGGGGGGAGGCCATTTACCCAGCAAATATCATGCTCACTTGTTTACATCGATTATTTGTTGGCGCTTTGGTCGGAGGTGTGGTCCCGATACTCCAGCAGGGTGATTGAATAAGGTTGGGAGCAAATTTCTGATCCCCCCCAATGTCAATCTTGGTCATTGATCTATCGCACCCCATATTTGACGTTGGTTATATCGTGGCCTAGCATTGACTTATCCATCAAGCTAGTTGCCCTGCCAAACTTTTTCTGGGACTAGGAGGCCTTAGGAATAATGGCGATATCTTCGATATTTGTTCATAAATTAGTTGTTTTGCATGCAATGCGGAGGTGAAAACCCTTCCATTAGTATTTTAAATTTTTCCCTTTTTCCTATGTGTTATTG
Source organism: Pinus albicaulis (assembly GCA_034641835.2). Classification (NCBI taxonomy): domain Eukaryota; kingdom Viridiplantae; phylum Streptophyta; class Pinopsida; order Pinales; family Pinaceae; genus Pinus; species Pinus albicaulis. The sequence continues at coordinate 187,611,566 of CM076573.1, forward strand.
TTGGGTGGGCACTAACCAATTAGTTACATCCTAACACTTTATTTTTTCACCATCTATGAGTCTTCTAGGGTGCTCCCACTAGGACACCATCGTCAGGATGACATCATCCTGATCCTCCACTTTGGACACAACTTTGTTCACTCTATTAGTCATACATATTCTACACTATCATTAGATGACTGTGGTTTTTCTATACTCTGCTAAAAATAACATTCTATGACTATTAGGTATTTTCAGAAATCTCACTAACTTCATTATCCTCATTTAACCTGTTCACTATCTCTCATTTCACCCATTCAGATCACTCTCTTATTATGAAATCCCATGATTAACCCTAAAAACCCCTTCTCCTACCCTTTCCCCTTCCTAAAATCCCATTCTCCTCACAAAATCCTCCATTTTCACTCATTTCCCTCCTTCCCTTCAAAACAATGTAAAAATCCCTTTTACATTGCTTTTGAAAAATAATACTATTCATGCCTCCCTTTTAATAAAATTCATTTGTTATTACAAACCTAACCCCTTTGTATTTAAAGCCCCGCACTTTGAAAATCTTTACCCCTCACGACCATATAACCCTGGCCCCTCAAACGTATTAAGTGCCTCTACTTAAAACATCCCTTGACCCCGCATTATTAACCCCCATCCTAAAAAAATTCAAACCCAACATCACATTTAAAACTCGGGACCCACCATTCAAATTCACCCGCAACCCACTTCTCGCCTGACAACCATTGGATCTTTACCCCTCCATCCAATTCTTGTCACGCCTCATCACAAATATAAATGCACAAAGTTTAAAAACCCTCGAACCTTGCAAAATGGGTGGTATTCCCGCCGTCTCATCCACCACGCGTCATTCCCCATCCCATATAGCACCCCCATGAAAAATACCATCTACTACCCGAGACCTATACGATAAACCACTTACCATTTTCCCGCCTACTGCAAAACCATCGCCTTGTTCAAACACGCTGACAGCCCTGAAATATCAGCAATAGTCCCCATTTGCCACATAAACCCCTGAAAAGCTTCTGACAACCCGAAAAAGCCCAAAACAACGCATGAAAACCGACAAGCCCCCATCTTTCTGACTCTGTCCACAACAGGATTTAATTTAATGGTTGTTTCTAATGTGTAGGTGACTATACATGGTGGAGAGTGCATAATTTGCATCTCTAAAAGTTCTAAAAATTGTCTAAATAAGCTCTTTGGGTGACAATCCAACAACTTTTGTTTACTCAAAAGGACCAGGAGCACAAGAATGATGGAAGGCAGAAATGGGTCATGACTGTTGCTAATCCTTCAAACACTTCAAAGGCAGGGATGGAAGCAAAGGAAGAAACATAGTCAGAAGAACAGTAAAAAGGGGTTAAAGGGTTAATCAAAGGTTAAAGGCAAATAAACAAGATTAGAAGACAGAGTTAAGACAGAAAGCAGAATAAAGGAATTAAATAGAGAAAGCAGAGTTTGGGAGACAAATCAGAGTTAAGGAAAAGATAAATCCAGTTTTAAAGCAAATCAGAGGTTTAAAGAAAAATCAAAACCAAATTAGCACAAAAGACATATCCAAATGACTAAGGCACCCAGAAAATACTTCTTCAGACCTCATCTGCCACCTACAAGCCTCATTTCACTTCAATAAAATCACCTACAGTTATTAAGACAATTAGAGATATTTTAAAGTAGCACAATAGTTATTTTAAAAGTTAATGAAAGCCAAAAGTTAAAAAAATCCTAAAGTTAGCTCGACAGTTAAGTTAGAAGTTATTATTACATTGAGTCATTCACAAATATTCTTGCCTTGGGCCTTGCATGGTCTCAAAGGTCAAGAATCATTTACTCTGTAATAAGTATGGTCTGAAACCATAGCTTAGGATCACCTTCTCATCTGCAGATGAATATTTCATGTATTGTTCATTATTGTTGTTGGTTGGTTGGATGCTTGATTAGAGGATTGGCTGCTAGGCTGGATTTGATCAGACTCTTAGCTGCAAAGGTTATTGCACTAGAGTAATGTAACTATTTTGGACATCAAAAATACAAGCACATTCACAGAATTCTTGAGCTATGTTAATGGTGATGTTATCCTTCTTTGTCATTTTTCTCTTCTATTTTCCATATTGTCCATCATTTCTCTGATAAAAGAACAAAATTTTTATATTAAGATATGTTGTCTTGGCACCTTAATTATGTCTGCTTCTTTCATCTTAATGTTTTCTTCTGCAACGTTTGGTTAGAGAATTCAGGGTCGTCCTACTCTTTAGTTCCACCTAGCTTGTTGCCTTGAATTTTACTCAGTAGAGTAAAGCCAAAGAAGTTTATGATTTTCCCTGTCCTTTGGTTTTTCTTGACATGTTATTTTCAAGGCCTTCTTTGAAGTTTACTTAGTAGAGTCCAACCAAAGAAGTTTATGGTTTTCCCTGTCCTTTGGTTTTTCTTAAATTGTTTCTTTAAAGGCCTTCTTTGAAGTTTTATTAAATAATTCAGGGGTATCCTTCTCCTTAATTCCATTGAATATTATCTTAAATGTTTTCTTTGTCTGAAAGTAATAACTAGAGAATTCGGAGGTGTCCTCCTCTCTAGGATTGCTGGATTGTTGTCTTAAGTTTTACCTAGTAGATTCTAGCCAAAGAAGTCTATGGTTTTCCCTCTCCTTTGGTTTTTCTTAAACATTTACCTAAACGAATTTTCTTGGTGAAGTACAGTTAAAGGATTCTTAATTTCCCTTTAGTTTTATTGATTTCACCACTTACTGTCATTTCATATTTCATCTAATCTAAAAGATCCACTTGATATAGATAGATTTCCCTATGAAAACCCTTGCAGATTTGATGAAAAATTAAATCATTTTATGCCTCCATTTCCCAATGGATTAATTCTTCTCACAGTCTATCTATTCAACTGAAATAATCAATCAATTAATCAAACAATCTATCAACCAATAAAAACAAAACAAATAGTCCTAGAACTTCATAACTAGCCTAAAATAAACATAAGCATAAATATAAATCATTTTCATCACAAACATAGAGAGAGCCCTCTCTGAGTCTAGGAAGGCTAGGTCCTTGGACTCCAAAGTGGTCTGATGTGGTTCCCTACAGAGTTTTTCTTGCTAATCTTGCAAATCATGGGGAGACAACATAGTGGCGACCGTACTGGGAAGACCGAGCTATTAAAAAGCTTAATATTACCTAAAGAACTCAGAAAACCCCTTTTCCAAACTTAGATGAATCAAGTGTTAGCCAAGAATGATATCTGGTTGCTGATGGTGGACAATAGCCAGCCTTAAGACAAGGAAAATCATCCACCTGGTGACTCCACTAGTTTTCAGTAGGCCTACTGACTCCACTAGTTTTTAGTAGTCCTACTAAATCCATTAGTTTTCTACTGACTCCATTGGGAAATTATTGAGAAATCCTGATATCCTTAAACCTCAATAGAACCCAATCAAGAATACTTTGTGGATTAAGTATTCCTTTAATAAATTGGTTTGTTTTTCAAACTGTTATAATTTGGGTGTAAATTATGATTTCTAGAAGAATCTGTACCGGATCCCATCCTGACCCAAAACCTCCTGCAATAGTTGACAACTCTGAGAGCATCCTTAGGAAATATCCTAGATTTAAAAATTCAACTATTAGCAGACCAATTAACAAAGCAATTTCCTTTTCTAAAAACCTTAAAGACTTGCAGAATATCTGGTTGATGATGGTGGACAACATCTGGAGTTAAAGAAGTTGAAATCATCCACCTTGCGACTCCACAAATCTCAATAATCCTAAAGAATCCACTGGCAAAAGAATCTAGATTGATTTTAAAAAGTTGTAGTAACTCTTTTTTTGACTAATCAATAAAAATGGATCCAAGAATACAACACAGGTATGCTCCAATGAAGAGAGGTCACATCCCTAGATTCTGACACAAAATGCCTTAGATAAATTGGGTCAAAAACCTTCCTATGTTTCAGGATGGAAAGTTTGATGACCCCTTGTTACATCTCATTAAATTTCATATACACACATGGAAGTTAAGAGTTGAATGGCGTGAGGACTGCCTCATGAAAATGTTTATATTGGAAGGGAAAGCAAGGGAATGGTATGAAGGTCTAAATCATGGTAGTTTGTTTTCTTTAAAGGATCTCCACAAGGTGTTTTATGAGCATTATAAAGAAAATTGTCCATCTTTATCATTAGCTGAAATTTGTTGTGATCAATCTGAAGATTTCATACAATACCTTGTAGACATTGATGAAATTTGGGAAATTTGCATCCCGGGGATCTATTAGAGGCAATTCATTTTTTTGCATGCTCAATTTAACTATCATGACAACCAAGAGAAGTTGGTTGAGGATGGAATTAATTAGGAAATGGAAGAAGACCGAAAATATCTCTCTAAAGGGATAGATGATGATGATTCATCTCTTTTGTGTGAGGCTCAAGAAGACATTCAGCCTCAAGATCTGTTGGACACCTAATCCTCTATGGGTAGGTGTGGAAGGAAAATAGTCACAAAAGGAGTCCAAGTGACCTTGGAATGCGGAATCAAGGGTCACACCTAATGTACTATAAAAGCACATCTATGGTTAATAATAATAAATCTCATGCCTATCTTTCCTATGTGTTTGTTTACTTGCTCATCCACCATGTGTGTGTTTAACACGGTATCATAGCCATGATGAGTGGCCTTCCTCTGTTCATTTATGTGTTCCATTGATAGCGCTAGCATAAAATGCTGGCCAAGAATGTGGACCTCTGCCCATTGCATAGTCCACATCGTGCGTTACTCGAGCAAGTCTGGAATCCAATTACCTAGCTTGAATTATAAACGCTGCACTATATCATAATGTGCTAGTCTTTGATAGCTCCATGCGTTGTTGCAACTCCAATTAATATTCCTACCTTCCAACGAACTCACCTCCCTCTATCATGCTGACAGCTCCATCTTCACTGCTCTGGCTTCTTAGTTGTATGCCTGACCTAACGCACCTGACTAATACTCGACCATTTTTCTTTGGCTGGTCAAACCTATATTCCAAGTAACATTCCTTCTAGGAATCACATCCCACACTATGCTGGATCTAGGTAGTGTATGCTCTCTGATGTTCACACTCAGCGCCTCGATAGAGACATTGTCGATATTAACACCACGGGACGTAATTAGTTTTATACAACCTGTCCCTTCTCCTCTCCTCAACTCAACGCCGACCTCCCTCCACTGTCGGCCTCCCGCTACTCTCGCCAGCCTCCCTCCATGTTGCCTCGATTTTCGATCCTCCTGTCGACTCGCACAAATCCCCGCAGTTCCCCTCTGTTGGTAGTTGCCTCTCCACTACATCATTCTCACTTCTGCTCCTCCCACACGGGCTCCCTCCTATTGTTTCCCTCCTCCGTCTTCATCCGCTTCACTCCCACTCCCCTCGCCTTCCATTTCCACGGCCTCCTTGTTGTGCTGCGTGGCCCCATTGGGCTCCCACACTGCTCATACGGTCCCTCTCCATTATGTCCTGTGGCTCCCTAAACCACTGCTGGCCCATCCTCACATCTGCACACTCCACTCCACTCTGTCAAAAAAACACTAGAAATAGATGGAAGGTAGCACGTGGAAGTGCCATTGAATGAATGCCTCGATCAGGTTACCCAGATCACTCACCTCGTGACCGGGGCCCTGAAGTGAAGCATGCGGGGGATGTGCTCCAGAACGCATCTGAGGCCATCATTGGAGAGGAGGAGATCGGGAGTGAGCTACTAGGTCGAGTCCCTCAATGAATTTCGGCACGCTCCTCTACTCCGAGTTACCACCGCTCGTGGCTCCCTCCTCCCACAGTTGACACCCTTACACTCCTCGCCACTGTGCACAAGACCACACTGCCCACACCTATGATGGTGAATCATGTGTATGGCACTGCAAATCTATGCAATTAACAAATGAATGAATATGTTCAAAAAATTCAACCTCTTTGGAAACTTGGATGCTATGGTCATTGGGATACCTCCCTCATGATATTCGTGGCTACATAAGTCATAAAGAGTTGTAATTTGTTGTGGCTATGATGATTCTAACCGAGGATCCATTTTCAACGAATTGTTTAGAGGGAGATGACTTTATTTAATACCAAAATGACAGCATTTGATAGTCTTCTCCACAATCTTTAAAATCCTCCAAGTTCAGTAATATTTTCCACTTCACCTTATGGTAAACCTTCAAAGCGAAAATCATGCATTAGTTACAAATGATATTAGTTTGGGAGTGAAGACGGCAGTGGCTTTGAAACCAATGATGGATTTCCGGTCGGTTCAAGCCATTTGCTTACAATTTTAAAACACATCATATGCTTTTGAAAAAAAGCCCAAAATTCCTTTCCTGCGTTTGCATATTCATTGTCCATTATCCATTTTGGGAAGCTAGAAATCAAAGTGCCACATATGGTTGAAAGGCAGTGAATCACGTCAAGACATATATAGATAAAAGACGGGCAACTGGGAAAGAAAGTGAAGGCGGAATCCATAGTTGTAGTATTTAGTGATGCAAAGGTTGATTTTCTAAAAATGGCCAAAGTTCATGAAGCATTAGAGTTACTGGATACTTTGATACATTCCACTATTGATGGGATGGTTAAAATCAACAAAGCCTCTCTTTTTGACATTAAGTCATGTCTGCAAAATGCACATGAAAAGATTCATTTTTTGCAACTTGAATCTCAACTTCAACAATAAAAACTACAACAATGGATTCATCATTCTAAACCTATTTCTGTTCAAAAAATTGAAACAGACTCCCATAAGCAACAAGCCAATAATGCTACGACCGATTCACATTCAATGCCCAGTATAAGAGAAGATGTGCAGAAAGATGCAGAATTCCAGCCTACACCTCCCAAGCCAATCATCAGACCTTGGGAAGAGCTTGTCCACAACAGGCACATAATAGGTCTTGGATATGACAAGGCTTTGTCTTCTCATATTCCGAACTACTCCAAGCCCATCAAATTTCAGAGTGTCGGATTTCTTTATGACAGTTCACCTTCAGTTGTTCCAAATTCTGCTTCTCTTCCAAAGCAGAAACAACAGATTGTAAAATTCCAACACTGTGATCGAGTTTTCCATATGAAAGATCATTGTTTTGATCTTCACCCATGCAAGCACTGTGGGCGGCACACCCATTCTTCACACAGATGCTTTAGAAACAAGCCTCTTGCAAGAAAAAATATTCATCGTGGATGGATTGCTTCTTGGCAATGGGCATCAACAGCCAAGAAGATGTTTAAGTCACATGTCAGAACTTGTTCTATAATATTGAACAATCTTGTAGTTGATTTTTTGCCAATCTCACCTTGTACCTGACGGGGGGGGGGAATGGTGGTCATCTACAAGCTTCAAAGCCACATCAAGCGAGCCTCAGCCACAACTTGTCATTCCATATTCAGAGTTGTAGCCAGAGATACAACAGTTCAAGTGAGCTTGAGCCACAATCTGTCATTCCAGATTTAGAGTTGTATCCAGAGACACGGTGGCCCATGAGCATGCCTTTTTTTGGTGGACAGCCTTAAACCATCTATGTGAGGTTCATATTCTTCCTCTTCAAAGAATTTAGAGCACTTACTCTAGCAGAAGACTTCAGCTTCTTGCCAGCTTTGGTAGAGTTTCGGGAAATGCATTAAGCATTCCATAGTTGGTGGTCATCCTTAAACCATCACAAGTTATAGACCTCCCTTCTTCTAGGTTGCAGGTCTCCCTCTTCAAATATGAGGGACACTTCCTCTAGCAGAAGACCTCATCTTCTTGCCAGATTTGGAAGAGTTTGGGGAACTGCAATAAGCGTTGCATTCCAGTTTTGGTGGTCATCCTTAAACCACCTCTTTATGCCAACATTTCAGAGAGTTGATTCAGCCTAAGTGTTGCCATGCATACTTTGCAGATTTGTATTACAACTCTCTTCTTGGACTCACACATACCCCTTTGGATTAAGGAGGGGAATGTTGGACACCTAATCCTCCATGGGTAGGTGTGGAAGGGAAACAATCACAAAAGGAGTCCATGTGACCTTGGAATGCGAAATGCAAGGGTCACACCTAACATACTATAAAATCACATCTATGGTTAATAATAAGGAATCTCACGCCTATCTTTCCTATGTGTGTGTTTACTTGCTCATCCACCATGTGTGTGTTTAACAAGTTTGGCCTTCACAAAAGAAAGAAAACAATTGTTGTCCAATAAAAAGAAAACAAGGACTCCCTCCTCCTTTAACTAAAAAATAAATCAATCAGATTCTAAGCATGCATCCAACCTCTAAGTTTTTATGTAAAGAATTGTTTCTATATGTTCTACTGCTGAGTTATATATTGCAGCTTTGCCGCATGAAGAAACAAAAGAACAATTTGATAATGATGTTGTACTACCTTCTCAAGAAGAAAAATTACCAGAGAATGCTCCTACTCATCATAATGATGGCTTTCAGGAAAATTTCAGTCCACTCAATCAAAGCATATCAGGTGTGCAGGAGGACAACATAGTAGTGCATTATGAAGCTGACAAGACAGATGGTCATGAAGAGTGGGAAGAGATTCTTTCTCAAAATAATCCCAAGTACAACAAGGTGGAGCAAGGAATAGTCCTAGATGAAGCTTATTGTTTAAAACATCACGGCCAGGTATTATTTCAAGATCCCTTGGATGTGTTCTTAGAGGCATCTAAAGAAGGAACAGCTATGCCAGGAATGGTTTGTTGCTGAGTGTAAAGAAGATCTTGAGCACTTCTGTTCAAAAGAAAGTGAGATGGGAGTGGCCTTTTTGTCTTTTCAGCATACCCAAGGGGCTGAAAAAAAAATAAACCATGTAGTCATTTACTTGATCGGTTGCATTGGAGAAAAGAGTTTACCTAGTGTATATATAATCTCCAAGTTAGACTAGGATAGGTAGGTGTGAAAATAAGCTCAGTACTATGAGCATCTTCTTAGTTTTAAGTTTTTCATTATGTATAACTTTGTTGGAACAAAAATATTAGAAAAATTGATACAAAAAGAGAAGAAACAAAGAAAAGAAGAAAAGAGGGCAGATAAAAAGAGAAAAGTTAAAGCCCCATACCAAAAAATAAGAATTCTGAAAGTGTGTAAGTCCAAATGTCACTACTTTTTGAAAAGGAATTCTTGTTCAATCATATAGCCTAATCATGATTGAACAAATTTCATTTTTTTTTTGATAAGTTAGAAAATGAAGATTTTCCAAACTGTTTAAACTTGGCTTATCAGTTACTATAGAAAATGACATTGGTTCCAAAGTTTAAATCTGAAACCAATAAGGGCAAGACAGGGATAAATGATAAATGACAGATCCAAGCACAAAACCCTCAGTTTAGTTAATTTTTTGCAAAATAAATATTGTGTGCATCTTGTCCAAAATTCCACAATTCATGATGACCAAACTATTTAATCTTGAGTCAGTCATGCTTTAAAATTCATATTGATAGATAGAGAACAAAAATCTGTCAAACTGTTTAATCTTGATAGATAAGTAGATTAGGTAGAGAATAAAAAGAGCTTATTAGTCTAATTTGAACCTTTGGAAGCTATAAGGGTAGATTTAGATATTTTTTACTTCCAAAAGAAAGATGATGTCAAGGTTTTGTCAGTCTAAATGCAACCAAATGAAGAAACAATGTTAGAATAGAATGATGGGTAAGTAGAATTGATCTGTAGGAAGCATGTTTTTCAAAATTTAAAAGGTCACAGTCACAAATAATTGTAGCATATCATCAATTGGAGATTGAAGAATCAACTAAGTACAAATAAGGCACTGATCTATGAAGACCAAAGATCTGAAATATGAGGTTCTTCACACATCCTTAAAAGGAGCTACCCTCCCCAGCTGGAGCCACTGTTAGTCATTTGTATTCTACACTATCACTAGATGACTATGGTTTTTCTATACTCTGTTGAAAATAACATTCACTGACCATCATCTATTTTCAGAAATCTCACTACCTTCATTATCCTCATTTAACCTATTCACTATCTGTCATTCCACCCATTCAGATCACTCTATTATTCTGAAATCCCATGATTAACCCTAAAAATGCCTACTCCTACCCTTTCCCCTTCCTAAAACCCCATTCTCCTCACAAAATCCTCCCTTTTCACTCATTTCCCTCATTGCCTTCAAAAAAATGTAAAAATACCTTTTACATTGTTTTTGAAAAATAATACTATTCGGGCCTCCCTTTTAATAAAATCTATTTGTTATTAAAAAACCTGACCCCTTCGTATTTAAAGCCCCCCGCTTTGAAAATATTTACCGCTCGTGGCCATATAACCCTGGCCCCTCAAACGTATTAAGCACCTCCACTTAAAACATCCCCAGACCCTGCATTATTAACCCTCGCAATAAAAACATTCAAACCCGAAATCACATTTAAAACCCGAGATCCACCACTCAAATTTACCCGCGACCCACTTCTCACCCGACAACCATTGGATCTTAACCCCTCCATCAAACGGATATCATGCCTCATCGCAAATACAAATGCGAGAAGATTAAAAGCCCCTGAACCTTGCGAAATGGGTGGTATTCTCGCCGTCTCATCTACCACACATCACTCCCCAGCCCATATCACACCCCCACGAAAAATACCATTTACCGCCCGAGCCATATGCGATAAACTACTTACCATTTTCCCGCTTATTTCGAAACCATGGCCCTGTTAAAACACGTCGACAGCCTCTAAATCTATGTGATAATCCCCATCCACCACATAAACCCCTGCAAAGCTTTTGATGACCTGAAAAAGCCCAAACAAACACAGGAAAACCCGTAAGCCCCCATCTTCCCGACTCTTTCGACAACATGATTTAATTTAATGGTTGTTTCTAATGTGCAGGTGATTATACATGGCAGAGAGTCCATAATTTTCATCTCTAAAAGGTCCGAAAATTGTTTAAATAAGATCTCTGGGTGACGATACAACAACTTTTGTTTACTCAAAAGGACTAGGAGTGCAAGAATGATGGAAGGCAACAATGTTCATGACTGTTGCTAATCCTTCAAAAACTTCAAAGGCAGGGATGGAATAAAAGGAAGAAACAGAGTTAGAAGAACATTAAGAAGGGGTTAAAGGGTTAATAAAAGGTTAAAGGAAAATAAACAGGATTAGAAGACAGAGTGAAGACAGAAATAAAATTAAAGTAATTAAACAACGAAAGAAGAGTTTGGGAGACAAATCAAAGTTAAGGAAAAGATAAATCCAGTTTTAAAGCAAATCAGAGGTTTAAAGACAAATCAAAAGCAAATTAGCACAGAAGCCATATCCAAATGACCAAGGCACCGAAAAAATACTTCTTCAAACCACATCTGCCACCTACAAGCCTCATTTCATTTCAATAAAAGTAGCTACAATTATTAAAACAATCAAATATATTTAAAACTGCTCAACAGTTATTGTAAAAGTTAATGAAAGCCAAAAAGTAAAAAATATCCTAAAGTTTGCTCGGTAGTTAAGTTAGAAGTTATTATTACAGTGAGTTAGTCAAAGATATTCTTGCCTTGGGCCTTGCGTGGTCTCAAAGGTCAAGAATCATTTACTCTAGAACAACTATGGTTTGAAACCCTAGCTTAGGATCACCTCCTCATCTGTAGATAAATACTGTAAGTATTGTTCATTATTATTGTTGGTTGGTTGGATGCTTGATTAGAGGATTGGCTACTAGGCTATATTTGATCAGACTTTGAGCCACAAAGGTTATTTCCCTGGAGTAATGTAACTATTTTGGACATCATAAATACAAGCACGTTCACAGGATTCTTGAGCTATGTTAATGGTGATGTTATCCTTCTTTGTCATTGTTTCTCTTCTGTTTTCCATATTTTCCATCATTTCTCTGATAAAAGAACAAAAATTTTAGATTAAGATATGTTGTCTTGGCACCTTAATTATGTCTGCTTCTTTCATCTTAATGTTTTCTTCTGCAACGTTTGGTTAGAGAATTTAGGGTCATCCTACTCTTTAGTTCCACCTAGCTTGTTGCCTTGAATTTACTCAGTAGAGTAAATCCAAATAAGTTAATGGTTTTCCCTGTCCTTTGGTTTTTCTTGACATGTTATTCTCAAGGCCTTCTTTGAAGTTTACTTAGTAGAGTCCAGCCAAAGAAGTTTATGGTTTTCCCTGTCCTTTGGTTTTTCTTAAATTGTTTCTTTAAAGGCCTTATTTGAATTTTGATTAAATAATTCAGGGGTATCCTTCTCTTTAATTTCATTGACTTTTATCTTAAATTTTTTCTTTGTTTGAAAGTAATAACTAGAGAATTCAAGGGTGTCCTCCTCTCTAGGATTGTTGGATTGTTGTATTAAGTTTTACCTAGTAGATTCTGGCCAAAGAAGTCTATGGTTTTCCCTCTCCTTTGGTTTTTCTTAAACAATTACCTAAAAGGCTTTTCTTGTTGAAGTATAGTTAAAGGAATCTTAATTTCCCTTTAGTTTTACTAATTTCACAGCTTACTTTCATTTCATATTTCATCTAATCTAAAAGATCCACTTGATATAGTTAGCTTGCCCTATGAAAAACCTTGCAGATTTGATGAAAAATTAAATCCTTTTATGACTCCATAGCCCAATGGATTGATGCTTCTAAAATTCTATCTATTCAAATGAATCAATCAAACAATCTATCAACCAATCAAAACAAAACAAATAGTCATAGAAATTCATAACTAGCCTAAAATCAGAAAACATAAGCATAAAGATAAATCATTTTCATCACAAACATAGAGAGAGCCCTCTCTGAGTCAAGGAAGGCTAGGTCCTTGGACTCCAAAGTGGTCTAATGTGGTTCCCTATAGAGTTGTTATTTCCAATATTGCAAATCACGGGGAGCCAATACACTCCTTACATTCCTCTACGGTAATTCTACCAGGTGGACCTCGCCGAGTGGGTTCCACCCGTGGCTAATAAAATTTCTTTCCACTACTAAATTTTAGGCCATGTCTACTTAGGGATTCATAATTAGGCTCCTCAAGCTTTGATTCAAATATTGGAACTCAATCCAACTTTGGTTATGCGTGAAAGGCTCACCCAAATGCCTTTTAGCTCTGCAATCTTTGACTTGTGGTCTCTAACCTTGACTGGATCTATCTCACAATCCATGAGGCAATTTTCAAACTTCTACATACCATTATAAATCTCTTCCAGATAACTTTCTAGCTAGGTGGTTTCGATGTGGTCCTTGTGCTCATCTTCTTCTTCAAAATTAGCTTCCAACTCTACCATTTTTTGCACTAGTCCTCCTGATCATTTTCAAATTTCTCCTTATATATGCCTTAGCCTTTCTTTCATTTTTAATCTCGTTTTGATTTTCTAGAGTTTTCAATCCCTCTCTGCACATAAGAACAAATATCCTCTGCTATATGAAGAAATAAAAATGGGGGGTGAGGAGGTTACAACAACAGTAAATCAAAATCCCAACAATTCCAATACTCTTTTGAAGTGACACCCGTGAAGACAATGTCTATGATCGCATTCCTTATCTATGAAATTCTTAGTTACTCCCCTCTCCTCACTTACAACCAACTTTGAGAACCAATACTTGAAGTTAGAATTGATAAAGAATAAAATTTCATGATTGTAGAGTCCATGAATATAATGTAAGTGTTATAAATTGTAGTGAGCAAGGTTAGAATTAATAAATAATAAAATTTCATAAATTTATAGTCCATGAATATATTGTAAGTGTTAGAAATTGTAGCGATAAAAGCTAAATTCGACTTGAGCCTTAGTCAAATTTAATAATTCGATATTCCACATTAGCAGGATGAATTGGATTACAATTATTTTGAGTGCAATGGCATTGTCAGTTACTTATATTGGAAAATTCGAGTTTGTAGGCTTGGAGTAGAGTTGTGCATGTAGCGATAACTAAAATCTAGTAATCTAGTTCAGTTATTTTCAGTTGAACTCAGTTAACTGATCTCTAGTTACTAACTGAGTCAGTTGAAGGTCAGTTGAGTATTAGAACTACGGTTAACTCATTGCTATCTCATCTAAACTAGTCAATCAACTAAAAATATTCCAGGCATGCACAAAATTCAAATTCCCTAGCTAGAGTGGAGGAAAAGGCACACTGTAATCATCAATTATATACTAGTTGTGTGTATAGGCTTGCCATTGATGTATGTGATCAATTCCTTGGATTTGTGAAAGGAAATAGGGAATTCCCCTATAATTTAGGAGCACAGTTTCTCTTATATTCCATAAGGAAATAGGAGGAAGCTAAGGCCTTGAATTGGCTAAGTGTTTGCCACTATAGGATAGTTAGCAGGAGAAGAGGTTTACAATGTAGGGTGTGCTTCAAGATCGAAGTAGGACATTGTAATAGTTTCTCATTCTCATTTGATTAATGAAAAGCACTGGATGGGCTTTTCCCTATTGGGTTCCCTTGTAAAAGCATTGTTTTCTTGTGGTTTGGATGGTTGCATGTTATTGCATGTTTTTCTAAATTGTGATTTATATTCCACAATATTGCAGAGGAAATTTGTAATCTCTTGTTTTCAGTTCGAATTCATTAGTAGTAGAAAATTTCTATTAGCTTCTACATGGTACCAAAGCTCAAAATCACACCAAAAACTAGTAAATAGATCTTCTCCCTCAAAAATTTCAATTTGCAGATTCAGTGAAGCATTTTTTCTTCCGCGTGGGTAAATGTATTTGAATGGATTGATATTAGAGTATGCCCTAGAGGGAACCTTTAATTTCATAGCTTGTAAGGACAGGATGGAATTTGTTTTCGGTGAAAATGGAGTACTAGACTATACAAAAAATGACATTCCAATACCAACAACATTCGATGCACAACAGTTAGCCCAGTGGAAGAAGCATACCAAGAAATCTAGGAGGATCATCCTGGAGGGTGTGAGAGACCACATAGTCTTGAATTTAGAAGGAAAAGAAACTCTATTTTCTATTTGTAAGAACCTCATTGAATTATTCAAAAATAGTAGTTGTGAGATGAAATTTGCATTGAGAGGAAAACTCAGAAACATCTGATTGAATAAAAAATAAACCATTCCACATTACATCTCCCGAATCACTCAAGTCTGAGGTGAACTTGTAGGAGTCGGAGAAAATGTTTCCTCTTCTAAGATAGTGAGCCTATCTCTCCTAGGCCTTCTGAAATCTTGACATAACTATCAGAACTATGTAAATGGAAGGGGAAATTTTCTAAATTGGGAGAGAATTTGGTATAATTTTATGAAGGAAGAAATTCAAAGGAACACTAGAGATGGAGTAACATCCAAAGCTAAGGAGGAAAATAATTTTTCTATGGTTGAAAAGGGAAAGAAGGACCATAGGCCAGAGTCCAACTAGAATAATATCAAGAAGAAGGACATAAGAAAAATAAAATGCTTTCACTGCCATGAATATGGGCACTATGAAACAAAGTGTCTGCACAATAATTCTAAGAATAATCCTTTGAGAGGAGCAGGAGGTGAAGCACTTGCCTCAAAAATCAAATTATAGTTCACCCTAATTGCATGCATGGCCATCACTCTAATGGGGAGTGTGTGGTATCTAGATTCAAGTGCCTCGTTTGATATGACAGGATGCAAATAATTCTTCAGTAGCCTAGAGGAGAAGGATATTTAGATGCACATGAAAATTGGGTATGATGGGAGGTACAATACCAAAAGAATTGGAACTATAACCTTTAAGAGGGATTCTAACTCCCATCTTCATCTAAAAGATGTTATCCATGTACCTAGCCTGAAGAAGAACTTGATATTTGTAATTTTATTGGAGGATAGAGTTTATGATGTTTTTTTTTCAGTAAGGGAAAATCCTTTCTAATACATGTAGCTGTTGGGGAAGCAAAACATATTGGAGTTAGAGTGAAAAATATCTAGAAAGTTGAGGTGGAGAGTTGTGATTCACTGAGTAGGAAGGCATAAGAAGTTTAGAGTTAATATGTTGGAGAACTTTGGCACAGGTGAATGGGACATTTACACCATGAGGCCTTAAAAATAATGTAGAATATTACCATCAATCTCTTGAAATTAACCCTTGAACAACATGTTGTTTGCAATGGATGCACATTAGGTAAATTTGCAGAGCTAGAGTAATATTGGAGTGAGTCCACTCTCATGTATGTGGACCATTTTCTACAACCTCTATAGCTAAACACGTGTATTATGTGATTTTGGTTGATGAATTTTGTAGAAAATGCTCGATCTTTTTCATGGGGAATAAGGATGAAGTTTTCTCAAAATTTGATGAATTCAAAGCACTGGTTGAAAAGGAGACTGGTCATAAATTTAAACCCCTAATAAGTAAAAATGGAGGAGAATTTATTTCTCGCACCTTCAAGGACTTTCATGCCAAAGAGTGTATTAGAAGGGAACTCATAACATCCCATAACCCACAACAAAATGGGGGTGGCTAAAAGGAAGAACAAAAGCATTGTGGGAGCAACAAGAAACATGTTGCATGATCAAGGATTTCCACTACATCTATTGGAAGAAGCATGAAACACTACAGTTTATTTTCTGAAGAAGATCCATAATATAATACTTGGAATGATTACACCCAAACAAGCTTTCTCTAGGAGGAATCCAGTGGTATCTCATTTTCAAAAATTTGGAGCTACTGTGTATTGTCATGTCTCCAAGAATAATAGGAAGAAACTTGAGCCTATATTTGAGCTGGGAGTAATTTTAGGATACACAAAGACTACACATAACTATATAGGGTGTATTTTCCCTCACTCAGGGTGGCAGTAATGAGGAGATATGTCAAATTTTATGAGGATAAGGCTACAAGATGCTCTCTAGAGCTAGAGTTGAGCAACCCATTAGAGGAGGATCTTCTAGTTCCTAAGGAGAAGCCTTAGAAAAAGCTTCAGGATGTTGTGGAGCAACCACAAGTGGAGGAGTATATAGGAGGCCGAGTGGAGGAACCCTCTTAAAGAAAATCTTCCAAAGATGAGAGGAAGAGAACCAAATAAGATGAAATATTGGTTCAGGATGCACGAGAACATGTAGGACCTTGTACATATCAGTGTAGGAAGAGGAGGTCACCAGACAGGTACACCAGGTATATGGCTCTCATGATTGAACACATTGATTCTAAGCCTTCTTCATTTGAGGAGGAAGTTTCTCAACCAGTGTGGGTTGATTCCATGGTGGTGCAGTATGAATCCATCATGAAAAACAATGTATGGGAGGTAGTGTCAAGACTAGAGAACAAGCCAGTGGCTCGTTCCAAATGGAACTAAAAAGTGAATCATGCAATTGATCAGAACATCGAGAAGTACAGGGCCAGATTTGTGGCCAAAGCCTTCTCTCAGGTAGAGGGAGTGGACTATGAGGAAAATTTAACCCAGTGAAAATATATTCCTCGATAATAACCATTCAATAATTGACAGCATAGATGGGGTGGAAGATCCACAATATGGATGTGAAGACCACATTTCTCAATGGTGTTTTTGAGGAATAAATTTACATAGAGAAGCCAGAGGGATTTGAGACATATGACAGTGAGACACATGTGTGTAGACTTACGAGAGCCCAGTATGGTTTCAAACAGGTGCCTCAGGCATGATACACTTGAATCGACACATATCTCAGTGAATTGGGCTTCATCAAAGGTGATGTAGATGCCAATATATATGACATTGTGGTATACGGAAATTTTTTTATATAGGTATTTTATGTTGCTGACTTGATACATACAGGAGATGAGAAGTTAATCCATTATTGCAAGGAGGACCTTGGAATAGAATTTGAGATGAAAGACATGGGCTTGATGCATTAATTCCTTGCCCTGGAAGTATGGAAGGGTGATGGTGAGTTTTTTGTGACTCAGGGGAAGTATTCCTATGAAATACTTCAGAGATTTCACATGGAGAACTAGAAGCCTATGAACACACCTATAGCTAAAAAATAGAGGTGGGAACATAGTTCTTTAGCAGAGGTAGTAGATGCTACCATCTACAAAGAGATTGTGGGATCCTTGAATTATCTGGTGAACAATCCCCAAGATATGTTATGCACTTAACCATTTGAGTCAAGCTACAATGAATATTACCAAGTTGTATTGGAAAGCACTAAAGCAAGTGTTGATATACCTCAGAGGCACAATCAAGTATTGGTTATGACGTAGGATGACCGAGGGAGTGAAGCTCCAAGGCTTCACTGAAGCAGATTGGGAAGAGATTCCATCAAAAAATAAAATTACTTCAGGTGCTATCTTTAGTGTTGGGCCTACAACTATTTCTTGGTATATCATGAAAGAGAGGTCTTTGGAACTCAGCTCAGTAGAGGCTCAATACATGGTTGCAACTCAAGCAACATATGAGGCCATATGGATGAGGAAAATACTTGTGTGTCTTTTTAGTTGGGATATGGATCGAAGAATGATTTATTGTGATAATAAAAGTTGTATTAAACTCTCTAAGAATCCATCATTTCATGATAGGTCAAAGAACATTGATATTAGGTACCATCACTTTAGGGATTGTGTATAGAGTGATGCTACAATACATTCCAACTAAGGAGTGGGATGAAGATATCTTAGCAAAGGAGTTATCAAGAGGAAAATTTGACTTCCACAGGTGCAGGATAGAGGTGGTGCAAAATCCCTTTCTTGTTAATAGGGAGTGTTAGAAATTATAGCAAGAAATGCTAAATTTGACTTTTTCCTTAGTCAAATTTAGTAATTTGAGTTTCTACACTAATAGAATACCTTGGATTGCAATTAGCTTGAGTGACATGTCTTGTCACTTAGTTAGATCAAAAAATTCGAGTTTGTATACTTGGAGTAGAGTTGTGCATGTAGTGATTGCTAAAATCTAGAAATCTAGTTCAATTATTTTCAGTTGAACTCGTTTAACTGAGCTCTAGTTATTAATTGAGTGAGTTGAAGGTTAGTTGCGCAGTGAAATTATTATTAACTCAGTAACCTCTCAGTTAAACTCATCAATTAGCTAAAAAGAAACCATACATGCATGGAATTCGAATTTCCTAGCTGGAGTGGAGGAAATGGCACATTGTAATCATCATTTGTATATTAGTTAAGTGTAAAGGCTTGGCATTGATGCAGGTGATGAATTCCTTAGGATTTTCACAAGGAAACATGGAATTCCCCTATTATTTAGGAGCTCAATTGCTCCTGTATTGTGCAAGGAAATAGGAGGAATATGTGACATTGAATTGGCTAAGTTCTAACCAGAGCAGGAAAATCAACAGGAGAAAAAGTTTACACTGGAGGGTGTGCGTCACGTTTGAAGAAATACATTGTAATAGTTTCTCATTCTCATCTTATTAATGAAAAGAAACGAAGGGGTTTTCCCTAGTTAGGTTCCCTTGTAAAATCGTTGTGTTCTTGTGGTTTGGATGGTTGCATGTCATTGCATGTGTTTCTAAAGTGTGATTTCCTCTCCATAGTATTGTAGAGGAAAATTGTAATCTCTCATTTGCAGTTCAAATTCACCAGTAGTAGAAAATTTCTATTAATTTCTATAGTAAGCAGGTGTTACATAATAATTAAATGTCATCATTCATCAATTTTATGTCATATGTTACACTTTTAAGTTTCTAAACCATTTTTTCTTTAGTTCATACCACAAAGGGAGTATAATTGCAAACACTTTATGATGTTCATATGATTAAATGTTGGATCATTGATTTTCATGTTTTATAAGTTTCAATATTGATTATGACATCCAAAAGGTTTTTTATTAACCAAACGTTGATTATTAAACAAATATATTAATTAAAAAAAATCTCTTTAGATTTTAATATGTAAAAAAAATTTCATTAACCAATATTAATGTTGTAGTTAATATATCAGTTTATGTAAAGAAATGTTTTTAACAAATCAATAATCTATAATCTTTTCCTAAATTTTCATTTTTCCATTATGGATTTTATTTTTTACAAATTTTAATATACAAATATAGATATGGGTTTTTTTGTTGTTGTAAATTTTCCTTATAAAATTGTACTTCGTTAACTTAATATCTTGTGTTATGTCAACATTAAATATAAACTTTACACGCTTCCTTCATACTATGTTACATAATGTATCTTGTTTTTCTTGATGATAATATATATATATATATATATATATATATATATATATAGATATAAAATTTGACTCCACTATTTATTGAAGTATTAGTTGGACACAATACAAACTGTGATATAAAGATAATAATAAACTACAAACATAAACCACATTAGCAATTAAACATTTTTGTATAAGGGAAATATGTTAATAGGGTGCAAGTAAATGTTGGTTCTTTTTTTTTAATTAGATTTATTTGATATTGAATCAATAATCTCTAGATAAATAATTCCTTAACAATATACTACATCACTAACTATTATATGCCTTATAAGAAAGTTTAAGCAAATATTTTTAGCATAACTCTTTCATACTCATATTATAGTATAATTTTTAACTATATCATATAATTTAAACATAATCTTTGATTATTTTGTTCCCTATAAACACATGTCCAAGACCCTAATCAACTTATCATACCCATGCTCAGAAACATACATCGACCCCATTAAAAAGCTTCAAATTTTTTTCCATGTTATGCATAATCTCACATCATCATAAAATATTCCTCATCAACTTCTCATACCCATGCTAAAATATATACATCGACCCATAAAAAATATTTAAATTTTTTTCCATGTCATACATAATCTCACATCATCATATATTGCTCTAAAACTATATGTTAATGCATCTAAACGTTGGTCCCCCACTTTCAACCTTTTTATCATAAATATCTCTAATCTGAAATGTTTCATAAAATTGGACATCAACCCATAAAAAATATTCAAAGATTTTTCCATGTTGTATAGACCTTCACATAATCATACAATATTCCTCTAAAATTATACATTAATATGTCTAAGCCTATGACGCCACTTTCAACTTTTTATTGTAAAAGTCTTCAATCTAAAATATCTCATTTTATTTAGAGAAATTCACTTTTCTCAAACCAATCATCAATTACAATTCATCAAGATTTCAAACCCTAAATCAAAACCATAACCACTTTCTTCACAAATTCCATCAATACTATCTCATTTTATTTAGAGAAAATCACTTTTCTCAAACCAACCATCAATTACAATTCATCAATATTTCAAACCCTAAATCAAAACCATAACCACTCTCTTCACAAATTCCATCAATACTATCTCATTTTATTTAGAGAAAATCACTTTTCTCAAACTAGTCATCAATTACAATTCATTAAGATTTCAAAGCCTAAATGAAAACCATAACCACTCTCTTCACAAATTCCATCAATACTATCTCATTTTATTTAGAGAAAACCGTTTTTCTCAAACCAATCATCAATTACAATTCATCAAGATTTCAAACCCTAAATCAAAACCATAACCACTCTCTTCACAAATTCCATCAATACGCTAGAAATTTATAATAAAGATGTTCAATCTAAAATATCTCATTTTATTCAGAAAAATACATAAAATGTCTCATTTTATTCATTAAAATACATTTTTTCTCAACCTAATCATCATTTACAATTCATCAAAATTCGAAACTCTAAATAAAAAACATAACCACTCTCTTCACAAATTTCATCAACATACTACTACTAATATGATGCTCTCCAATTTTCAACTAAACTCAACAAGCCCAAGAATGCTCCTCTACCTATTTTCCTACACATTCCAAGCAATAAACATTTTTTTCATTGATTGACTTTTTAACCCACATCCTGTACCCCACTTTGGCCCACTATGTTTTTTATTTTTCAACGAAACCCCACCAAATAATGGAAGGATTGGCATGTGAAATTCATCATCAAAACTTTTAAAGTACAATAGATTATGAAGAATAAAAATGTAAAATCACACTACATTTAAAAGCAGGTGATCACATCATACATGTGTTGTATTATTTTGTTACTAGATAAAACTCAATTTAAACACTACACAACAAATGATACGACCAACTTATAATGGAAATTAAAACGAGTGAAAAAGAAAGTGGCCATAAAAGTCGTGTTTCAAGTAGCATTAGTGAATCAAGTTGCGTGTCCTTCTATATGCAAAGGGCCACTCCACCCTCATACTATTACTATTATTGGCAAAATCTATATTGTACACATACTTTATTGATGGGCCTTCTCATTATAATTCTATATATTCCTTTGTCAGCCATAATCAATGTATATGCTTATTTTGACCAACAATATCCATCATTAGAATTCTATTTGTGAAGGTAAATAGTTTCCACATATGGTGACATATCAACATTATCCATTACCTAACCTATCATGTGACTTGTGTGAAGATGTCAATATAAATAATTGGACCCTAAAACATAATGTTATTGTCACCAGGCATATTTAATCTAGGGTAATACATAATGACTTAAATTGAAAATTGGTTTCAATTTAATTGTAGAATTAAAATTCTGTGAAGAATATATATTATGAATTATTTAGAATGTGAAAAAAATATATGGAGAAGAATTATTATATAAAAAATAATAATTAGAGATATGAGATATATTCAATATTTGATTTGTTTAAAATAATTTTATTTTTATGATAAATAAAAATAAAATCATAATATTAATATTAATTAATTTTAAATTGTTTTTAAATAAAATCATTCGATGATAATTTATAAATAATTTATTTTAATTAGTTTGTCCAACTTTCATATTTTAATTAGTGTGTTCAATTTTAAATATTTTAAAAATAAATTAATAAATTAAATTAATTTAACTTTTTATTATCAAATTATATTGAACGTTGCAAAATTTAAAACGCATTTAAATATACATTATTATTCTTTATTCTGAAAGCTTGGTTTATGAGAGTATGGATTATTTTAAATTTGAAAATTGGTGTACAATCAATAAACAAGATATTAAAAAAAAAAAAAGATGATCAAGATATTATATTTAAATGGATCGTATTTACAAGATTTCAATTTATGTATATGGAATATTGTGATTAGATTCACTATTACATTATATTGTAAAAAAAAAATTAAATAAATTAAATTAAAATAAATGCTAAAAATCAAAATTTCAATTACAATATTTATTATAAATTAAATTAAATTAAATTATATATATATATATATATATATATATATATATATATATATATATATATATATATATATTGAATATTAGATCTAAATTAATGGTATTTACAATATTTCACTACTTTTATATATATGAAACATTAAGTTTAATTAGATTTAACACATCATTGTTTGTGGGTCTCTTTACTTATATTAATAAAATAAAAAAATGTGATAGATTATGATGTGTTTAGATAAATTATAAATTAAATGTTAAATTTTTTTTGATAAAAAAAAATTATATATATTCAACAAATATTTAGGCCATGAAAAATAGAATGGATTCCATTTAATCTAAAATAGAAAATGGTCCATTTATTGGGAAATTGATGTAGTATGAAAAACATGTCATCACAACTTTACATAAGCGCTTGAAAGAAGAAGAAGAAGAATGGAGACTTAAATCAAGAAGCATGTGATTGCAAGCTGGTGATATCAACACCAAATATGTTCATAAGCAACAAAGGACAAGGACCTCGAGATACAATATAAGGGAAATAATGATCAATTGTAATGCCCTACTTGATCCTATCATACTAATTTTATTTAGTGTTTAATTAATATGTAAATATTGACTTATAATTTTTGAGTAATATCTACACTTGTGAATTTGTAATTTTATTTTTTTTACCGATATGACTTTTATTATTTGTTATTATTTTATTCCCAATGTGTCCTCTCAAATCAAACTTTAGATAAGGTATGGTCTTCTCCCATTTATTTCTAAATCTAATTTCTAGATTTTATTCCCAATATGTCATCTCAAATCTACTTTTATATAAGATGTGGTCTTATCCAAATTATTTCTAAATCAAATATCTATATTTTATTTCCAATATTTCTTCTTAAATGTACTTTTACATAAGAGATGGTCTTCTCCAATTTAATTCTAAATAAAATATCTATATTCATATCTACTTTTGGATAAGATATGGTAAGAAAGTCAAGGTTAGTAAATTAAAAGGATGAGGGGGTAGTCATGGAATTAATGGTAATTAGTTGAGGTGCATGAGAGGAAAAGACATAAAAGGGAATGAGGATGAGAATAGAGGGGGATCCTTGGTCTTTGTTTTGGCATGGAGAAGGATCCTTGGTGTTTGTTTGGCATTGGAGGAATTTATTTTGGAGGAGGAATGTGGAGAAAGAGAAGGGAGAGAGTGTTGAGAAAATCAGAGGAATCAAACTTAAATCTATTCACGAGAGCATTGGTTTTAACTTGGACACACTACAACCAGTTGGACTTGGGCTCAGTGGGCTAGGGATCCTATGGAGGTTCCTTGGGCTAGGAAATCATTCCTAGTTAGCTGGGAGGTAAATCTAGTTGGGTAGCCCAATAGAAGCATATCAACAAAATCAAGAGTACCTAAACCAAGCTACTGATACAGGTATTCTTGTGATTAAATTAAATAAATTTTATTTTATTTGTAGGACCCTAGGTTGGGTCTTCACATATGGTATGAGAGCCAAGTTTCAAAATTTTGACCTTGAAACCCACATACATGCCAAGCTCTTGTGCTTATAACAAATCTAACTTGCAATCAAAAAAAAAAAATTGTATTTTTGGGTTTATAAGAAATTCACCCTATAATAATAATAATAATAAAATATCTAGCATATTATGATAGCGAAATCTTTCAAGTTTTTTTTCTTGGATCTCGAAAATTGGGTGTCTTTTAGTGTTGTTTAATAAACTATCATACCAAAGGCTTTCAGCCTTGTTGGGAAAAATACTGAGAGGGGGGGGGGGGGGGGGTGAATTAGTATTTAGATCTTACTCATGCACTTTTACTTTTTCTTTCTCTAAAACCCATACGCTACTTTACTGAACAAAACTCGCGTATACACGCGCTTTTCATAAAACGAAACTGCGTATAGATCTAAAACTTTTCAGGACTGTGCAGCTCTTCAGATCAGATAAACAGCTCAGATCTCATCCTTTACTTTAGAAAAGATTTTCCAGATCACAGATCTAAACATTCCATAAACATATCTAGAAAATACATAGTCATTTAAGATCTAGAGATCCCTCTTCATCACTTTCTTCATAGGTGCATTATTGATTCAGATCAATCAATAAACTGTTACCCATTCCATGCAGATATACTTCAGAGTGAATTATTTATTAAAACCCCGACCTATACACACTTTGCACTATGATCTTCTTCTCCTTATATAGATTTAGCCTTTGTCAATACCATGAGTCAAAACCACTCAGCCGCTGATGGTATTCCTGGACGGGATCAAATAGATAGTCCAGCGCTCAATACTGTGTGCCAATACCATGGTAAATTCCCTTGGTTTTATAAATTTAGAGCGCAAATAGGCATACACTACTTGGTACGTACTTTTCCGCGTACATACGCTACTTCGCCTTTACAAACCCGCGTATGCTTTGTGACATACCATTTTCATCATTGCTCTGGCCCTTATAGGAATTCCTTTCTCCATTACATATGAACTGCTCTGTAGATTCATCATATTTACATTATTAACAAATAGGACAAGTCAGTTTCCATCAAGGACAACTTCATCAAGTAGGTTGCCATCAAGGAAAACACTCTGCATCATATTGCCAACAATCTCCCCCTTTGGACTTGATGGCAACCATGATGGTGTTTGTTCACCACAACAGATAGATACATTGATTATAATCATTATTCAAACACCATGATACTCTCCCCCTTTGACATCAACGGCAAAGGGCGGATCAAAATCAAAACAAGGTTTTTCTTCTCTTGTAGAAAGAAGAGCTCTGTAGATCTGATGTGCACTGAAGCTACCATGCTCCCCCTGAGTTCATGCTGAATATTCAAACATATTTTTCAATGAAGTACATGACTCTATGACCTTTTCTATCACCAAGGACTTCATACTTATATTAATGATCCAACCAAGTGGATTTAAATATGTGACTCAAGTACCCAACCAAGTGGGTTTACACATTTTGACTCAACTACCCAACCAAGTGGGTTTTACAAATTTGAACAAATCCTTTCATGACTGAATATTACAATTTACATCATAGGTCTCAACATAACCTTTTCATCAAATTACAAATATGACTTTTTATAACCAATACCAAAAAGACCTCAAGAGAGAGATCATATTTCAGAACCATCATAATGCCAACAATGCATTACTCTCAGCAAGGCTAATGCTCCCCCTGAAACTGTGCTCCTATTCTTGAGCCATCTCATTGTTTTCCTTAACTGAAAAGCATACGCATATGTCTCCATTGGAACTCGCGTGTATACGCGGCTTTAGTTTATGAAACCCGCGTATAGGAAGTGAAGTACAGAAAAATTCACAACTCCATCTCCCCCTGAACTTATGCCACCTGTACCTGTCTTCTTCACATCAGATGCACTATTAGAAATAAAGATATCCAGAATTACCAAACCAACCATGGGAATCACCATACATTGCTCCCCCTGTGATGATACATTACTGATTCCTATAATGTATCTCACATCACCTCTGCAGTCTTTATGAGAAGTAAGCTTTAGAAGCGGAAGACTGCAGTAGGATTATTGTCCCCTACGTGTTTGACCGGTCCTCCTTCCTTTTCCAGCTTTGCTTGAAATTTCTTATTGTGTGCTGGAAATTATCCAATTTCTCAGATCTATTCATCCTGCACTCTTTTTCTACATGTCCATACTTGTTACAAGCATGACATCTTGTGTGACCAGAAAAGTAAGCATAGGGATCATAATGTGTTTTTCTATTCTTTCTTCTATTGCAATCAACTACTTTATGACCAAACTTGCTGCATGAAAAACAATATCCCTTAAAGCGGGTACCTTTTGTGTAAGTCTTTGTTTGTTTGTTTTCGAGCTAAAACAATGCTGTACATGATTGGTACAACATGCCATAATTAAAGCATTCAACATTATTGATCAAAAGAGGGAATGATTTCTTTTGAGAGTTCATGATTGTCGGTTGACCTTTTGTTTCTTTCAACACTTCAGGTTTTGCATTGATATCCTTTGAATCTTTAGCACTTTCTTGTGAACTAGATTCTCCTTTAACGGTTTCATGAAAACCAAGACCAAATTTAACAGAAGGAGACCTTTGACTACTAAGAATATTGTCCAGAATCTTAGTACTATCTTGAAACCTCAAGAGTTTATCTTTTTCTTCTAATTTACCTTTTAAAATATTTACCTCAACCTCCAATCTTTGGCATTGCTTCTTCATACTTTCTTCGACCCTTCTTCCTTCTTCTACTTGATCATTCAGTTTTAAAATCTCTTCTTTCAACCCATTTTCTTGTTCTTCAAAAGTTTGTAAAAGTTCTTCATTCTTCTTATTTGATTTTTCCAGATCTGTTTTGAGAGAGATGATTTCTGCTTTAAGTCCTTCACTGTGATTGGTTGCATAATCGTACAACCTTTGATACTTGTTTATCTGTTCATTCATTCTAGAGATCACATCTTTGTAGATAGATTCCTTCCTTTTAACTTGATCTTCATCATTGATCTTGAGATTTTCTTCTAGACCCATATTGTTACTTTTACTATCTTCATCATTGCATGTACAAGAAAGTGAATCACAAGAACAATAATCAATACCTGTTTCATCTTCTTCATTTTCTGCTGCACATGTTTTCTGAGGTATCTCCTTTCTTTGAGTAGCCTTCTTCTTTTTCTTCCTTGCCATGAGCACTTGCAGATCTTGATCAGAATCTTCTTCATCCTCATTTGACATTTCATCGTTATCTTCATTTGTATAATAACTCTTTCCCTTTTCAAATTTTTTCCCTTTATCATGATTTTCTTCATAAGGACATTTATCAGCATAATGACCAACTCTTCCACAAGCAAAACAATTGAAGGGAAGCTTACCTCTGAATCTTCCAGTACCTGGTTGGATTCTTCTCACAAAATTTTCTTCTTCTTCTTCTAATATATAACTTGATTCCTTGACAACTTCCTTTTCTTTTCCTTTTGCACATGCCTTAAAGGAAACTTCTCTGATTTGAGAGGGACCTTCTTTTCTCATTTCAAAAGCAGTTAGAATACCATGTAGTTTAACAATAGTAAGAGTTTGCAGATCTTCCCTTTCTTCAATAGCTGATACTTTTGACTCAAATTTTGAAGTCAAGGATCTTAAGACTTTTTCCACCAGAGTAGTATCGGTTATGGTTTCACCCAAATTTCTCATACGATTTACAATATCATCTAGACGTAAAAAGAAACTAGCAATACTCTCATCACTATGCATCCTTAAATTTTCATATTCAATTCTGAGAGTTTGGAGTTTTGCACTTTTTACCTTTGCATCTCCTTCATAGCTTTGAATGATTTTGTCCCATATTTCTTTTGCTGAATTTAGCTGCATCACTTTAACAAATTCTGATTCAGACATGCTTCCTAATAAAACATTGACTGCTTTGGCATTGATTTCATATTTCTTCCTTTCTGCTGCATCTGTAGGAATAATTTCCGGATACTGATAACCTTCTTCCACGATTGCCCATACTTCTGCACCAAGAATTTGCAAATATGCTTTTGTTCGTATCTTCCAGAATAACAGATTACTTCCATTGAATAGAGGTGGCCTTAGAGACAATACTCCTTCATGACTTCCCATTGCGACGGATCTCGTTCAAGCGATCAAGCTTCTGCAGAAGAACCTACTCTGATACCAATTGTTGGGAAAAATACTGAGAGGGGGGTGGTGAGTAGGTATTTAGAGCTTACTCATGCACTTTTAATTTTTCTTTCTCTAAAACCCATACGCTACTTTACTGAACAAAACTCGCGTATACACGCGCTTTTCATAAAACGAACCTGCGTATAGATCTGAAACTTTTCAGGATTGTGCAGCTCTTCAGATCAAATAAACAACTCAAATCTCATCCTTTACTTCAAAAAAGATTTTCCAGATCACAGATCTAAACATTCCATAAATAGATCTAGAAAATACATAGTCATTTAAGATCTAGAGATCCCTCTTCATCATTTTCTTCATAGGTGCATTATTGATTCAGATCAATCAATAAAATGTTACCCATTCCATGCAGATATACTTCAGAGTGAAGTATTTATTAGAACCCCGACCTATACACACTTTTCACTATGATCTTCTTCTCCTTATATAGATTTATCCTTTGTCAATACCATGAGTCAAAACCACTCAACCGCTGATGGTATTCCTGGACGGGATCAAATAGATAGTCCATCGCTCAATACTGTGTGCCAATACCATGGTAAATTCCCCTGGTTTTATAAATTTAGAGCGCAAATATGCATACGCTACTTGGTACATACTTTTCCACGTACATATGCTACTTCGCCTTTACAAACCCACGTATGCTTTGTGACATACTATTTTCATCATTTCTCTGGCCCTTACAGGAATTCCTTTCTCCATTACATCTGAACTGCTCTGTAGATTCATCAGATTTACATTATTAACAAATAGGAAAAGTCATTTTTCATCAAGGACAACTTCATCAAGTAGGTTGCCATCAAATTTATCAAGTAGGTTGCCATCAAGGACAACACTCTGCATGATATTGCCAACAAGCCTAGTAAGAGATATGGTTCCTTCTATTGTTGTTTGAGAGACTTCCGTACATAAATATTCCAACCTCGTAAATCATTTAGATCATAAATCATTGAGATATTTTCATAAAATAATATTTCAACCCCGTAAATCATTTATCTATTATTAGTTCAATATTTCCCAACATCAATTCCCCTACTATATATATGGTTATAAACTCATTCATAAGTTGAGTTTCAAAAGCTCTGTCTTCAAGTTCATGAATAATTACGGTATTCGAATGGTTCTCCCATTTCTCTCCATTATAGCTTTTGTAAAATTCCTTTTATAATGATTGAATTAATCTATTATTCCTTTATATTTTGTCATAAGGCAGTGAAATGGAGGCACTCCCAACCGAAGGTATACTTACAAAGAATTGTTGAGCCGGGTCCACTCAAATGTTTGTTATATATTAGTCATTTATATGGTGTTGGAGCAGAGGATGATCCCAAATATAACCACTTAGATACCGCTACACGACCATGTTCTGTAGCCAAAAAACACTCTCCCACAATGAGGTATAGTTTCATGAATGTCTCCGACATTTTTTGTGGTAGGTAGGAAAACATTTTTATGATGGTGGGAAGGTATACCTAAATAATAATATTGGAAACCATCATCTATATATTCTTTTATTATAAGTTTCAAAACTCGTTCATCTTATTATTCCTCGACGGGAAAGGGTTCACTTTTTCTCATCCTAAAGCCTTGGAAGTTAGTCAAAGTATTACCGAGATTTTGAAAGTATTCTCTCTATGAAGAGAGGGACACAAAAAAATTGTAATACATCATTTAAAAAGTTTAGGTCTTTGTCAAATTGATACATGGATAAGTCGATCCATAGTCACCGAGTGAGCTAATTTTGGCATGGCCACAAATTTTTGAAAATTGCATGAATATGAGAGTGATAGTCTAACAGTTAGTGCATCAATTTTGTAAATCTCTAGGGTGCACCATTGTTTTATTTTTAATTGTAATGACATCTTTTAAAGACTCAAGTCACAGTGCATGGTGTTTGTTGGATGTCAATCCACTAAAATAGAAGCTTATAATGATACCAATGTCGTGTTGCTTTGTTTTTCTTCTTTCTAAATATATTGTGTTATTTTCAGTTTAACTAGGAATTTTGTAGTCATTTGATGGTTTGTTGATTTATTTTTGTCATTTCACCACCATTGTCCAACAGACTAATTGTTGTTGGAATTGTAATCATTTTTTGGTTTATTGATTTATTTTTTTCATTTCACCACCACTGTCTAGCAGAGTTTGTGTCAGCACTGAGAATATTTTCAGTATTTGTTTGATGATAAGAACAACATAATAATAAAATAAGAATCTAGTAATCAATAAAAGCAAAAATGCATCACAAAAATTTATCAAGTCCTAAGATAAATCACCCTAATTGTAGCCCTATTGATCTCTCAACATGGTATGAAAGGTAAGGCGGACTAAGGGCATGCTGAAGATCACTACATCCTTGAAGAAGTCATTAAAGTTCTCGTTAGAGTTGTTCTTAGTAGGAATCATATGCCCCGCGAAGGTTATCTAAAGAAAAGAATACAAATATGTTCAAGAAAAAATAAAATTACTTTCTATAATAGGTATTTTTCTTCTATGTATTACAGTTGAGTGTTGTGTCGATTAACAACAGAAGTTTCGATACAACATGACCTATAAATGACTGAAACTGGATTTAACTTTTTGTTTATAGACTCTTTGTATACAATGGAGAAATACATATTTTCTTATGACATAATCATTGACATGCATGCTTGAATCTCAGTAATTATAATAAATATTAAAATACAAATTTAGGTGATAAAGTAAAAAAGAATAATAAAGTAAACAATGAAAACCAACTACATTTAGGGTCCTTTGCTTGATTTCTTGATTCGTATAAGATATACCAACCACTGTAAGATCCACATCTATTGGAATTCTCTTGCAAAAATTGCTAGAGTAATCTTGGACTTGCAACCCCTGCAATGACAACGCATAAATAAGGTAACAATAGATGAATCTATCTTGAAGAATTCTTAAAGATACTAAGAACTCCCTAAAATTTACATGCATTAAGGAAATAAAGAGGGATTATGGTTCCATATTTACCTTACTGCATCTTACACGCATAACTTCCTCAAACCGTTGAGGTCTTGTAACATTCCATCTCAAATCATTGTATAGTTTTGTAGAATCAATAATAGCTGAAAAGTGATAATAGCAATAAACCTTAATAATAGACATATTTAATCAAAAAAATATTCGATACACATCCAATTTCAATTCAAGAAAGAGAGACATGCATCGTATATAAATAACACAATTAACAACAGTACCTTTCCCCCAATAGTCCTTGGAACAACAGATATTGACGCAATATCAACATAAATTTGGATGGTTAGAAACAAATATACACAAACCTAAAATGCAGCAAAATCTATTGTCCTAGTCTTCAAGGTCTTGTCTGTAGGATTAAGAAATTTATGTACCTCCTTTTCCCTGGCACTTATGTTTCCTTCCCTTTTTCCTCTTTAGCAGAGAGAGCTCCAATTCTAATTGATGATAGGACTGACTAGAGAAAAAACAACCCCTCCCCCCCCCCCCCCCCATGGAATTTACCACTATGAAGGCTCCTTTGATAGCTACACCAAATTCTGATTCAACAATTTTGTTGTTTTGAAACATATTTGGAATACTTTGAAGAATTTGTTCTATATCTGGACGACACTCATGGAGAGGAAAATGATCTATGTTTCCATAGGGGTGTACACATCTTGCACATTAGGAAAAACGAGAATTGAAGGATGTTGCAAAGTACAATTCAAATTGTAGAAATGAATAGTGGAGTCAAATGTTGCTAACCCCACCCTAGTTTGCAGACTTTCGTGCAGGTCTAGTATTGTGTGATTGATTGC
Organism: Pinus albicaulis; assembly: GCA_034641835.2. Taxonomy (NCBI): domain Eukaryota; kingdom Viridiplantae; phylum Streptophyta; class Pinopsida; order Pinales; family Pinaceae; genus Pinus; species Pinus albicaulis. The sequence goes on from CM076573.1 coordinate 187,644,163, forward strand.
ACTACATACTATAACAGTTTCTCCTGTATTTATAACATTCATGGAAACATCAATTAGGAAGACAAATATAGCAGGCGTTGGATCTCTAACCATGTACTATTTTCTGGAAACAAATTCTATTGTGCCTTTACAAAGATTTGGCATCAAAGGCTTGGAAATATTAGAGAGAAGGGCCTTCACATATTGCATGGTAATGGTATGGTAGAAGGTATGTATAATTTCTCTCTGGATTTCAATTTCTATGAATATTGTTTATATGGGAAACAAAATTGGGTGAGTTTTCCTTCTGGTGGTAAGAGGGCAAACAAAATATTAGAGCTTATGCGCAATGATGTGTTTGAACCTATGCCGGTTCCATCACTGGGTAAGTTTATTTACTATGTTTCATTCATAGATGAATTCTCAAGGAATACATGGACATATTTCTTGAGGAAGAAATATAATGTCTTTGACAAATTTAAAGAATTTAAGGCTCTGGTGGAAAACCAGACAAAGAAGAAGATAAAGATGTTGAGGATAGATAATGGTGGAGAGTTATGAAAGAATGAATTTGATGATTTCTATCAGAAGTGTGGTATAGCATGGAAAATACTACTCCATACACACCTCATAAAAACGGAATTGCAGAAATAATGAACAGAACATTGATGGAAAAGGCAAGAAGCCTGCTCAGTGGTACCGAGTTAGGACATGAATTTTGGGCAGAGGCAGTGGAGACTGCATGTTACTTGGTTAGCAGATCACCTTCATCAACTTTGGAGGATAAGACTCCACATGAGGTATGGACTGGTAAGAAACCCTCTCTTTCACATATGAGGGTATTTGGATGTGATGCATATGTACAAGTTCCAAAGGAGAAAAGGACCAAGTTGGATAATACATTTGAAAGGTGCATCTTTATTGGGTATAAGGATGGTTTAAAAGGTTACATGCCTTGGAACCCATAAACAAGGAAGGTTGTGCACATCCGAGATGTGGTTTTCAGAGAGGTGAAAGATGTTGTTAAACATGAATTTCTACCAAAGGAACCTAAGAATATAGAGTTTGAGCTAAAGGAGGATGAATCAGACTCTACAACAAAACTATATTTAGAAGAGGAAGAGCCACAAACTCCAGCTGTGAGAAGATCAGTTCGAGAAAGAAGGCAACTAGAGAGGTATAGTTCATCTGCTTTCTGTTAAAAGTTTTCTTTAACTATCACTAGTGATGATCCCATAATTGTCAGGGAGGCAGTCGATTTAGAGGATGGAAAACTGTGGAAGGAGGCCATGGTTGATGAAATAGAACCCTTGCACAAAAATAAGGCATGGGATTTGGTGTAGTTGTCGACTGGAAGGAAGCCCATTGGCAGAAAATTATTGTTTAAAATAAGATGAATTCAAAAGTAAAGGTAGAGAAATACAAAGCTTGGTTGGTAGCAAAAGGATATTCCCAGGTGCTAAGAATTCACTTTGGTGATATTCTTTCTCGTGTTGCAAAGGTTACTTCTATTAGATTACTTTTATCTATTACTTTTGCATTTTATTTGAGGTGGAATATATGGATATGAAGACAAAATTTCTTCATGGGGATCTGAAAGAGGAGATATACATGAAGCAACCTGAAGGCTTTGTGGTGAAGAGTAAGAAAGAACTAGTATGCAGGTTAAAAAAGTCTCTGTATGGGTTAAAACAATCACCAAGGATGTGGTATCAGAAATTTGATACCTATATACAGGGACTTGGCTTCACAAGAAACACAGAGGATCACTTTGTATTTTAAATTAATTGGTGACCATGTTATTTATTTGGTCTTGTATGTGAATGATATGTTTCTAGTTGAAAATGACAAAGAAATTTTCCAGGATTTGAAGACCCAATTGTTCTCCAAATTCAACATGAAGGATCTTGGTGCTGCAAAATATATTTTGGGCATGTAAATTAAGAGAGATCAGGAAAAGAGGAATCTCTGGTTAAACCAGATGAAGTATGTCAAGACAATATTGCAGATGTTCAATATGGAGGATAGTAAGCGAGTGAAGGTTCTTATTCCTATAGGTATAAAGCTATCTTCTAAACAGTTTCCCAAGACACAAGAAGAAGAATAGGATATGTCCCATCCTCCATATTCAAGTGAAGTGGTTATCGTGATGTATGCAATGGTTTTCACTAGACTAGACATTGCACATGCAGTAGAAGTATTGAGTAGGTTTATGTCAAAACCTGGGAAAGAGCATTGGATAACAATGAAGTGGTTTTTCAGATATTTTCATGGAACTAGTGATTATGGTTTGTGCTACTAGGGTAGACCACAATTGGACAGTGTTTTGGACATCCATAGTTTTGTTGATGCAGACTGAGCTGCAGATCTAGACCAAAGAAGATCTACAAGTGGGTATGTGTTTAGCCAATTTGGAGGTATAGTCAATTGGATGAGTAAAAGACAATATGTAGTGGCTCTTTCAACTATAGAGGTAGAATACATGGAAGCCACTCATGCAAGCAAGGAAGTATTTTGACTACAGCAATTGTGTTCAAGTGTGGGGTTGGTGCAGCGAACTATGAGGATAGAATGTGATATCCAAAATGCAATTTTCTTGGCTAAGAACCATGCTTATCATTCAAATACAAAGCACGTTGATGTTCGATATCACTTTGTGAGAGATATGGTTGAGGATAAAAAGGTGTTTCTAGTAAAGGTGGACACTTTGAAGAATTTTTCACATGAATTGACGAAGTCTATGAACACTGAGAAGTTGTCTTGGTGTAGAGAAAAAATGGGCATGGCAGGGTTTGAAAAATGACTAAGCTCTCATGTGTCCCCCTGTGGAAAGAAAACAACAAGTGGGAGAATGTTGGGTTTCTTTTATCCTCTTTACGACTAGAAGTAGGCATCGCCCCATGAAAAAAAAAATGGACCCTATTTTAGGTGGGCAAACCTGCCTATGGTTTTGTGCATGGGTTTGCACATGGTTTTGGTGCATGATGGTTTTCTTCCCCTGTTATTTTGTAGATCTGGTCAAGGGAAATACGGTTATGTTCTAATCGAGGGTTAATGGATTTGGGTTTATGAATGCTTCTACATGTATATATATATGTTGTAACACTAAAAGGAACATAATGCAAAATCAAGATGGTAGTCCTGATTTGGGATCCAGGGGAAAAAATCTCCTTGTATATTTGTTTTATGTTTTATGCTCTCACTATTGTTTATTTTCTATTTTCATGAATTCGTTTGTAGATCATTTATGTACAGGGTTAGAACCTACAAGATGAAGGTGTTAATTAGTGTGAAGATCAATAATTATTCATGTGTGATTTGATCTTGAATAGGTGTGCACCATGAAGCAAGGAGAGGACTCATACTTGAAAGATCTAAAGACATGTTGAAATATATGATTGTTTGTTGCAAATGTTTTAGTAGCTAACAATGAAAAATCTATGGTTATAGGGATGATATGATCTGAATGTGTTCTAAATTTTTGACAATGAAGTGTGTGGAATATGAGTTGTGTTTGTAGCGAAGTAATTTAAGATATATACGTAGGTTTGGTTATGGATAGCTGTGTACATACGCGGATCTATTTTTGTTGGGTCCCATATATATTCTGAGATATGTTCTTCAGTATGTTGAGATTATATTCTGAGATATGTTCTTCAGTATGTTGATATTTGTACATAGGTGTTATGCATGGTAGCCATGTACATACATTGATTTATTTCTTGAATGTTGTGTATATGTTCTAGTGCTTAAATTACTGATTAATGATGACTTTTGATGATGTTTGTTCAACTTGCTACTGTCTATCAATGTTGTCTCTATCATGATTATTTGTGTCTGAGAGTGTTGATTGGGTTGATTGTGAATTGCAATATTGAATTGGTAATGATGCCACAGTGTGGTGATCTGTGATTGGTTTAGTACTTGATTCAGTGAGTGGTTCAGTGTTATATTGATTCATTTAGCCAAGTGATTCAATGTTCAGTAATCGTAGATATGTACATAGGTTTTATGCGGAGGAAACATGTATATACGCTGATCCTATTCGAAACAATCATGTATATATTATGAAGTTCACTTTTTCTAGTTGATTTTTGTATTCAGTAGCTCGATTCTCCAAATATTCAATTGATTTTTAGTGATTCCAATTTTTTGTTTCAATATTTTAGTTTTGGGCTTATTTATTGGAATGGGTCTAGTGTGAAAATATGATCAAAGTTGGCCTATTAGTTTTTTGATGACTTCTTGAAAGGTGGGTCCAGTCTAAAACATTCTAAAACGTGGTCCACAAAGGGTGTTGAGTGTTGGACCTATCATAAAGGGAGTCATATCTTCCTTTTAGTGGTAGTTGGTAAACTTATTCACGGGGTAGGTTCTCCCTTTCGATAAAAGTCGCGATTTACGGGGTTGGAGCTCCCTTCCAATGGGTGTTGGAGAATGAGTGGAGTTTGTAGTCTCCTTCAGGTGGGTGTCTGTGTACTGGTAATAACTTGTGTCAGTACAATATGTGATGATTTTTTTATTTATAATAAAATAAGAAGACAAAGACGATGACAACAGTGGTTTTCTCCCACGTTGGGTTTCCACCTAAAAGCATGGTGTTCTATGTGTATTTCTTATGTGTTGTTATTTATATATTCCTTACTGCATACTAGATGGTTAATGAATTAATAATTCAATGGTTAAGTTAACTCACTAATGGAAGCTATGATAGATTACGTAATATGGATATACACAGTTTGAATTCACTAGATTCGTGTACATACATTGGTTTCATGAAGAACAATAACATACAAAATTGTGATTATGAAATTGAATGTTAATTAGAATTAACAATACTAATTCACCCCCCCCCTCCTCTCAGTATTTTTCCTAACACCTTCTTTTAATAAAGCAGTTCCCCCTGAGCAAATTATCTCTTTGTTTCTCTAATATCTTACATATACCTTCTTGCTTTTTCTTGGACCTTATTTAACTTTGGGCCTCATATTACTTCACACTTTTGCTATAGACCATACTCTTATTGCAACATGAAATGTCTATGTATTAGTTCTTCTTTAGACCATGTTGGTTTCACATTCTCTTTCTCCTGCAATGTTGTTATGTATAAACAATTTTATTTTATGATAACAAATAGAGTGGGCCTTACCTCAATCATTAATACGCACCATTTTTTATAATTCATTTTGATTATTTCATTTGACTTCTTTGGCTTCACTTGAAGCCATTCTCTTCTTTTAATGAAGATAACTCGAGGATCTACTCCACCTGAGTAGATTATCCTCCTTTTTCTTCCAAATATTCATAGGTAGAGTCTTTACAAGGACTTTAATTTTGACCTTCTCATTCATATTTTATTTGGTTTTAACTTGACTACGTAGAGTTAGAAGGAACTCCTCCCTTATTTCCTCTTTATTTACCCAAATTTTCTTCTTCCTCTGTTGCCTTATCTGCATTACAAGATTACCTAGTTTTTGGTTTCCTTTGCTTGCATTGCATCTGATAATTTTAGAGACATCCACAACAGGGATAAAAGGGTCACACCTTTTATTTATACTCTGAATATTCATGAGTGAGAAATAAGCTCTACATATTTCTTTCTATTTTTTTTAAGCTTCCTTTACACTTAATTCTGAAAATAAACCCTCATTCATTTTTCCATTCCATTTCTTTCCTTATTCAGTGGTCAAGCTACTACATTTTCATGCATATATTGAGAAGGATGATGTGTCTTCTCATATCTGTAGCTTGAATCCTTGTTCCCAAGATTTCCACACTTTTAGCATTCAATATGGCTTAGGAGTGGTTCAAAGGGGTTTTAATTTCTCATAGCACTTTCACTATTTCTTCTCTTGTTGTTATCATACCCACTCTTTGGGTAATAATAAATTCTCTTATTTTTTCTACTATACTCCTTCTTGGGCATCCTATACATTCTTGTGTTTCTTCTACCTAACACATTTTTTTCTTTCCTGCCATCTATAATCTATGGCTCAGCTATGCCCATAATTGTTTCAAGAAAAGAAATGACCATAAAAGAGCTTTTGATACTTGAAGATACTTTGTCTTTGATGGGGAAAGGGCCTTGTTGGTTCTTAAAGTGTCTTTCATGGCTATTTGAATTTCTACATTAAGCAATTATTTGTTGCTTCCTCTATTGGCTATTCATCTCCTCTCATCTCATTTTCATTTATTTCATAAGGTTGTTATTCACTTGCCTTTGTTCCTGTTTATTACTCGGTTGTTTCTTGTCATTTCATTGTTTTTTCTCTCCTTGTTTTTGGTGTTTTCTAATAATTTCTTTTCCTTTATTGTTGTTGGAACCTTCAACTAACTTTGATTTATTATAGCTTGAATATTCTTTGAAGCAAAAACCATCCTCGATGAGACGGGATCTTTTCTTATTAAGAATATCATCCAAAATATTAGAGCCCTATTTTAGCTTTTGGTATTGAGATAAATAATTATTTGCATTTTCTAAATAATGTCGCAATGACACTACTTCAGCTTGTAATATCTCACAGTAGGATTTTCTTTCATCCCAATTATTGGTCAACATCTTGTTCAGTATGTCAACTTCTCATTGTTGAGCATTTAGATCATTAATATTTTTTCTCAACTTATAATTCTCAAGCTCATATTCTCGCAATTGCTCCTCTTGATTGAGATTTTCTTCTATATGATCCTTAATCTCTTCTAGATCATAGATGAGCTCCCTTATAAAATAGATCTTCTAATCTAGATCTTTTTCTTCTCTTTCAGAGGTATTGACATATCCACAACCAACATCTATTCCATTTTCAACTATTTCTTCATCACTACATGGAATGCCTTCATTTTCACTTGTAGATGAACACTCATGGGATTTCATCTCATTTTTCTCATGAGTTTTTCCTTCATATTCTTTAGAGGTATCCTCATTAGCTGTCGATACAAAAGCATGTCTCTGTTCATCACTATTACTACTTGAACATTTATCCTTTTCTTCTGATAATGCATATGAGAAACTAGAAGATACATGACACATTTCTTTGCATTTATCACATATAAATAGAACATCTTCTGAGTATGTTGGCCTATCATCCAATTCTTCTCACTCTTCATCATAATATTGAGAGTGATGAGTAGTAGCTTGCACATTTGGAGGAAGATCCTCAATATTTTGAGCATTTTCCTTCTAGGTTGCCTTCTTCTTCCTCTTCCTTCTTTTCTTCTTCTTGTATTTAGAAGTAGGGCCTTTATAATTTAGTTCACTTCTTGAGAAGAAAGGTTCATCAACATTCTCTTGATCGTTTTTGTTATCTCCACCATATATACAATGTAGATTTTCTATCATGTCTTTGGAAATTCTGCAATGGCTCACTTTGTTGGAGTTTGATTCTGATAGTCCCTTCAAGATAATATTTATTGCTTCACTATAAAACCCATTTTATACTCCATTCAATACAAAGAACCATATATCAATATTTATATAATTTAAATAGGCTTCCATTATAAACTTCCAAATTGAAAAATTAGTAGGGAAAATTTTAGGGGCTAATATTCACAAGTGGGCTAATTTTTTATGCTTTTTCCAAAAAAAATATTCGTCAATTTCCATTTTTTTTCTAAAATGATTCGCCCAAATTTTATATTACACCATTATTTTACCTTAAAATTTTCCAAAATATTATATCGATTAATATGAAATCATTGGAAATCTAAATATTTTTACAAAAATATCACCAAAAGTTTTACAACTTGCATATTAGGTATTAGACCAAGGTTTCTAAATTTTAAGATAAACTTCCATCGTTAAAAGTTTCCTTGATAATTAGGTCCATTAAAAAATGGTACTCCATTTGGTGCTATCCAATATTAATTAGTCATGTTTCCTTTCAAACTACCTTCAAGAGGTAAACTTGTTCCTTAAGGAACCTTGCTTTGATACCAATTGTTGGAAACAATAATTAATATTGATAGGGTAGGTGAATCAATATTAAGGCTAATTTCTTTTAATTCCAATTCATACTTTCATTTATTATTAGCAATCATACATGTCTGAAATAAATGACATGTGATGTAAAAAAAAAATTAAATCAACACATGAACATAGAGCAACACCATTAGCAACATATACAAATGAACATAGAGGATTTAATGTGGAAACCCAAAATGGGAAAAACACCATATTTTTGTTTGTATTATTATGAAAATTATGCGCTCATATTCTAATTACATCAATATTTATGAGAACCCACTCACAGGAAGCACCAAATCCCTTATATTGTTTGCTAGCACCCACTAGAAGGAAGCACCAAATCCATCTTCTGTAGACACCTAATCATCTTACCAGAAGCACCAACTTCATGGATTTGTTACAAGTGCCAACTTGCAGGAGGCACAAACCCATTAGAGGAAATTTCATCCTAAAATTTCCCATGAAATTTTTATGTAATTTCGGTGTCATAATATGTAAGCCAATAAAAATCTTTTAAATTTAAAAAGAGGTACATGTAAATATTTTGGAGGGAAAAAAAACTACTTTTTTTAATTGTATTTTTGACTTATCTCCTTATAGGTTTACTCAAATTTCAAGTTTAGACACTCATTGGATGAAAAATTAAATTCCACATCCAACAAGTACCTATTGTGCAAACTTTTGATAAGACTCACCTTGATCAAAATCGGAGATACATTAAAAAAGTGTGTTTCAACATGTTTTTAAATGTATCTGCAATTTCTATTAATTTGGGTCTTCTCAAAAGTATCCATAATGGTACTCCTTGGATGTGGAATTAAATTTCACATCTAATGAGTGTCTAAACTTGAAATTTGAGTAAACCTAAAGGAGATAAGCCTAAAATACAATTAAAAAAAGTAGTTTTCTTCTTTCCCATCCAAAATGCATAACTCTTATTTTATTATTTTAACTATTATTTTATTATTTTTCCATAGGAGCCCTCTTTTAGGTTGAAATTTTCTCTAATGCAATATATCCTTCAGACATCTGCAAATTCAGAAGCACCAACTCCCTATTTTGTAAGCTCCAACCCATAGTTCATAAGGAAATTACTACTTATTGTTATTTCCTCTCACTTAGCCTGGTTTCAGGTTTTTATTTGCCAACTCTTGGCCCTTTTTTCTCTTCAAAAAACTTCACACATACACATCCCAAATAGTCCTTTTCTCTCTTCTCATTCTACTGACTCTTCAATAAAATACTCCACTCAACACTTTTCCCTCGTATAGTAAACATGCTCGCTCCCAACCTTAGTTGTTCCACAATTCCTCTTGGCCTTTCTAAATATTCCACTCTCACACAATGCTCTCCATAACTCTCCACTGCACTCAACACTACACAACAATGTTTCATTCCCCCACCTACATAATTGAAATCCTCAATTTTTTTCATTTACTATACAGGGAATGACGCAGGATTTGTCAACTCCTAATTTTTCAAAGGAGTACATCCAACATAGCTAACTATCTCATTCACAAGATGAGTATGGTCTCCATTAATAATAAGTATGGAACTGCAAGGTATTTTAAATACACTATCAACATTCATAAATTCTTTGGTATGACATCCCTTATCTGAAAAATTAATATTTTGTACAAATATTGTGATCGGGGATGGCTCACAGAGCTCAAAATGTACTACAACATGTCTCATTGAGATGTGGTCAAACATCTATTACACTCAATGTTATTTTTTCCTTTGATTTGTGCACACTATTATTATTTTATATAATATTTCATGGAGGTTAAATGCCTACCATCCACCTAATAATTATTGATAATTAAATCAAAATTATGGAATCTGTATTTGAAAATAGACATGCCTAATGATATAATTAGGTGGATGGTAGATATTTATCCTCAATAGAATATTTTAGAATATCCTTTGTATTATTCACAAATCAAAAGTTAAGATTTATCTCCAAAGTGGTTATGTTGATAGCCATGCCTTTTTTTAAATATGGCTTTAGGTTTTCTTTCTTGTAGCCATGGTGACTAGGTAACTCGTTGGACTAATCTACGCGAGGCCTAGGATCAAGCCTAGTCACTTCCAATATAACACCAAAAGTATATCCAACTTCCTGCAAGCTAGAAATACTAGAAACTTATGACTTAGCAAGGGCTAAGACTCCATGGATAAGGGGGAGCCTGATCCTAGCCGTATCATAATAGACCAAAGTTGTCACCCCCATGATAATTGAAATTATGTGGAGGGAATAACATCCTAATGAACCAACCACCCTATTATCCAATGAGGGGACAAAGTTTCCAAAATTTTAATTTAATTATCAGTAATTATTAGGTGGATGGTAGGTATTTAACTTCCATGAAATATTCTAGAATATTATTAGTAGTATACACAAATAAATGGTTCAAATTTACCTTCAAAGTACTTGTTCCCTTTTCACTTTTTTAAATAAATTAATTAATTAAAAAAATGTCGTATGAACAAGTGTCACATGAAATGAGTTATGATTTTTTGGGCATGTACTATTGATAATCTAGGGAACAAAACCTATTTACATATTAAAAATATCCATGGTAAATTAGGGTAAATATCTATGATAAGACTCTTGTTCCAGGTTTTCTCAAATGTATATATGTTAACTTATACATATTAATTATTTTTGTAATTAATAATAATAATTTAAAATAAAGCTATAATTTAGTTAGCTTTACGAATTTTTTAATCTAACAATGTGAAATATATTATAAAGTGGGTGATTTGATGTTTATTATGAATTGATTCCTATCAATGTTTATTGTCCATAATTTTTCGATCTTGCGCTTTTATCCTTCACCGATGGTATCTTTCATCCTGGTTGAGTCGATGCCATTTTCCATTGTCGGTTTCTTCCTCTAGTTTCTTTCCATCATGTTTTTGGTTCCAGGGTTAATCGTCATTCCATGGGTCTATTCTAGTGCCTATGACATTAATGAAATTGGACATAATTGATTACAAATAGGACAAACATATTCCCAGGGGGGTTATTTTCCTCTTTGGAGGATTTCATACATGATCATAATGAACCGTTCAACCTTGATGAATGTCCAATAGTACTTTCTCATGTCCCAATGTATGTATATGAAGGTGATAGATTAAAAACGAAGGTATATGGTGCTACTATTTTACAAAAATGTGTCATTCTACCATATATCGCTTCCTCCCCTCAAATATTTGAACCTAGTTCTAGATTCAAGTTGAATCAAAACAAATCCCTAAAGGCTATCAGGGTTCTTGTTATGGTAGTGGGGGATGATATGGATTTAGACATAAAAATGTTGGAGTGTTCCATTGTAGGGAGATTCTTTGGTAACTTCTCCAGCCTTTTATCATTGCACTAATGGCTAGAGGAATGCTATAAGGCAATGGTTGGTTAATATATTGTTTATCATGTTCTTGTTAGAGGCTGATTTTTGGAGATTTTTGGCCAACATGAAGATGTCAAGGGAATTCTATGTAGAGATTGAAAATGGGAAAATTTGGCATGGTTATTCAGCGATGGCACCTGGACTTTGACTTGCGAAAGAGATAATGTCGGTGCAAAAGTTGTAGGTGATTCTTCTTGGCTTACCCATTCATTTATAAATCAAGGAGTTTTTTGAAGCTATTTGGAATATTTTGGGGAACTTTGTGGCTACTTGGAAGGACCAACTTTCCAATTTTATCATAGATGTGCATGGGTTCTTATAGAAATCGTTATGAGAAATGAGTTGGTTGATGAAATATAGTTGTAGTACTGAGATCATACTTGGACCCAATTGATTGATTATTGGAAGATTCCCTTGCGTTGCCTTTTAAGCATGAAATTTTCCCACCTCTTCGCTCCACGAAACAATAATTTTTAGGGATTGATGATACAAATGAATGTCTAGATCTAGAAATAACCTTCTCAACTAATGAAACTTCAGGAGAAAATATTGATGTCCCCTTTGAATTTTAGCATTTCATGGCTTAAGGAAGATGGTTTTACTAAATTAGTCAAGGGCTCCTAGGTTCATGTGAGGGAAGAAGTGAATATTCCATATATGATGTAGTTCTCCAATAGCTTAAAATCCCTAAAAGGAAAAATAAATTCTCCACTCAAAGTCTTCAGATAAAATAAAAATATATATATTTGAAGAATACTGAAGCTAATATTGCAGAAATTTTCTCATCCAATGTTTCAAGTTTTTTCACATCAATAGAGTTGGAGGAGCTTAAATTACTAAATTTTCCAAGTGAGAATTATTAGCCTGAGAGGAGGATCTATGGCAGAAAAAAAAGTAAAGCTATTTGGATCAAATAGGGAAACATAAACACTAAATATTTCCACCTCTTCACCAACAATAGGAGAAACAATAACTCTATCTAGGAGATAGACATTAGGAGAGGAAATATGTATAAATATTTCACAAAAAAAGTGGTCATCGAGGTCAATACTTCAAGTTTATATTTACTGAACTAAGTGGTTTTTTTATTCTTGATATTTGGGGTGTTCATTTTGTTCCCCTAGTCCATTACCTAGAAATGAATGATTCCATTACAAAATAAGAAACTTTAGTAGCGGTGTTGGAAGCCTTCTCCCAGATGAAAAAACGGAAATGTTTGGGACTCGATGGTTTTGCAGTAGAATTATACTTGGGATTTTATGATCTACTAAATTCAAATATTATAACATTTTATAGAGAGTATTAGTCAAGGAGTTGCATGGATGAGGATTTAAATTCTACTTTTATATACTTGATTTCTAAAAAATAGGATTCCAAGTCTTTCAGAGACTATAATCCTATATCATGTTGCAATATTATATATAAGTTGGTATCCAAAATTATCTCCAATTTGATCAAGCCAATCGTGAGATAATTTATCTCGGAGTGTAACACCCTCCTCCCACATTTACCCAAGTTGACCGATCCACTGGGGTAAACATGTGACGAGAGGCTACTATGACGTGATTCAACCTTTGAGGTCGTCTTAAGGAAGTGGAACCGGCATAACACAATGAATATTACCTTCCACAAATACTACAGAACCTTCGGGAGCCAACCAACCCTTCCAGGTGACCAACCCCTGAGGTAACTTATCCTTTTGTTGATCTAGACCCTCATCCGCTCCCATGACAAGCCACACATGTGACTGAGGCATTCCAATCACTCCTACAACAATATATTCCAGTGATTGTGGACGTTTCTATCTAGTTTTGTGCCAACGAACCTAGATTTTGCACCACTTTTGTAGGGTGAGGACTTAGGCCACTAGCCACAACTTCATGAAAAATTCATAAATTATAAATAACATGGGAACAAAGATACTAACGAAAAATTTGATACAAATGATTTATATGACTCCTAATATCCATGATAGTAATTTCATCAAACATGTCACAAGTATGTAATATACAGGTCATAAAATCATATCTGAGCATAAGGGCCTCATACTCATCTGATATTTGTAAAGAAACATTTTTTTATTATCACAATAGTTGCATTATGATCTATTCGGACATATATACATTTTATATTCATTTTCTAGTCAAAACATGATGAGAAACATATATCAAGTTTGTCATAAAATATACTCATAATCAACATGTAACCAACAAAAATAAAAAGGATATGACATCAATAAAATCCAAATATAAACCATTACATTTACACATAAAATACCAAGGAGAATAAGCTCTTATTAATGAATACAAAAACCAACTAGGTTTGGGACTTTCGTGAACCACCCAACTGTAGATTGGCTGAAGAAAATATATCTTCCATCCAATCACCCCCATGCCATATTCTAGGCATGAATGCGAGACTTATAACCAAACAAAACTATGTTTCCTCACGCTTTACTGCAATCCCCACCAGATTACTAGGCCCAAAACCAACATGGATTCCACCAGATTTCTCCACCTACACCATGAGGAATTTTCTAACCTCCTAGTCTTTAGGATTTACCATATATCGCTCCATTCACCAATCGAGAATTCCTAGGCCAAATCAAGACTCTACCATACAATATTTATCATATATCCCAGCATACAATGGTCAAGGGTTCCTAGGCCTCATCAAGGGCACACACCTCTAGGATTTACTGTATATCACTCCATTCGCCAATCGAGTATTCCTAGGCCTATTGAGGCACAAAAAATATGGCTTTAATGCAATATTGATCCTGTTCAGGGATTCTTAGGCCATGTGTTCTTTCTTTTAGAGACCACCTCACTCAATTTTGAAACCATCTAGCAATCCAACTCAACCAAATACAAGAGAACCCGTCACACCATTGATATAGAGAAATGGAAAGGATAGGTTGAGGAACACTTTCACACCTGGAAAACCCCATTCCAATGACAACAAGAGAACCAAATACACAAATGCATGTACCATGCCTGCCAAATCTAACAAGGAAATCACACATGTAAATTGATACCTTCAAATAATCTCATTGTAGTTTCTTGATCCTGCTCTTCCTTGATTGATCTTTTCTTTCCTTTGCCTTCTTAGTCCTTCCTTTTATTTCCTTGATCTGATGTTAGAGTGCTCCAAGAAAAATATAAGTGTCCAATAATGTGAGAAAGAGAGAATAGAGAGAGAGCTCTGAAATTGAACTGAACACTAAAAAAAAATTCCAAATGATACTCAGAAGCATTTTTATCAATGAGGCCTCTAATTTATTCATTTTACTCCTCACATTAAACCTATGACCTATCACCTTAATTTTCTCCCAATTTCCATTACTTTCATAAAATAAAATTCCAAATAATGCCCCTTCCTTTCCAAAGCCCTTCCCAATTTCTTCTTAGCCATAATAAACTAAAATGAACACCCACACTAGGATTTTTTTCCAAAAATTCAGCTTCGAATACGTGTCCAATAACCATGGTTATTATTTTCCCTTTATTAACTTTATTTACATGAATTTTTTACAAGGGTTGTTACAAAACCCTCCCTCTTGGGGGAACACCATCCTCGGTGTTCAATGCCACCTAAAACCAACAAATTTGTTGAAAACCAAAAACATACTTCCCATGGATATTTATAACATAACTCGTTTCAATATTTACAATGACATCTTGCTGAAAAACATGACAATCATACAATTTTTAGGAGCTTTATATCACAACTCATTACAATATTTACAATAACAACCACATATACTCATGCACATTTTCTCAACTAGAAAATAAAATGATACAATGTTTGTATCTGCAACAAGGTAATCCAAAGGCTCACACCTCCACCATCAAAAGTAGTACTAGGATTCACCTCTTTCCCAGGAAGTCCATAATCCACTGTCAAAGTCCAATCTGCATCCAATGTCCATTGCTACAATCGTGTGCCACTTTTCCTCTCAGTGAATAGTTACCGACTCATTGTTCCAGGGTGCACTCCCAATGTACATCTAATTCCATTTGTTAATGCTAATGACCAAAATAAATACATCCCCGACCTTCCCTTCTCTGCTACAAAGTACCTTTGGAAATTCGAACACCCCTTCCATGCAATCACTCACCTTCCAAGTTCCTCGACATCCCCTATCCCAAGTGATACATCACTTGGAAAGAGTTCCTCATGTCATAGGAAGTTCAAACAACCAAGGAATATACCAGCCTCAAAATCATAATGTTAGTCATAGCATGCTCATGGAAATCAATGGACATTATTGGGTACTAGTGTCGCACAATGGCCCTACTCTTGAAGTGCTTTACCAACATTTTGTTCTCTATTCCAATTCCATTTTTTTGTTTCTTCTTATTCTTTGACAGCTAATTCCAACCACCCCAAACCAGGAATTTTCATAATTCTTGTACCAATCACATAATTTCCATTAGATTGAAAATAAATTGAAATAAATTCACATCATATCTCATTATTGGCTCATTAATGAGGTTCACTTGTAATTCTGTTCACTTCCTGGCACAACAAGTTAAAATAGCTGTTTAATAAAATCATCATGTATAAACATATCTCATCTAGTTAGCTCAAAATTCAAGCATCATAATCAAAATCATAGATCACATGTAACCATCATAAACAAAAGTCATAGAACACATGCATAGTTAAAACTAAAATAAAATATTGATACGTATCCTTTAATCGATCCTTAACTTCTACCTTTATCCTTTGTCCTTTCCGTATGCACATTGGATCATTTTTGCACACCTGACAAACACCTAATGCCTTCTCTTCAACCACATATGACATACAGCACCATACAATACATGCACTACACCTAGCGTACAACACATACACCTATGCCCAACGTACAACAAAACACAATACATAGGGCCTACATCGGATGTACAACACAACACAATACATACACCTACACCCGGTTTACAACACAATACATATACATACACATAGTAAAACACAAATAATACACATGTCATGATACCATGACTACACAATGCACATACACAGTACCACACATACACAAAACAACATGTACACCATGCACACAATACCTCATGTGCACAACACAACATGTATGCCATGAAAACAATACCACATGTACAACAATACCATATGTATGTACACAGTACCACCTGTACACAACACCACCTGCACAACGTGTACACAACACCATATGTACACAGCACCACCTGTACAACATGTACACAACACCATATGCACGACATGTACACAAAACCACATGTACACAACACCACATGCATGCCATGTACACAACACGACCTCCACACAACACCCCATATACAACATGTACACAACACCACATATACAATAATACACACAACACCACAAGTAGAACACCATATGTACATCATGTAGGCCACGCCATATGTACACATCAATGCATATGAGACATGAAAAAGGCACCATATGTACACAACATTGCATATGAGACATGAAAAAAGCACCATATGTACACAACACTGCATATCTAACATGCACACAACACCATATGTACACAACACTGCATATCTAACATGTGCACAACACCATATGTACACAACATAGCATATCCAACATGCGCATAACATCCTCTATACATATCTATAAATAATAATTCATAAACAACATGTACAAAAAACCTATATACACAACACTGCATGCACAAAACATCGAAAGGAAAACATGTACAAGATATGAAATGATAATCCGGGAAGCTCTTCAGAAGATGATAACCACAGGAACATAAAAACCAAAATGTAAAACATATAAACAACATTAGTACCACACATCCAGAGACCATACCATCTCTACCGAGCAACCGTGCTTGTAGTATCTTTTCACCATCCATGCTTCTCCCAGCATGTCATAAATCATATTTCTTTCATTCCGATGATGTATATCTCAACATTACTTATCCATAACATAAAAATACACATAGTACAATCATACAATATCAATTCACATGTACATGGTACTAACCTCATAGATATTTCAGGTTTCTCCTCCCACTTGATTCCTCATAAACCAAGAACCTTTTCATGTCAATCACTTGCATATGCAATCATTCCTCCACAAGAATAATCCCTGATGACCTTGCCAGAAAACGACATACATACATACATTTATACATATAGATACATTAGCGTAATCATGATCACAACATAATTACCATATATCATAAGGTTAAGGTTAAGAGGACTCCCTTTATCCATGCATCACATGAAAAAAATCTAGAATACTAGTTCCCAACATAGCTAAGGAATATAACACCTCAAATCCATTTACTTTAACTTTGTCACGATTGTCCTACCATTGTCTATTTATACCAATGGACCCAACCAATTCAACTAGATGTCATACTATTTGCCTTATTTTCCCTTATACATGCACCGAGATTCATCAAGGTCTTACATTACCTGTTAGGTTTCATCCAAATCTACCAAAAACCCATTAACCTTCCTCCTTCCCTGACAAATTCCCAAAACTCTCAAAACATAAAAGGAAATAAAAAGAAACAAATAAGAAGAAAACCATGGAAAAATCAACAATAATACAACACCACAAACAAAGTGGCATAGATATGCAATAGACATAAACAAAACCACAAATTAAGCACAAACAAATAACAAAACACCGACAACACAAAACTAGCAACAAACACCATGAATCGATCCCCATCGTTCCCAAGGAAAGCTCAACCCGAGCCCCTTCAAGATTTCATGGTAGTCTATTTTCCCATGCAATCCCTTGCATCATACTTCCATAACCACACAACCTTCCATGCATAAATAAATCTAACAACATACCATTTATCTTATCTTGTTGTGCGAAGCACGTTGCCTTGTAAATGAACACATACACTTCCAAAGGAACTCCAATTCCTTGACAAATCCAGTTATAACCATAAACCGAATGTTATACCTATCAAATACATGTTCATGAATATAACACATATCCACATAATGTCCGACAAGATCAAGGTTAAGAATACCTCTTGTATTGATGCAAAGCACTCATTTGTTTGGAATTGCAGTTTCCAAACATATCCAAAGGAATTCTCACCAAATTCCTTTGTTTTAACTTTTTCCTTATTGCAATCAGGTCTTACTATGTGCTATTACATCACCCAACTATTATTTATATATAAAAAAATCAACTGTTACCTTGTCATGCTAATACCAAGCATGTTTCTCTACAATTATTCACATATGTAAGTCACCTGCTCCAAAGATCAAGACATCATAAGTATTAATTTTAAATCATCCTTTACCAATACTAACATTCATGTCATAATAAGCTAACATTCATTAATAATAATAATAAAGCTAGAATCTACTTACAATCAAGTACATATCAGTTGTTCTCATCACATATTATGTTAGTACAACCATCTTACAACAAGATCATTCCACCATGAAATCTTATATACACATACTCATATAATGTAATTAATCAAACATTCAAGCACCAAGTAGATGAAATAATCAAACTCATACCTTAATGTATCTTTGTGGGATATATTTTCTTCATAATCAATCTAGATTGGCACGATACAACTTCACAACATATCAACTCAAACATAAATAATGTCATGATTCCCATAACAATAACTAGCTAACATGTTCACAACCTAAACTCAAAATAAATTTTCATTCATGCATAACAATCACATAAACACAGTCAGTCTAGCTTAGTACAACACAATATATCAAATAGGTCTACTCATACCTAAATATCATAACGCTAACCATCTGCATAGGAAAATCCAAATTAGGATGACACATATAACATCAAGATCTTAGTTTCAATGACCATAAACATCATGCATATAACAACAAGTTACTATCCTTCATGACCAACCAACGCATGTACATATGACCGCACTGATCAACTAGCATATATCATAAATGTAACCACAGAATAATAGAATGACATCATATACATAACCTGAATGTTCATAATAACCATTAACCAACACACCTCAGTGGATTTTAGGGATGATATATTGTCTACAAGATCAACCAGATTAGCACAATACACATGTATAAACATAATCATAGCAGTATATACACAACATTTCAACCATTATCCAGTTTTCAATGCATGACCACGCCGACCACATACCATGACCTCATGCATGACAACTATCACCACGTCCATGTATGCATAACATCATATAAACAATGACATGCATAATCGATGCATAATTGACATACACTCATGATAAACATTTCAAATCGTCAACACTATCAGCTTCCACATGGAAACACAACTGCAACCATGACCATCACCATGCATACACAACAAGCACATAGACGACAAGAATACAAAAAACATATGCAATCAAAATATATGCATGAAAAACACACTGCCCATCCATTCCAAGGGGAAAACCATGCTCTAATACCACTCTCTGCTATCATAGATCACATAAAGAGAATGAAAACCAAACACCACCCAAAGAGAAGGAAACTTTCTCTCCCCTCTTTAACACCATGCTCCCACATTTACCCAAGACAACCAGACCATTGGGGTAAAAATGTGACGAGAGGCTACTATGATATGATTCAACCTCCTAGGTCACCTTAAAGAAGTGGAACTGACGTAACACAACCAATCTAACCTTCAACACATAATACTAAACCTTCAGGAGACAACCAACCCTTCTAGGTGACAAACCCTTGAGGTAACTTGTCTTATTGCTGATCCGGACCCTCAGCCACTCCCATGACAAGCCATGCATGTGAATGAAGTCTTCTAGTCACTCCCATAACAAGGCATGCCAGTAGCTATGGAATTTTCCAACTAGTTCTATGCTACTCACCCTAGATTTTGTGCCACTTTTTCAGGGCCAGGACTCAGGCCACTTCCCAAAACTTCATGAAAACTTCATAAATGATAAATAACATGGGAACAAAGATATTAATGAAAAAATTGATACAAATACTTGATCTAGACCATACTATCCATGATAATAATTTTGTCAAACATGTCACAAATATGTAATGTACAGGTCATAAAATCATATCTGAGCATAGGGGCCTCCTACTTATCTGATATTCAGAAAGAAATTTTTTTTCCTTATCGATGTATTTGCATTATCATCTATTAGGATATATATACATTGTATATTCATTTGATAATCAAAACATGATGAGAACCATACATCAATTATCTCATAAAACATACTCATAACCAACATGTAACCAATAGAAATAACAAGGATATCAAAGCCATAAAATTCACATATAAACCAATACATTTACACATAAAATACCAAGGAGAAGAAGCTCTTATTAATTAATGCAAAACCAAACAATTTTGGCACTTCCACAAACCACTCGACCATAGATTGGTTGAACCATATATTTCTTTTAGCCAATCACCCCCGTGCCATATTCCAAGCTTGAATGTGGGACTCAAAACCAAACCAAACTAGTTTTCCTCAGGATTTACCGCAATCCCCACCATATCACTAGGCCCTAAGCAATCATGGATGCCACCAGATTTCTCCACCTACACCGTGAGGCATTTTCCTACCTCCTAGTCTCTAGGCTTTATTGTATATCCCGCCATTCACTTATCGAGAATTACTAGGCCAAATCGAGACTCCAACCTCTAGGCTTTACCGTATATCCCGTCGTATACCGGTCAAGGATTCCTAGGTCTGATCGAGGGTACACACCTTTAGGCTTTACCGTATATCCTTCCATTCACCAGCCAATGATTCCGAGGCCTACCAAGGCACACAAAATCTGGCTTTACCGCAATCCTATTTCGGTTCAAGGATTTCTAGGACTTGTGTTATTTACTTCATAGACCACCTCACTCAGTTTCTAAACCATCTAACAATCCACTTAACTAAATCTTAGAGAAACCATTAAATATTAGAGAACCCGTAACACCATGGATATCCAAAAAATGGCAAGGCTAGGTTGAAGAACATTGTCACACCTAGAAAATCCCATTCCAATGACAACAAGAGAACTAAATACACACATGCATATACCATGCATGCAGAATATAACAAGGAAATCACACATGCAAATCAATACCTGCAAGTAATCACGTTGTAGCTTCTTGATGTTGCTCTTCCTTGCTTGATATTTGCTTTCCTTTGCCTTCTTTGTCCTTCCTTTGCTTTCCTTGATCCAATGCTAGAGTTCTCCATCAAAACTCTATGTTTCCAAGAATGAGAGAGAGAGAGAGAGAATAGAGAGAGAGATCCAAAACTAAATTGACAAAAGGTTACACTCACAAAAGCTTTCCAACTGATTCTCAATGAGGCCTATAATTTCCACATTTTCCATTACTTTTCCTTCATTTTCCTTCTCACATACAAGTTGTGACCTTTCACCTTCCTTTTCTCCTAATTTCCATTATTTTTATAAATAAAGTGCCAAATAATTCCTCTTGGTTTTCCAAACCCTTTTCCAATTTCCTCTTATCCATAATAAACCGAAATGAACACCCACACTATGTTGTTGTTCCCAAAATTCAACTTAGAATACGTGTCCCATGACCATAGTTATTATTTTTCCTTTATTAACCTTATTTACATGAATTTTTGACCAAGGTTGTTACATAGAACATAGTTACCGATCAAACAAGAAATTACTTGGTACTCGTTTTTTTGAGGTAGCAAAAAAAACACCCGATTTTGAAAAGTGGTGACACAGAATCACCCTTTTTTTTAGCATAGTTTTGGTACTTTAAATTTTCTTATGGTTTTTTTTTTTTTCATGTTGATTTAGAAAAATGGTGATTTTTTTGGCATTTCAAATTTGTTTATTTATGAAGTATGAACATTTGTTTGGAAATGTTAGTGATTTCCATGCTAATTTTGAAAAGTGTTGATGTGACATCAATCTCTTTTTTTATAGTGATGATTTTCATCTTAGTATTAAAATATAAAAATAAAATTAAAAACGTGACAAAAAAAATCCACCATAAAAAAATATAAAAAAAATATGAAAAAAAACTAATAAAAGTGTAAAAAAATACAAAAATAACTTGTAACAATAAAACTAGCAGTTTCCCCTAAAGGTGCAAAGATACACCGAAGGTAGTTCATCTCATCAATATTTGGGAAGATTTGTCTTTCATTGTTGTGCTTGAAGTAGCAATTTTGTCTTGTGGTTATGCATACAACATCCTGAATGAATTCTTACCAAAATATGTCAATTGGGCGCGTCCCAAGTTTAAGGATTGGGAGTGCAGCACCCCAAAAATATGCTAATGTAAATTTTAACCACAACCATGTGAGACCTGCACATAATCCCGTTAATGCAATATCAAAAGGCTAAAAACCATGTTCTAATCATCTAAATATTGGAAATTGGCTAGAACAACATGTGATTCTGAGGACATGAATGCATCTGTTTACAATTTTACAAAATAAACAATCCAATAAATAAAAAAATAAAATGTAACCACATAAAATGGTATTGGAATAAGAAAGTTTACCATTTTCTAATTTCATTTTTTCTTTCAAAGACTTGAAAAACCTAGAAAATGGGAAAGAGAAAGTAAGAAAATACAAAAAAAAATGGAAAATCATAATGGAATAAGAAATTTTACCATTTTCTAATTTAAAATTTTATTGTTAAATAATTTTACCAAATCAAACTGCAGCAAAAATTCTTCGAATTTTAAATTTTAAAATAATATATTCTATAAAATTTGTATAAAAAAAATTACAAAACTTAAATTTTATATATATATATATACGCCAACTTGCAACCGTGATGATAATAACATAGCCATAAGGATTATATAATAATTTCAAGTGCTCTTGCAATGTACAATCTCGTTTTAATTTAATATTATTTCATCATGTGGCCCCAAATTAATAAATACAAAAAAAAAATCATTTTGAAATGAAGAAATGCATATGAAACGAATTTAGTGATCCGTGAGAGGGTTACAAATATTCAATAATAAATGATATTAATGGAAATATTTATAATCAAATAAGAAAATTTAAGAAAATGGAAATAAGAAAATGGAAAATTATAATGGAATAAGAAAATTTACCATTTTTTAATTTCAGTTTTGCTTTAAAAAAAACTTAGAAAATGAGAAAGGAAAAGTAAAAGACTAGAAAATAAAATAAAAAATCATAATGGAATAAGAAAGATTACCATTTCCTAATTTCATTTTTGCTTCCAAATAATTAAAAAACTTAGAAAATGAGAAAGGGAAAGTAAAAAAATAGAAAAGAAAATGAAAAATGGTATTGGAATAAGAAAGTTTACCATTTTCTAATTTCATTTTTCCTTTCAAAGACTTGAAAAGCTTAGAAAATGGAAAAGAGAAAGTAAGAAAATACAAAAAAAAAGGAAAATCATAATGGAATAAGAAAGTTTACCATTTTCTAATTTATTTTTTTCTTTCAAAAGCCTAAAAATATTTTTAAATGGAAAATGAAAGAATTTGTCTATGTAAATATGTAATATATTGCTAATTTTAAAAGGAGTGACTATTTTGGGGATTTTCTATATTTTTTAAATATGTTTATATTTATTATGAACAATTTTAGATACATAAGTTTTTAAATTAGAAGAGTATTTTAAATTCAAGTTTAGAAAGGAATATAAGTTTTTAAAAGAAATGATAAGCGTGGTTTTTAATTCAAAATAAATTTAAAAAATAGTAAATGAAAGGTATTATTTTCACAAAGAAAACAGTTTTTTAGGATGTATAATGTCAAAAAAAAATTCTCTAGTATCTTTCAATAATACTTTGACACGATCCAAAGACTTCAATCTCTCTCTATTATTATTATTATTATCATCTGTAGAATTTGTATAGTTGTTAACACAATTTGTAATTAATAACCCAGGAAAATCATCCTAAGTCTACAATACAAAAGAGAATAAATTTAAATGAGAACGTTCAAAGTGTTATCTTTACAAAAACCACAAGCAAGCATGGTAAGTCAATTAATATCTTCTAACATTGCTAGTAGCCAGTAGTTAAGGAAATGAGCACTAGTGTTTTAGCACAATGGGGATTTCTTGGAAAATCCATGAATCTCCGACATTTAAAACTAGGTCACCATCTATGCTACAGTAGTTGAGATCTGGGTGTTGTGGAAGCCATGACTAGTTGAGATCTGTACAAAATAACAACCTGGAGGAAGCTGGTCATCTTCAGGAAGTATTGTATCACAACAATATTTATAACATAAATGGTTAAAACCAAGAAATCCAATAAATAAAAACATAAAATGCAACGACATAAAATATTGACACATAAAATGGTATTGGAATAAGAAAGTTTACCATTTTCTAATTTAATTTTTGCTTTCAAAGGCCTAAAAAGTTTTTTAAATGGAAAAGGAAAGAGTTTTACTGTGTAAATATGTAACACATTGCTAATTTTAAAAGCAATGACTATTTTTGGGATTTTATATATTTTTTAAATATGGTTATATTTATTATTAAGAATATATATATATATATATATCCAATGGTGGACAATGTGACAGTTTTTTATTTGAATCAACCACAAAAAATAAAAAGGTTGACTATGGTGAGCAATGGAATGAGTCAAAAGTAAACATCTTCCGTGTAAAAATTTAAAAATAAATAAATAAAATAATTAAAAATAAATAAATAAATAAACAAAATAATAATTAAAAAAATTAGAAACTCATAAATTAAAGAAAAAAAATAAAAATTAACCCCCAAAAAAATTCAAGTTAAAAAAAAAACAACATAATTAAAAAAATGATAAAATTAAAAATTACAAAAAAAAAAATTAAATAATAAAATACTAAAATACAAAATAATTAAAATGTAAAGAATTTAAATTAAAAATAAATAAATAAATAAAAAATAACATTAAGAAAAAAATTAAAATTTAAAATAAAAATAAAAACTACGAAAAATACAACAGTTTCAAAGAATTTAAAAAAAAACATAAATCGTTTTTTTTTTAAATTAAAAAAATAAAATATTTGAAAAAAATTAAAAATTAAAAAAATAATAAAAACACAATTTTTTAATCAAAATTAAAAAATATATATATTAAATTTTAAAAAACTAATAAATAAAAAAAATTATAGAAATATAAACTAAATTTTAAAAAATAATTAAAAAAATTAAAAATTAAAATAAAAATTAATAGACCCACGGGGTGGCGGCATATTGGTGATTGAGTGTCCTGTTAAGGCACTCATTTGTAAAGGTCACCGGTTCAAACCTCATGGGTACCTGTCAGGCGTAAGCTTGTGAAAATTGCTGTGAATTGTTAGTAGGGGATGAGGTCAGGCAGGAGGATTTTCATTGGCAGTAGCGTGATGTGATATTTTGTGGCTGATATGATTGTATGGTTCTCGTTACCAGTTTTACTCATGATTAAAAAAAAAAAAAAGAGATTAATAAAAAAGTTAATTAAAAAATAAATAAATAAACAAAAATTTAAAAAAATGGGTTTTAACGGTCGTCTCGTAGCCGAGCATCACGACTCATTGGGCGTCAAGGGTCAATTACTAAAATCGACACCGTCCCTAGGGCAATTTGCAACTCTCCCACTGCCCGCAGCTCTCCCGCCGCCTACCTGCCGAGCCCCATGGCCCTAAGGTAGCAGCCAAACTGATTTGTTTTATAATTATTTTTATAATTAATTTTTTTATTATTTATTTAGTTTTTTTTTTAATTTAATTCTCATTTATTTTTTTTATTTTTTTATTTTATTTATTATTTATTTTTTTAATTTATTTCATATTTTCAAATTTATTTGTTTTTATTTTATTTTATTTTTTTATATTTAAAAACGTTTTTATTTTTATTATTTAAAAACATATTTTTTAAAGTTTTTTTTTTTTTAATTTAAAAAAAATGGTTTTTATTATTATTATTTTTTATCTAAAATTGTATTTTTCATATATATATATATATATATATATATATATATATATATATATATATATATATATATATATATATATATATATATATTTACTTTAATTTATTATTAAAATTTTCTTTTTAAATTAATTTTTTTTTCTTTTTTAATTTTAATTTTTAAATTATGGTTGTTTTTTTAATTTAGATTTGTATTTTTTTTTTTAATTATTATTATTATTTTATAACTTAAAAATATATATATATATATATATAGTTTTTTTGGTTAATATTTATTTTTTTTCTTTAAATTGTATGTTTTTTTGAATTTTTCCCTTGTTTATTTTATTTTTGAATATTTTTTTATTATTTTTTAATTTTTTACAAGTGATATTTTATCTTTATTACCATGTCTAAAAATCATTGGAATTTTATTTTCATAACCGTGATATTTTATCTTTAATGTCATCCTTGGATTTTTAAGGCTTTTTAGAGACACAATAATAAATCATCTTTAATACCATGCCTAAAAATCATTGGAATTTTAAGACATGGTATTTTATCTTTAATGTCATGTTTATCATTGAAATTTTAAGGTTTTTTAGAGTCGTGATATTTTATTTTTAATGTCACTCTTAAAAATTGTTGGCAATTTACCCCAAAAAGAAAAAGACATTATTCCAACATTAACACTTCGTTTTCAAGGTGTTTTTTGCACACAAAAATCTGATGACATTATTCCACCATCAACAGTTTTTCATTTTCAGGGTGTTTTTTGCACACACAAAATTGACGATGTTACTCCACTATCAAGACTTTTTGTTTTGAGGGTGTTTTTTCAATCTTTTTTTCAAGAAAAAAAATGGTTTTTAGCATAATTTTAAAAAATGTTGAAATTTGACCCTAAAAAAAAGTGCGTTATGGAAGAAACACTTTTTGTTTTTGGGTTGTTTTTTCATGTTTTTTGAGTTTTTTTGGGCTAGATTTCTCGTTTTGAGGTAATAGTTCACGTTTGATCAGTAACTATGTTATAGAGGAATATTTCAGGTTTTGACAAAATTGTTATATCCATGTTACAGTGGCCATTGCCCAAGAAACTATGCATTCTATTAAATCCAATAAGATCC
The DNA here is from genome assembly GCA_034641835.2 of Pinus albicaulis. Taxonomy (NCBI): domain Eukaryota; kingdom Viridiplantae; phylum Streptophyta; class Pinopsida; order Pinales; family Pinaceae; genus Pinus; species Pinus albicaulis. The sequence continues at coordinate 187,671,518 of CM076573.1, forward strand.
TAACCATTGTGATGAAGATGGATCTAAGGAATATGACAAAGTCAACTGGTCTTTCATCAGACTTTGTTAAATTTTGATTTTTGTCAATTGGATTAGGCTACTATGTCCTCTGTCAATTTCATGGCATTGATTAATGGTCATCCTTAATCTTTTTTTAAGGAATCAAGAGGACTAAGATAGGGGTATCCTCTATCTCTCTTCCTCTTCTTACTGGTTGTAGAAATGCTCAAAAAATTAATCAAGAAGGCCATCTATGATGGTGAAATTAAGAGAGTCAAAACTTTTTTTCAGGTTCAAATATCTCGACTCCTCTTCATAGATGATATTCTCCTTTATTTTTTTGGACATGCTCTATTTATTGCCACTTTAAAAAAAATCATAGACATATTCAAGCTCAACACTAGAATAAGAATAAATGCTAAAATATATTCAATTTTGCATAATAATATTTTTGTTACAATACAATATTATCTTCTTGAGTTTTTTCCTTTTCAAGCATCAAATATTCAATATGGAATAAAGTATTTAGGATTTTTCCTTAGGCCTAATGCATACAAATGGGAGGATTGGTTATGGTTAGTCAGAAAGGTTGAATCAAGGATTTTTGTTTGGGTTAATCAACTTCTCTCTAGAGCTAGTAGATTGATCTTGATCATGCAAGTTTTGGAAAGTATCCTGGTTTATTGGGCATTTATTACTTGTATTTTCAAAGGGATTCTAATTAAAATTACGAAAAAAAATCTCTTTGGATAGGAAATAGGTAATTAGTTAGCATCCCTCTAGTGAAAAGGAAGACAATAACCAAACCAAAATTTATGGAAGTGTGGGGTCTAAAATACCTTCATCTTTTTATCCAATCGCAAGCAATTGAAATTTTATGGACACTTCTAAATAATATATCCTTGTGGGGATTTATTATAAAAGAGAAGTATTTCTACAGGAAATATGAGATAGAGTGGATTATATTTGTGTTATGAAACCAACTCAAAAAATAGAAGAAAATATAGATCAACGACTTAGAAATTCGTCTCTTCAAGGCGGAAACCTCCTTTAAAATACATAAATGAATAATTGTTCGATGATTCAAATGAAAAAACATCCTTTCTATATATAGGAGTCCATGGGGTCACAGTATAATCCTAGCTGACCTAAAAATAATAATGTAAGGGCATAAAAATAAAAATAATGGGATATTATGGGGCATAATAATAACAATATGGGGACTACAAGGGTAAAAAAATAACATTAAAGGGGCTACACTAACAACAATAAGGGACTACACTAGTAATATAGGGCCCTAACATTCCCGTCTCCTTCAAAAAGGTGTTTTCCTCAACGCTTGAGTAGTTCTGGATGTTTTTCTATAAAATTCTCATCCTCCCATGTGGAATCTTCAGTGGGTAAGCTCTTCCACTCGATAAGATACCCTGAAATTGATCTATTTCATAGATGTCTATTTCTTGTTTTCATGACTGCTTCAAGTTCGAATATGCTTTTTCATTCTTCATCAATATCTATAAATCTTGTTTGAACCCGAAGTTTGTCATCTATAACCTTCTTTAAGCATGAAACATAGAAAACTGAGTGCACTCGGGAAGATGCAAGAAACTTCAATTTGTAGGCCATGGTACCAATCTTTTGAAACACCTTTTAAGGACCATAGTATTTTGTCGATAATTTATTACCCTTCTTAACTTGCTTGAGGGACATTTGTTTGTATGGTTATAGCCGTAAAAATACTCAGTCTTCTACATAAAAAATTCTCTCACTACGATGTTGATCTACCTATTGTTTCATTTGATTCCGTGCCAAATTGAGGTTATCCTTTAAGAGTTGGAGAACTTGTTGTTGATGCTTGATGTGATCTTCCACTGCTTGAACCTTAGAATTTTCTCTTAAATATGATGTGACAAATGGTCGATGATATCCATAAAGTGACATAAATGGGGTCATTTTTGCTGCAGTGTGGAATGCAGTGTTATACCACCATTCAGCCAGAGGTAACTAATTGACCCATTGCATTTTTTTGTCAGATAAAAGGCAATGAAGATATCCTTCCAAACATTTGTTCACTATTCAGTTTCCCCATCCGATTGAGTATTATAAGATGAGCTATGATCTAGTTGAGTACACAAAGAAGAAAATAATTCCGTCGAAAAATTTCCAATGAAAATGGGATCAATATCGCTTACAATAATCTTTGGGTTTCCATGTAGCTTTTGAATTATTTCCATAAATCCAGTAGAAATTGTACTCGCTTGAAATGGATGAGATAATGCACAAAAGTGTGCATGCTTGGTAAGTCTATCAACTACCACCATGATGACACTCTTTCCTTCAGACTTAGGTAAACCTGTGATAAAATCCATTGAAACCTCCTCCAAACGTTGACTTAGAATGGATAAAGGTTGTAGCAGACTCGGGGTCTTGATTGTCTCAACTTTATTTTTCTGGAAAACCAAACATTCCACCACAAAATTTTGAATATCATATTTAAGGCCATCCCAAAAAAATTCTTTCTTCACCTTGTGGTAAGTTTTTAAAAAATCCGATGTCATATTGAGGGAGAGGTGTGTTGAACCCTTAGTTAAACTGAGAGGGGGCCTGAATTAGTTTAACACATTCATGGACCTTTAAAACTTTTCCTTTAAACTTATTTACACCTTCATTTCATGATCAACTTAATATGTGAGCAATCTTAATTTGTGAGCAGCAAGTATTAAGCAGATTAGATAATGTAACAACAGTCTTAATATGTGAGCAGCAAGTATTAAGAAGATTATATATACCATATCAACACATAGACATCATGCACATAGACAGCAGATATAAGTGGAAACCCATAAGGGAGAAAACCACATCTTATTATTGTTGTGATGCAAAGGCAAGCTCCAACTCCCTCTCACCACTGATTTTCTGTAGGCTCCAACCCACAAGAGGCTCCTACCTCAATTCTGCAAGCTACAACTTGCAAGGAAGCTCCAACTCCCATCTATTTTCTGTAGGCTACAACCTACAGGAGGTTGCTACCTCAGCCAACTACAATTGACATCTATCAAGCTACAACTTGATATGGAAGCACCAACTTCCATCTATTTTCTACAGGCTACAACCTACAGGAGGCTCATACCTCAGCCAGCTACAACTGACATATATCAAGCTACAACTTGATATGGAAGCACCAACTTCCTTACTCTTTCATAAAAAATACTTGTTGATTTACCTGGATATCAGCTCTATTTTGTTCCTTCTTCGCTACTGTCCACCAGCCTTCATATCTACCTTATATCATCTCTGAAACTTCACAGCTTCTCTATCTGCTCCTCCTTCTTCTTACCCTCTCTGCCTCATTTCTCCATTCTCTAAAAAACTCCCTATGCATATCTATGTGATATCATTTATAGGGTTCACCTCATGACTGTTTGTATTCCACTGGGAATTCGAAGTGAACAGCCATGACTCTTTGACTTCTGCCTTCTCATTTCTTTTTCCAACTCATTTAGAAAAAATATAACAATATGTATACATTTCAATATTACAGTGGGGTATTTATTTTCCTACGGAGACTTTCCTTTGCATCACAAACAATATAAAATCAATTAAAACATTTGCATTTACATTTGCAACTGATACATCTCATTCAACCCTTTCAGTTCTTGGCTCACTATGTGCTTGTCTTTTCTTCTGCTGTAGTGTAATAGTTCTGCATACTCTCCTGCTTTCTATGCATGTAGAATGCATTTCCCAAATTTTGTTCTAAATCTAGCAACTGTTGTCATGTAACAATTCTGCATACTGTCCTATTCACTGCAATTGTGTATCTGCTGCATATATAACTACTCTACAAGTTTATCCCCTAATAAATCTCAAAGCCTCATTCATATAAAAATCATTCCCATTAATGCCCAATCTCAGTTCACTTTCTGGGAAAATTTTTAAACTCTCCATGCGGAAGCTTCTTCAATCAAAGGTTAAAACCTCATTATAAATCTGCTATTCTAACTCCCTAAAATGGATATTGATATCTCAACTTCGGAGTTAAACCCATAGAATAAACCCATATATGCTAATTTCCATTATATAAGTCTTCGCATATAACTCAGGTTTTATGATTTAACCCCATATTTTAATTCATCTATGCGGAAGCTTTAATTTCTTTTCCACTTCAAGCCTATGGTTAAAACCATATATTAACCCTCTTTTTAATGAGTAATCTTAAGTGACTTCAAAAATATTGCTTCAAAACCCAAAACGAATCTTTTGTCACAGCATACCAATCCAATATACAATTTCATCACGCGGCAGTCCAATTCCCTGATTTAAAACTCGACATATCACAACGCTTCATATTATATGTTGACCCATGTAACATATGTCAAACCAAATATAAAGCCTTTGCATACACGCTCATACCCTTCAACTTTCCGATTCTGAATAAAACCCAAGCAATCTTCATATGTAAATAAACCCAAAGTTCACTTTACAATTAAAACACATAAACTTCCATACCCAAGGTTTGGTTCACACACGAAATCCTTTTTCAAAGGTCTTACAAAAATAATTTGGTTAAACATCAATCGGTTTTAATTCTAAACCCCCAGACCTTATAATTAAACCCGAGGCTTATTGTAGCATTTTATCCAAGCAAACATTTCAATTTCAAATTTCGACCTTGGTAAACTATTACCAATGCATATTAATCAACACATATCATATGGAGCCTTCACACCTTAATTAGTCGCCGACACATATGACTATTCGTTCATATATGACTCTGACTTTGATTAAAACCCAATGCCGACATAAAATAACAATTGGGGCCCACATATACCTTTTTCATTAATCACCTTGCGACTTTGCTTGAGATCCGAGGGTCAATCTGCTCTCGCGCTCCAAAACTCAATTAGCACCCATCGACGGATATCTTTCTGGAAGTGTACTGTGAAACTTAATGCTCAGAAATTACGTGATAAAAGTGGTATTAGCCTTACCACTTTTTCCACGTGTCCATCGACTAATGATATCCTATTTTTTTTGCGAATCCACTTACCATTTTTAAGTTGCGCGAAACTGCTAGTTTTTGTTCTCAAAACCGCCCTCACGGTTCCAACTTCAAGGTTCCGTATTGTTTTCTTTGTTCGTCAATTCTTCATTTGATCCATCGCTTGACTTATGGTTACCGTAGCTTACGGTTCCAGCCTTCGCCTTCTCTTCAACACATTCAAAATCATTCAAGTTAGATTTCAATGCAGACTTCACTATATCATTTGTCCTCCGGTAATCTCATTTCGTTGGGCTGTGGCTCCATTCAACGCGTTCCTCTACAATTGATCCCATTGCTGCGCTATTTCTCTTCCTCACAATTTCATTTCCATAAATTAGAGTTCTGTTCTATTTCTCTTCGACATGTTCCAATATTCGAATAGGTTTGAACAAAAACCTCCAACGATTTGAACAGGTCAATCTTCAGTAAGACTTCGACCCCGATCTTACTGCTATGTATGTTCACATAAGGACACCAGATTCCTCCTTTTAAATTCTTCCTATGAATCCATTCAGTTTGAAATGCCTCCAAACAATTTATGTCTTAATGCATACAATTCCCTGTATATACACAACCGGGTGTATGGCCCTCCTTTGAGATCGAATCTCCTTACATATTTCAATACCAAACCTTCGTTACATAGATTCGAGAGGTTGTCTCTCTTCCATCTTATCGATCCAATCTATGATCGATGTATACAGAATTACTATCAGTGTTAAATATTAACACACAAATTCAATAGGTGAATGTTCCCCTTCGCACCACTCAACTTCTTTACAAATGTTGCTTGCACGTAGAATGACATAATTCTCTATCCCACTCAATTCGTTTTTACATTTACTCAGTATTTCCAAGGATATATAAACAAACCCTTCAACTTACATCTGTCCCAAACAATTATATGGATTTTCTTCAATTATATGCAGAACACCATTTAAAACCCCAATTACAGACTTTGTCCACTCAATCAATGTACATATATTTTCAAAACATATTCTTTCATATATACAATGAATTTACTTACAAAGCCTCCTTGTCTTTGGCTAGATCTTCAAATCAAATGGCCCTTTCAACCTCACTACTCTGCCTCTAATTCCTCTTTTGCTTCTACTTTAATTCGTTACCTTTGTTTCATCTGCTTCCTGGGCTACCTCTCTGCTACTTTGCTTCCTTTGTTACCTCTCTGCTTCTTTGTTGCCTTTGCTACCTCTCTGTCTCCTTTGTGCTCCTTCTATGCTTTCTTACTACATAATTTCCTGATTTGCTCCTTTTCCTTATTGATAGTTCAGGTGCTACTCCTTTGTTCTCCTTTTCCATCAATGATAATAATTCCAACAAGGTCATCAATTCCAAAAAAAAAAAAAAAATTAGTTGGGAGTTCTTACAAAGATATAAGCGATATTTGTACCATAAGGAATTATTTTTCCAACTAAATGTATCAAATGTACTGGGATCTTGCTTCAACTTTGAATTAGTGTTCATACTTCTTCATCATTCTTCCATTCCTCCCTTGTTTTGGTTATCCAATCTAGTTAGATAATAGAAATGGGACAAATCAATCCTTCCACATCCTCATCCTTTCTTGAGAGTGCATTTACAACAACATTTAGCTTCCATTTTTTGTAAATGGTTTAAAAGTCATAACCCAACATCTTTGTGACCCATTTTTTCTTTTCTTCTAAATATAGTATTTGTTACAAAACGTATTTAAGGCTCTCATGATCATTTTTTACCTTGAAGTGTCTTCCCATTAGGTAAGGTTGCCATTTATTTAGTGAATGTAGTATTGCCAACATTTCCTTATCATAAATAACTTTCTGTAAATACTTTCCTTTCATTGGACTAATTTCAAAAGCAATGGGTCTTCCTTCTTGCATTAAAATAATACCAATTCCATTTCCTAAGGCATCACATTCCACAATAAAGGTTTTTTGAAGTTTGGCGTAACTAAGACCAGTGGTTGGTACATTGCCTCTTTAAGATGTTAAAAGGCCTTAGTTGCTTCAGGATTCCATGAAAATGCATATTTATTCAATAATGTTATTAGAGGTGTTTTTATTCTCCCATAATTCTTAACAAACTTGCAATAATTATACATTGTTAACCCAAGAAATACTCACAACTTCTTTATGGTTGTGGGGACTTTCCATTCATTAATTGCTTTAATTTTGTTAAGGTCTACCTTAACACCCTCTTGAGATAAAATATGACCCAGATATTCCACCTCTTGTGCTCCAAAGAAACATTTGGAGGATTTTACATATAATTGTTTTTCCTCCAATATTTTGAGCACCATGTCAACATGTTGAACATGATCCTTCCAAGACCTGCTGTAGATTTGTATGTCATCAAAAAATACTAACACAAATTTTCTAAGGAAGGGTTTGAAAATGGAATTCATCAACCCTTGAAATGTAGAAGGTGCATTGGTAAAGCCAAAAGGCATGACCAAAAATTCATAATTACCCTCATGAGTTTAAAATGTTGTTTTCAGAATCTTCAGTCTTCGTTCTAATTTGATGATATCCATAATGAAGATCCAAATTGGTGAAATAAAGTCCTCCATGTAATTCATCCAATAATTCATCAATCATAGGAATGGGAAACCTATCTTTAATAGTTATATTATTAAGCTCCCTATAATTCAGACACATGTGCCTGATCCATCCTTCTTGTGCACTAATACTACTGGAGTAGAGAAAGAACTTTGACTAGGTTAAATTATACCAACCTCTAGCATTTCTGCAATCATACGTTCAATTTCTCTCTTTTGGACATACGAATATCTGTAAGGCATGATTTTTAGAGGAACACTTCCTGGAATCAAATGAATAGCATGATCATGATCATGAATAGGTGGGAGTCCTTTGGGAGTTTCAAACACCTTGGAATGATTTTCCAAGAATTTTTGAAGATCTGGAGAAATAGATGATTTTGATGTTGGAACTTCTAGTGGGCATAATTTTGAAATTAAACCTCGTTGTCCTTTCTTTAGAAGCTTAATTGTGACATTAGATCTTATTATCTTTCTCGGCTTCCCTGCGATACCCCGTAATTTAACTTCCTTTCTTTCCAAAAAAAAATTCAAGAAAAGTTCTTGAAAATTAAAATCTACTGCCCCATAACATTGTAACCATTGTACTTCTAGTACAACATGAGCACCACCCATTGGAATGGAAAACATTGGACTATTCAATACATATTCCCCCATGGTTAGCTTGATGTTATGACACTTTCCAAAGAAATTTATAGTTCCTCATATTCCGCCTTCACTTGAGACTTTGGCGTTGGGTATAGGAAGAAATTCAATTCCTTAGCTACCTTATAATGAATAAAATTATGGATAGTACCCGAATAAATAAGCATTATTACATTTTTCTTCTTGATATGTCCTTCTATCTTGAGAGTTTGAGGAGTGGTAATTCCTACCAATGCATTACAGGATATGGTCGGATTCATTTCTTCTTCTTCTAGGGTTGGTTCCTAGTGTATATCCTCTTATTTTGAAGTTTTTTGTTCCTTTTCTTCCTCCTCTTCACAATCTATGTAAAATAATTTCTTCTCGGCACACTTATTACCTTTAGTCTATTTTCTATCACAATTATAGAAAATCCATTTTTCTCTTTTGTTAGGTCCCTAATTACTAGTGTAGTCCCTTATTGTTGTTAGTGTAGCCCCATTATTGTTATTGTTGTACCCATGTAACCCCCATATTGTTATTATTGTGCCTTTAAATTATTATTGTTAGGTCAGCTAGGATTATATTGTGACCCCATAGACTACTATATATAGACAAGAGGTTTTTTCATTTGTATCATCCATGAATTGTTCATTTATGTGATGTAAAGGAGGTTCCCCCCTCGAAGTGGCTTATTTCTAATGTGTTGATCTCTCTGTTTCTTCTATTTTTGGATTTGGTTTCATAATAATTGGTACCATAGCTTTGGATTCTAGGGTTTCCCTGCACCAAATAGGTCATCATGGAATTTTCACTATAATTTTTTTTCTACGAAGTTTCAAAAGCTAAAATTTTTATCGCACGAAGCTGAAATCCTGACAAACTTCATGTAAAAATTTCAGATCTTGGTTCACAATATTTTCAAGGATATGATCTGTGGAAGTTAGGGTTTTTGCAGGCTCTTGAATTTCACATAAAAGAGGTGACCTTGGGAAAATTGTCATAACTCTCTCTCTTAGCATCGGTTTGGAATTTTGTAAAAAGTTTCAAAAATCAAACGGATTATAGTTTCCTTTGTATCAATTTCAGAGCCTAAGGAGGAAAAAGTGACACGTGGCACGCCGTACAAGTTCGCTCTACTGAAACAGTCTATAATTAGGTCATTGTGGGAGATTGGGAATAATTTTTCCTTGAAGAATCCAAATCAGGTCAAACCTGTGGAATTCAAAAGCAGATTCAGAGGGCCACTATAGGACCAAATTTTAAATATTGAATATTTGAAATCACAGATATAATTCAGTTGCAATATCGATCTCCTTAAAAGCAAGAAAAAATTGTGTATTTGTTTTTTCAAATTTCATAAGTCTTGTTTGAAAAAGAAGTTTGAAGTGATCCCAAAGACATATTGAAGCATTTTTATCAGTATTGGGTTCTATAATGCCTCCAAAAATAATTCCACACCCATTAAGCCCTCAGAAATTTCACTATGACGCATGAAGAAAAAGAATTTCAGTATGAGATATAAAAATTACGGTACCAAGTGCAACAAATTTCGATCTTACAAAGAGAAATCAATGATGACATAGATGGTTTAAAAGAAAAAATGGAGAATAATTTGGACGGTTTGAAGGATTAAATGAATGATATGTTGGAAATGTTTTCATTGATGGCAACGGAGATGGAAAAGGAGGAACATCTGAGGCAGCAACAAGGCAAAGAGAGCAGCAAAGCAGCAAGATGTAGAGAGGGTCGAGCAGTAGAGACAAGTTCATTTAAAGAAGCAAAGGCCGCAAAAGGAGAATTAAGGAGTAGCATCAGTCAAGGAGCAGATGAATTAAAAGAGAGAGCGTAAGACAAATAACTACAGAGACATAGCTGTTATCATGGCAATGAAGGTAGCAAAGAAGCAAATGAAGGTAGAGGAAGCGAATATGTGGGAAGCGAACGCCGTTATCACGAAGACAGCGAGCGACAAGGGCCGCCGGAGACGTACAAAGGGGCCGACGTTGAAGCGACAAATATAATAGAAGGCAGCAAGAAACAGGCGGGGTGAGAAAACGAATATAACGAGCACCTGTACGGCGATTGCCGATTATCCACGATATGACGACGACGGTAAGCGACGGGGCGACGAAGACGGGGAGGCGGTGTTTGTTATAATTCCGAGAATCGCCCAACCCGGAGGACAGATATATAATTCCGAGAATCATACCCCAAGCCGAGCGTTACGCATATAATGCAAAACCAAATTCCGGGAATCGCTTGACTCCAGCAGCAAAGTATACATATATAAGAAATGACGTAGCAGCAACTCTGTTTTAAATTATAAGAATTCCAGTGATTGATGCAAATCGGGCAGTGTCGAAGTTAGTGGAGTTTGGAAAGCTTAAGACATTGAAACAGTTTCATATTATCAATCTCGAAAGAAAAAGAACCAAAGGTCCAAGGCATATATATTATGGAGCGCATAAAACAAAGTTTTATAAGGTGGGACCCCTCCTCAATCGGATCGGAAATGTGAAGAAGTCCAAAGGTGGAAGCGCATTGCAATTCAATCGATTGGCAATTTTCGATTGAATCGCAATCGGAACACATTTGGAGCTGTAATAGTTGAGTGATAGTAATTCAATCGATTGGCGATTTCCGATTGAATCGCAATCGGAACACATTTGGAGCTGCAATAGTTGAGTGATAACAATTCAGGCGATTGGCGATTTCCGATTGAATCGGAATCGGAACAGGAGCGATAAATAGCATTCGGAGAAGACTCATTGCATCGGGAAGTGTGTCAAGTGGACCCAAAAGGAGTTCTTATATGTTTAATATGTCTTCACTGTATTACGCTGAGAATTGATATATATGGAGCGCACAAAACGAAGTTTTATATGGTGGGACCCCTTCCCAATCGCATCGGAGGTAAACAAAGTAGAGGGGCTTGCAACTCAAAGTTTCGATTGCGATCAATAGCAATCAGAAATCACAAGGGGATCGAAACTCTATTTATGCTAAGATAATATATAAGTTGGAGATATGTGTAATGCATTCCGAGGGGATCTTCTTCCCTTATCTGCTTGAGTTTGCTACCCCCGCGGAATTAAAGAATGGCTCAATTTATAATACGAGCGTTGTGATATGATTGTTATATGTATATATATTACATTGTTGCGGTTGTATTAAAACATGCCGCGTGGTCTGAAGACCCACGGTCCTCAGCTTAACGGGAGGGCGATTATTAGATTAATATAGTTGTGATATATGTATGTTCCGACTTGCGGAACTCGCCACATCAACAAGACACTCATGGCATGAATAGAGTTGGAATTCCTCCAGATTTACAGTCAGCGGATATAAAAGGCACAATTACACATATACAACAGTTACACCACAGCAGAGGACAAAAGATAAAACAGAGCCGAAAGGAGATAAAAGACAGCCAAAGAAAAGACAAAGAAAGACAACCAAAGAAAAGACAAATGCGTACCAATTCAAAAGACTAAATGAGTTGAGCTGGAGTTCTCATATAAATTTGAATGTAAATGTTTTATTTAAATTTATATTGATGTGATGCATTGGCAAGTCTGCGAGAAAGAACAAATATCCCACTGTAATATTAAAATAAGCACCTACAGTTACATTTTTCTGAGTAAGCTGAAAAGAGATGAGAAGGCAGAAGGCAAAGAAACATGGCTGTCCATTTCAAATTCCCAGTGGAATACAAACAGCCATGAAGCTATTTTTGTATAAAACAGGGTAATATCCAAGGGGAGAGTGTTGACGAAAAATGAGTGAGAGAAGAAGAGAGTATGCAGTAGAATTAAAAAGAGTTGAAGAGAATAAGCAAGCTGCAAGAAGAATGTGAATAAGGAGGAGCTGAGCAAGAAGAAGAAGAAGTGAGCACAGGATGATCTTCAGTGCGATATAAGAAGTTGATGAACAACGAGAGAAAGAGGTACAAAACGAGCGTGTCAAGGTAAATCAGCAAGTGTTTTCTTTTGAAAAAGTAAGGAAGTTGGAGCTTCCCTATCAAGTTGTAGCTTGATAGATGTCAGTTGTAGCTGACTGAGGTAGGAGCCTCCTGTAGGTTGTAGCCTGCAGAAAATAGATGGGAGTTGGTGCTTCCACATGAAGTTGTAGCTTGATAAATGTCAGTTGTAGTTGACTAAGGTTGGAGCCTCTTGTAGGTTGGTGCCTACAGAAAATTGATGGGAGTTGGAGCTTCCTTGCAAGTTGTAGCTTGCAGAATTGAGGTAGGAGCCTCTTGTGGGTTGGAGCCTAGAAAAACAGTGGTGAGAGGGAGTAGGAGCTTGCCTTTGCATCACGACAATAATAAGATGTGGTTTTCTCCCGTTATGGGTTTCCACTTATATCTGGTGTCTCTGTGCATGATGTTTATGTGTTGATGTGGTTTATCTCATCTGCTTAATACTTGCTGCTCTCATATTCAATCTGCTATTACATTAACAAATCTGTTTGATAGTAATACTTGTTACTCACAGATTAAGATTGCTCACATATTAAGTTGACCATGAAATGAAGGTGTAAATAAGGTTTAAAAGAAAAGTTATAAAAGTCCATGTATGTGTTAAACTGATTCACCCCCCCCCCTCTTAGTTTAACTAAGAGTTCAACAATTGGTATCGGAGCCGGTTCCTTTGGTGCAAGCCTAATAGCTTGAAGGAGATCTAGTTAAGTCATGGACTATCAAAATGTACCTGTGTTAAATACAACAAACTTTCCTGAATGGAGACATAAGGTTAAAACAGGATTATTGGCTTATGAACCTGAAGTATGGAAGCTTGTATGTGATGGTTACTGCACAGACTTCCCCACGGTGAAAGAACAACAGAGGAATGCCAAGGCAAAATGTGTAATATATAACAGTCTTCATAACAAGGACCTTGAGTTGATAATGGATTTAACCTCTACAAAAGAAATCTGGGATAGATTGCACTTCATGCATGGAGTAAACACTAAGGACAGCACTGACAAGAAGGATAAGAGAATTAAGAAGAAGAAAAATTCATGTCAACAAGAAAATATTCAATCAAATGAAGTACCTGCTAGTGTGAATGGAGATAAGAACCATGAAGAAATTACAGCTGAAGAAAAAGCCAAGCTTGACACTGCTTTGACTGAAATAGAAAAATTGAAAAATGAAAACAAAGACCTAATACATTGGTGCAACTATGTGATGAGAGAGAATATGAAGATAAGAAAGAAATTATTGGCCTAAAGACACAGCTTGAAGAGGCAAAGAAAATAGAAGACACTCTGCTGCAACAAATGAGAGAGAAAAATCTGGAATGTGAAAAATTGGAAGAAGAAGTAGTGAACCTAAGAAAGAAATTAGAAAAGGCCCAAAGAGATTTATTAATGAATACTCCTCAAATGAAAAGCTCCAGACAGTTGGACCAGATTCTAAAGGCTCAAAGGTCACCTCTCATAAAGGCTGGGATAGGATATGAAGGTGAAACCAGTAAGTCCAAGGTTGAAGATAACAAGAAAATCATTTTTGTAAAAGCTGTAAAGAACTGTGAAACAGCTCAGCAAATTCCTACAGAAGAAGAAACCAGCAGGAACATGAGTTGTAAAGAAACAAACATAATCAAGCAGCAACATGAAAGAGCAGAGAATGAGAGGATGAAACAATCAGCTACTAAAGGCTCATATGCTCCTAAGGATGAATTGAACAAATTCGGAAGATGTCAAAGGAGGTTCCTCCCTCCTATGAAAATTAGCACATGTTTATCTTGTCATAAACCAGGACATAATGCAGCATATTGTAAGACAAAGCCAATCCAGTCCAACCAGCAAAGGATGCAGCAAAAGAGAAGAGCCCCTCAAGCAAGCAAAGAGAAAAGACAATCTTCCACCAGGTACACAAATCATTTCTATGGCTACTGTTATGCATGCAATGAATTTGGACATAAATATGTTGATTGTAAATTATGTTCAAAAAGGGGAATGAAATATTATACATCAGCTCAAATGCACCTTGGTCAAATAAGATGTTATGTATGCCTCAAGCGTGGTCACAAAGCTAAAGACTGTAATCTGCCATATACATTAAAGAACTCTAGACAGATGATGGGATCAAAGCAAATTAAACAAAACTATGAATTTAAAAGAAGTGCAGACATTATGAAGAACCTCAATAAAGTTTGGAAGGAAAAGAGAAAGGGGGAGCCTACTATCTCCATAACATAATGAATCTAGCATAGTCTCAGGGGGAGCTGCTCTACGAAACAAAGCAAATATCTAACCAGTTATAGATATGAAGCAGCATCCCAGGGGGAGAGCAGTTCATATATAGACCCCATGAAAGTAGTATAAGAAGAGCTCCTTGGAATGATAACAGCTATGAGATCAGTAAGGGAAAGGAAGTTCCTCTAACAGAGATCTATGGATGAAGAAGACCATATAAAACTCACAATAGCCAGCAAAATTGTTAGAAGGAGAACAAAGGCAGCAAAGGCATTTGACTAGTTAAATCCTGTGTGAACACATAAGTTCTTGATGAATGATCCTATGTAATTGAGCCGAGTCCAATAAGCAGGGTATGGAAATTAGAGTGATTGTGTGGCAATTCTGTGGTGAAGAACCTTGTAGCATCGGTTTGTGCAAATTTCCTGTTCCACTCAGAAGACTAATGAACCATACTCTCTATGAATGAGTGTCTGTGTATGCGCTCTGCAGAAGAAATAGAAGAATTGAAGTAGAATTGGTTTATTCATGAATTAGGGGTGTAATGTAGTTTGTAGATGAATTATTGAGCAATTATTCATTAATTGAGTGGCATAGGCTTTGATTGAAGACTAAAACCCTGTGAAGTCGGACCCAGTAAATCAAGCTAAGAATCTGCCTGTATATTCAGAAAGAAGAATGTTTGATAATGTGTTGAAATGATGCCCAAATTGTATGTACTTGTGGGGAGGATATACAAATCCTATGACGAGAATTCCGTATGAATGAGACCCTGTAGCAGAATATTTATAAGAAATGCATAAGAATAAACGAAACCGTGTTATGTATGGTGGAAATCTGCAAAGGTTATGTATGGTGCAAGGGTTGTGAATGGTGAAGCGGAACCATAGTCAAATGCGCAATGTGAATGGTGGAGCGAAACCTTCGTGAGTGGGTTCGAATCATTATAATATACTGAAAAACGACTATTTAATAAAGAAGACCGAAACCTTGGTGAAACACTGTAGCAAAACCACTTATGGTTTCCGGATTATTTCGCACCACTTTTGGTACGGAGGCGGTATTATCTAGAGGGCTAGCGATTCCATAAGATTGTTGACACGTGGCATAGGTGGTATTGGAAGCCACCGTTTAACCTACGATTTCGCAAGTTAACGTCAGTACCGGGACACCGAGCGGAATTTCTCAGGACCGTTGATTTGAAAAGGGGACATCCGGCGGTGACTATTCGATGAAGATACACGAAGTTTAATAAAAGTGCGCGGAAGATAGAGGAGGTACGGTGCATAGGTGGGCCAGTCCGAAAGTCTTATTATAAAGTTTGTTTTTCAAAGCATGGAGTATTAATACAAGGTCGGGTGGCGAACTATAAAGCGAGCGGTATATTCAAATCTTCAAAGGTTTGTTATGAGGTCTGGTTGCGATTATTAAAAAGGCATCAAGAAGCCATGATAACAGTTGAATTGGCATATAAAGTAGTGTATAAAGCAGTAGTGATTCTGGAACTGTCATAGAAAATAAAATGCAATGACATTCTTTCAAATCAGGATGACAGAATAAGTAGCAGGTTAATGATGCCAAGATCAGATTCAGTATATTGATGATTGTTGGTGTGAACAGTGGAAAGATCAATAGTGGAAACTATGGGTTCATGTGCAAGCTAAAATGAAATCTCTGCATGGTTTATCAAGGTAATATCAATTGGTACTAGGTACAGGTAGCATATCTATCAATAGAATATCATTCCAGGGGGAGATCAGCCAGCTAGGTAAGGATAAAACAGGTCCTCGGGATCAAAAGTATTATGGCAAACATACATCAAGGTAGTATTCCCAGCGCTATCTGGATTCTGCATTCAGTTTGAGAAGGTCAGTAGCAGAGCAAAAGGATCAGTATTGTGTTTACACTTGAATCAAAGTATCTGAAGAATAAAGGACTAGCAGTGATTACCATCTGAAGCCCAAAAGTTTTAAAATCATCTAAATCCTACTTCAGCACAAAGGATTTACTGGTAATCCACCTTTAAAGAGAGATTGATAATTGACATACATACCCCTTATGTCATAAAGAAAAGGGCATGGTTGATAAGTGAGATCGACCAATACATTGAATGCATCCTACCTCAAGGTTTTGTTTTGAAAGTTCTTTATGCAAGCAGTAAAGGCATTTGATCTCTTAGATCAAATTCTGGTTAATTCATTAATCACATCTGTAACAAGAACCTTCAGCTATTAAGGATAATGTCAACATCCTAGCTCATATCATCACCAACAAGCAGGAAAGGTGTACCGCAGGAATAAAGGATATATTGGCTTCATCATAATTGAACAAATGCTAGACTGCAGATGAGTATTGTAGAAGAAGACATATTCCATCTACAATATTCCTCAATAGAAATGTATTGGCACACTACATCAGAAAGAGACTGTATGTTTATTCAAGTTCAATATTCTCAAAAGTGTTCTCTCAACAAATATTGTACACCAGTATAGAGCAACATGGTACAAAGTCAGAAGAAGAATGCCTAAACACATCTCAGAGAGAGAAAATGAAAAGATAGAATCTACACTAAGAAATGTGCAACCCTTTTCCATTGATGTCAAAGGGGGAGGAAAAGCAAGTAGTAGAAGATAGGATCTTCTAAAAGAAGCCAGGCAGAGAAAAACTTGGAGGAAGCATTGGATTATTGGTGGATGTGTTGCCATCAATGCCAAAGGGGGAGACTGTTGGAAATGTTGTCATTGATGGCAACGAAGATGGAAAAGGAGGAACATCTGAGGCAGCAACAAGGCAAAGAGAGCAGCATATCAGCAAGATATAGAGAGAGTCGAGCAGTAGAGACAAGTTCATTTAAAGAAGCAAAGGCAACAAAAGGAGAATTAAGGAGTAGCATTAGTCAAGGAGCAGATGAATTAAAAGAGAGAGCGTAAGACAAATAGCTACAGAGACAGAGCTGTTATCATGGCAATAAAGGCACGCAGGCAAATGAAGGCGGAGAAGAAAATATAACATAGGCGGAAGGCGTTATCACGAGCGAGAAGCCGGGGCAGCAAAAAGATAGCGGGGAAGCGAGCGAAGGAGGTAGCGTTGAAAGCGACCAAATATAATAGATGGCAGCAAGAAAGGAAGTAACCGAGAAAGAAACGAATATAACGAGAGGCACCCCTATGCGGAAGAGGGGAAAACGAATATAACGAGAGGCATCTATACGGCGGTCTTTGTTGTCACGGTAACGACGGCGAAGGCGGTCGAGAGGCAAGCGACGGGGAGCAACGAACGGAGGCGAGGAGGGTAGAGGTTGTTATAATTCCGAAATCGCCCAACTTGGGAGGAGCAGAAGATATGTAATTCCGAAATCATGCCCAAGCCGAGGGGGGCGTTATGTATAATGCCGAAGTGAGTTAAAGAATCTCTTGACTCCAGCAGCAAAGTATACATATATAAGAAATGACGTAGCAGCAACTCTATTTTAAATTATAAGAATTCCAGTGATTGATGCAAATCGGGCAGTGTCGAAGTTAGTGGAGTTTGGAAAGTTTACATTGAAACAGTTTCATATTATCAATCTCGAAAGCAAAAGAACCAAAGGTCCAAGGCATATATATTATGGAGCGCATAAAACAAAGTTTTATAAGGTGGGACCCCTCCTCAATCGGATCGGAAATGTGAAGAAGTCCAAAGGTGGAAGCGCATTGCAATTCAATCGATTGGAAATTTCCGATTGAATCGCAATCGGAACACATTTGGAGCTGCAATAGTTGAGTGATAGTAATTCAATCGACTGGCGATTTCCGATTGAATCGCAATCGGAACACATTTGGAGCTGCAATAGTTGAGTGATACCAATTCAGGCGATTGGTGATTTCCGATTGAATCGGAATCGGAACAGGAGCGATAAATAGCATTCGGAGAAGACTCATTACATCGGGAAGTGTGTCAAGTGGACCCAAAAGGAGTTCTTATATGTTTAATATGTCTTCACTATATTACGCTGAGAATTGATATATATGGAGCGCACAAAACGAAGTTTTATATGGTGGGACCCCTTCCCAATCGCATCGGAGGTAAACAAAGCAGAGGGGCTTGCAACTCAAAGTTTCGATTGTGATCAATAGCAATCGGAAATCACAAGGGGATCGAAACTCTATTTACGCTAAGATAATATATAAGTTGGAGATATGTGTAATGCATTCCGAGGGGGTCTTCTTCCCTTATCTTCTTGAGTTTGCTACCCCCCGCGGAATTAAAGAATGGCTCAATTTATAATACGAGCGTTGTGATATGATTGTTATATGTATATATATTACATTGTTGTGGTTGTATTAAAACATGCCGCGTGGTCTGAAGACCCACGGGCCTCAGCTTAACGGGAGGGCGATTATTAGATTAATATAGTTGTGATATATGTATGTTCCGACCTGCGGAACCCGCCACATCAACAAGACACTCATGGCATGAATAGAGTTGCAATTCCTCCAGATTTACAGTCAGCGGATATAAAAGGCACAATTACACGTATGCAGCAGTTACACCACAGCAGAGGACAGAAGAGCAAACAGAGCCGAAAGGAGATAAAAGACAGCCAAAGAAAAGACAAATGCGTACCAACTCAAAAGACTAAATGAGTTGAGCTGGAGTTCAAATTGTAATTCGAATGTAAATGTTTTAATTGTTTTTATTGTTTGTGATGCATTGGCAAGTCTCCGAGAGAAAACAAACTCCCACTGTAATGTTAAAATAAGCACCTACAGTTACATTTTTCTGAGTGAGATGAAAAGAGATGAGAAGGCAGAAGGCAAAGAGACATGGCTGTCCATTTCGAATTCCCAGTGGAATACAAACAGCCATGAAGCTATTTTTGTATAAAACAGGGTAATATCCAAGGGGTGAATGTCGACGAAAAAAAAAAAGGAGTGAGAGAAGAAGAGAGTATGCAGCAGAATTAAAGAGAGTTGAAGAGAATAAGCAAGCTACAAGAAGAATGTGAATGAGGAGGAGCTGAGCAAAGAAGAAGAAGGGGTAGAAAGCGGAGATGATCTGATTACGTGCTAAGAGTTGATGGTAGCGAGAAGAGGTGCAAGCAAAGGCGATATCCAGGTAAATCAGCAAGTGTTTTCTTTTGAAAGAGTAAGGAAGTTGGAGCTTCTGTCAGTTGTGGCATGATATATGTCGATTATGGTAGTGAGGGTAAGGCCTCACATGGGTTGGTGCCTACAGAAAATAGATGGGAGTTGTTGCTTCCACATCAAGTTGTAGCTTGATAAAATGTCAGTTGTAGCTGACTGAGGTTGGAGCCTCCTGTAGGTTGGTGCCTGCAGAAAATTGATGGGAGTTGGAGCTTCCTTGCAAGTTTTAGCTTGCAGAATTGAGGATAGAGCCTCCTGTAGGTTGGTGCCTGCAGAAAACAGTGGTGAGAGGGAGTTGGAGCTTGCCTTTGCATCACAACAATAATAAGATATGGTTTTCTCCCTTTATGGGTTTCCACTTATATCTGGTGTCTCTGTGCATGATGTTTATGTGTTGATGTGGTTTATCTCATCTGCTTAATACTTGCTGCTCTCATATTCAATCTGCTATTACATTAACAAATCTGTTTGATAGTAATACTTGTTACTCACAGATTAAGATTGCTCACATATTAAGTTGACCATGAAATGAAGGTGTAAATAAGGTTTAAAAGAAAAGTTATAAAAGTCCATGTATGTGTTAAACTGATTCACCCCCCCCCCCTCTCAGTTTAACTAAGAGTTCAACATGATAATATGGATGATAAAGTAGTGGAAGATCACATTGAGCATCAACAATAAGTTCTCCAACTCTCAAAGGATAACCTAAATTCGGTGCAAAATCAAATGAAACAATAGGAAGATCAACATCACAGTGAAAGAAGTTCTGAAGTAGTCACAGAAACAAGAACTCGATGATTACCAAATCTATCAATTTCAGAGTATCTCAGCAAGTGGAAGAACTTAACCGTTGAAGATTCTACATGGGAGGATGAGAATTTTATACAGAAGCAGTCAGGAATAATCAAGCGTTGAGGGAAACACTTGTTTGAAGGAGAGAGGTATGTTAGGTCCCTATATTACCAGTGCAGTCCCTTATTGTTGTTAGTGTAGCCCCCTTATTGTTATTTTTGTACCTGTGTAACCCCCATATTATTATTATTGTGCCCTTACATTATTATTGTTAGGTCGGCTAGGATTATATTGTGACCCCATGGACTCCTATATATAGAAAGGAGGCTTTTTCATTTGTTTCATCCAAGAATTTCTCATTTATGTGATGTAAAGGAGGTTACCCCCTCGAAGTGGCCTATTTCTAAGGCGTTGATCTCTCTGTTTATTCTATTTTTGGAGCTAGTTTCATAACATTTTTCCTCCAATTTTTGTGGTGTCAACCTTGTAGGTTGTGGAACTCTAGGAGTAGCAACACTTCGATATTTATAGTCGTGAGTGGTAGGCTTCCTTGTCACCATAATTTTGATTTCAAATTTTCTTGCTAACCTGAATGCCTTCTCTAATGTATCAGGCTCCCAAAGGCGAACCTCATGTTGGATGTTATCCTTTAGAGTCCCTATGAGGACATAAACCCTATGTTCCTCTGGAATATTATCTACGCTTATATTCAATTTTTTGAAATCCTCAATGTGCTCCATCATTGAACCCTTGTGTTTGATATTTATCAATTGGCTAAAGAAGGTGTTGCTCTTTGTATCCTCATAATGTGATATCATTTCCTCCATAAAAATTGACCAAATGACCAGTGGTTTAGGAGAAAAAAGCCCTCGATACCATACAAACTGATTTTGTTCTAAATATAAAGTTGCAATGTGTACCTTTTGTGTGTTTTGCATGTTATGGAGCTCAAATTATTGCTCCATTTGTAGTATCCAAGTTATCATATCCTTGCCATCAAACTTCCTCATATCTATCTTTGGAATATGATGGGTATTAAATCCAACATTAGAGTCTATGAAATCATGATTAACATTTCTTTTGTTCTCATCGTGAGTTTCCTCTACTACATTTTTTCCATTATGAAGCTTTTCTTGTAGAAAATTTTCCAAAGCTTCCTTCAAACCTTCCATGTCTTTCTTCAAATCTTCCATGTTTCCTTCTATGCCATCGATCTTAGCTTCCATTCTATCCATCTTAGCCTCCACGCCATCCATATTAGCATCCATTCCATTCTTCAAACCATCCATCTTAGCTTCCACGCCTTTCTTTGAACCATTCATCTTAGCTTCCATTTCATTTTTTGTTACTCTTCACAAGAGTGAAATTTGTTGCACTTAGTCTTGTAATTTTGATATATCATGTTGCACTTCTTCCTCTTCATGAATCATAGTAGAGCCTTCTGAGGGCTTAATGGGTGTTGAATTATTTTTAGGGGGAATTTTAGAACCCAATACTAATATCTATGCTTCAATATGCCCTTGGAATCACTTCAAACTGACTCTTTCAAAC
This sequence comes from Pinus albicaulis, assembly GCA_034641835.2. NCBI lineage: Eukaryota > Viridiplantae > Streptophyta > Pinopsida > Pinales > Pinaceae > Pinus > Pinus albicaulis. The sequence continues at coordinate 187,693,413 of CM076573.1, forward strand.
AAGACTTATGCAATTCTAAAAAAAATTCCACACATTTTTCTTTCTTTCGAGGAGCTAGATATTGAAATTGATGTATCTCATTAATTTCAGATCCCCGAGATTTTATCACCGTCCACTAGTAGCCCTCTGAATCTTCTTTCCAATGCCACAGGTCTAACCTAATTTGGGTTCTTCAAGACAAATTTATGTTGAATCTCCCATAATGAACTAATTATGGACTGGTTAAGTAGAGAAAACTTGTATGGTGTGCCACATGTCACTTTTTCCTCCTTTAGCTCTAAAATATATACACATAAAACTACAGTCCGTGTACTTTCAACCACTTTTTACAGAATTCCAATCTGATGCTCAGAGAGAGAGAGTTATAAAAATTTTCCCAAGATTGCCTCTTTGAGATGAAATTCGGGAGCCTGCCAAAACCCTAACTTCCATAGATCACATCTCCAAAAATATTGCGAACCAAGAACTAAAATTTTTCCACGAAGTTCCTTCGAATTTCCGTGCAAATGGGTTTTTTTTAGCTTTTGAACCTTCTAAAAAATTTTTTTATAGAGAAAATGCCACAATGACATGTTTAAAGCAGTGAAACACTAAAATCCAAAGCTCTAATATCAAATTGTAGGTTTTAACCTTGTACATAAATTATCTGCAAACGGATTCTTAAAAAATAGAAAATAAACAATAACAAGAGCATAAAACATAAAACATATATACATAGAGACTTTTCCCCTTAATCCAAAATCGGTACTACCAGCTTTATTTTTAATTATATTCCTTTAAGTGTTACAACACATATATACACATGCCAAAGCATTCATAAACCCCAAATCATTAACCCTAGATTAGAAAATAATCATAGTTCCCTTGATTGAATCTACAAAATACCAGGGGTAGAAAACAATCATGCCCCAACACAGTGTGCAAACCCATGCAAAAAACCAGAGGTAGATTTTCCCACATAAAATAGGGTCCAAAACAAATTTCCCATGGCGTTGCCCCGGACCCCATGCAGGGGGCTACCCATCCCCTGCAAACACCTAGACAGGGGGGGCTATCGCCCGCCCACTGCTATTGACACAACAAACTGGGATGACCTATCACATGTGACTATTTGTGGAAATAATATAACACATACCAAACATTCTCTCACTTGTTCTTTTCTTTCCGCAAGGGGCCACATGAGAGCTTAGCCATTAGTCCAGCCCTGCAACACCCATTGTTTATCTACACCAAGAGAACTTCTGAGTGGTCACATACTTCGTTAATGCATCTACAACATTCTTCAAAGTGTCCACCTTTACCAGCAACACCTTTTTATCCTCGCCCATATCTCTCACAAAGTGATATTGAACATCAATTTACTTTGTCTTTGATAGATAAGCAGGGTTGTTAGCCAATAAAATTGCACTTTGGCTATCATAGTATATCCTTATAGCTCGCTGCACCAACCCCATACTTGAACACAATATTTGCAACCAAACTACTTCCTTGTTGGCATTAGTGGCTGCCATGTATTATCCCTCTGTAGTTGAAAGATCCACTACAGAATCTCTTTTACTCATCCAACTGATTACACCTCCAAATAGGGTAAACACATACCCACTTGTAGATCTTCTTTGGTCCAGATCTCCAGCCCAATTTGCATCAAAAAAACCATGGATGTCCAAAACTTTGTCCAGTCCTGATCTTCCCTGGTAGCAGAAACCATAATCAGTGGTGCCATGTAAATATTTGAAAACCCACTTCACTGTTGTCCTGTTACACGTTATTTTGTCACCATGACATTTGACTATCCATATAGGTTCATCACTGCCTATATTATGCTCCCTTAGAAGTCAAAAACCCTAATGTTACTAAACCAAGTCTTGGAATTTGAGAAAAGCTCATTAAAACCCTTAAAAGTCTAACTTCACACTTTTCCTAGCTCTTTCTTGCGGATCCACATATATTTGTTCTATAGCTTGTGGCAGATCTCCCACGTTCTTCTTATAAAACCTATGGACCCCCGTAAACGATCAAATAAAAGAAAAAGCAAGTTCTAGAAGCCCAGCTAGATGAATATTCTCCCAACTGGAAGCTTCTAGATGCGCGATCAGTTCGAGCTTTATCCCTCCACTCATGGAGCTCTATCCCTCCATTCATGGAGCTTATCCCTTCATGAGAGGAATCCATCCCCCTCTTCATGGAGCTGAAACTACCTCCATTTCCATATAAATTGAGCTCATGTTTTAGTCTCAAGGGTAGACATACATGTTAGTTGCTGAAGAAATTCTTAAGAAAGCATGTACTCTCTACACTAGTTGTTGACATGAGAATGGTCACACACTTATTTATATATCTCCATGCTGGTTCGAAGAGAGGAAGGCTTGTCAATCATAAGGAGGAACGATTTTTCAGGACCCTGGGAGGAACTTGTACGACATCAAGGCATCGGGTTGTAAAGTTACTCTTTTCATTCAAGATAATACATATGGATATCCTTTTCTCATTGAGTTGTTCTTGTGCTTATTTGAATAATTCAATACCTAGATTCCTTGATCACTAAGTTATATTAGATGTTCTCAACTATTATATGTTGCAGGTGCTTTTAATTCTTTTCTCTATCTTTGATTGCAAGTTCTACTTACTGAAAAAGCCTCTTGGAGTGACTGGATAAAAGACTGCACTGAATGTTGCATTTCTAGGCAGCGGCATGTCCTATTTCGTTGTCTATAATAATTATGAATTGTAAATAATCTAGAGAAAATGATTTACAAATTAATGTTTGTTTCTATATATCTGTAGGATACTAGGGAGATCTCTCTTGTCCGCAAGAGGGATTAATCCACATAACATGTCCAATTCTCCTTCCTTGGTTTTGACATAAACCTGCTCAATACTCCCACTACATGTGCAATGTATAGTCTATTACAAACCATTTCATACATTAGGCTACCCACTGCACTTTCATATGGAACATGGGACATATCCTCCTCTTGTTCTTGTGTCTTGGGACACTTCTCAATAGATAGCTTTAAACTTACAAGAATAGGAACCTTCACCGGTTTACTATCCTGCATATTTAACCTCTGCAATATTATCTAGAAATACTTCCTCTCGTTTAACCAAATATTCCTCTTGCCCGATCTCTCTTAATTTCCATGCCCAAAATATAGTTTGCAACACCAAGATCCTTCATGTCAAATTTGGAGAACAATTGGGTCTTCAAATCCTAGATAATTTCTTTTTCATTTCCAACTAGCAAAATATCATCCACATACAAGACCAAATAAATAACACGGTCACCAATTAGTTTAAAATACACATAATGATCCTCTTTTCTTCTGGTGAAGCCAAGTCCCCGTATATAGGTATCAAATTTATGATACCACATCCTTGGTGACTTTTTTAACCCATTGAAAGAATTTTTTAACCTGCATACCAGTTCTTTCTTACCCTTCACCGTAAAGCCTTCAGGTTGCTTCATGTAGATCTCCTATTCTAGATCCTCGTGAAGAAATTTTGTCTTCACATCCATTTGTTCTACCTCAAAATCAAATGCATCAACAATAGATAAAAGTAATCTAATAGAAGTAACTTTGGAAACATGAGAAAAAATATCACCAAAACCAATTCCCAGCACCTGGGAATAACCTTTTTCTACCAACAGAGCTTTTTATTTCTCCACCTTGCCTTCTCCATTCAGCTTCTTCTTAAACACCCATTTTTTCTTGATGGGCTTCCTTCTAACCAGCAACTCCACCAAATCCCATGTCTAATTTTTGTGCAAGAAATCCATTTCATCAACCATGGCCTCCTTTTAGAGTTTTCCATCCTCTGAATCCATTGCCTCCCTGACAGATCTAGGATCATCATCAGTGATATTTAAAGAAAAATTTGAACATAAAGCAGATGGACTATACCTTTCTGGTTGCCTTATTTCTTGAACTGATCTTCTCATAGCTGGAGTTTGTGGCTCTTCCTCTGCGGAATATTATTCTTTTGTAGAGTCTGATTCATCTTTTGTTAGCTCAAACTATATCTTCTTAGGTTCCTTTGGTAAGACTTCATGTTTAACAACATCTTTCATCTCTCTAAACACCACATCTCGACTGTCCACAACCTTCCTTCTTTCTGGGTTCCAAAGCTTGTAACCTTTTAAACCATCCTTATACCCAATAAAGATCCACCTTTCAAATTTATTATCCAACTTGGTCCTTTTCTCCTTTGGAACATGTACATATGAATCACATCCAAATACTGTCAGATTTTAAAGAGAGGGATTCTTACCAGTCCATAACTAATGTGGAGTCTTGTCTTCCAACACAGATGAAGGTGATATATTAACTAGGTAACATGCAATCTCCACTTCCTTTGCCCAGAATTCCTATCCTAACCCAGTACCACTGAGCATGCTTCTTTCCTTTTCCATCAGCGTTCTGTTCATTCTTTATGAAACTCCATTTTGTTTAGGTGTGTAATGAGTAGCCTTTTGTCGTGCTATATCACACTTCTTATTGGATTCTTCAAATTTCTTCTTGCAAAACTCTCCACCACTATCTGTCCTCGACACCTTTATCTTATTCTCTATATAGTTTTCCATGAGAGCATTAAATTATATAAATATGTAAAAGACTTCATATTTATCCCTCAAGAAACATATTCCTTTAGAATTCATCTATGAATGAAACATAGTACACAGACTTACCCAGTGATGGAACCAACACAGGTCCAAACACATCACTGTCCACAACCTCCAATATCTTGCTCGCCCTCTTAGCAACAGAAGGAAAACTCACCTGATTCTGCTTCCCATATACATAATATTCATAGAAATCAAAATCCAGAGAGAAACTAGACATACCTTCTACAATACCATTACCATGCAGTATCTGAAGGCCCTTATGTCCAATATTTCCAAGCCTTTGATGCCATAGCATGGTCTTCTCTCCAAAGATCGCTAGGCTTTCCGCTCCACTTTCAGGAACCACAGAAATGTTGCACCCATCAATAACAGTTTTACCCCAAAGCTTGTACAGAGCTCCAATCTGAACTCCCTGCATTAATACCAGTGCTCCTCGAACCATTTTTCAAGTATCTTTCTCGAACATTGTTTTTACACCTGCATCGTCCATCTTTCTTACAGAAATCATATTTCTAGCCAATGGAGTAATATGCAGAACACAAGGAAGTGTTCTAATCCTTCCACCTTGCAGCTTCGGCTTGAATTTTCCACGTTCAACAATTCTGGCCTTCCTATCATCCCCTAAGAATACATCACCACCATCATACTTCTCATACTCGAAAAACCACTCCCTATGGAGAGTGAAGTGAAAGTATGCACCCGAGACAATCAACCATGCCTCATGATCTACATGTGTATTTGAAGAAGAGGAAAAATACACATCCCCACCTTCATCTGAGGTGGTTTTTTCCTCTCCATAAGGAGCATCATCAGATCCCTTTCTTTTCCTGGGAGCTTTAGATCTGCAGTCCTTTTTGATGTGTCCTTCATTTTTGCATTTCCAGCACACCTTTACAGGATTTCTTGGAGATTTATATCTCCCTCTATATTTATATATCCAACTCGATTTTATTTTTTTTATGTTATGGTACCTTCCTCGTACAGATAAGGCATCTCCGTTCTAGCCCTCCATATTTCTCCATCTCATTTCGTCCAACAGCAAGGCTGAGAAAATTTCATCAAAATTCAAGGTAGGTGTATTGCTACCTATTGCAAACTGTCCCACAAATCTAGTAGAGAACACAAAAAACTAATGCACTTATCTACATCTGAGATTTTAATATCAACAGATGAAAACTGACTTACCATAGTATTGAAGGAGTTTAGATGCTCTGTCACCGAGTCTCCATCCTTCATCCTGAGGTTATACAAATTTTTTCACAAGAACAATTTATTCAGTAGAGACTTATATTTTTGCAAAGTCCCTAACTTGACACACAAAGTATTCTTTGTAGCTTCCCCAGATACATTCAACAATACTAAATCTAAGATACACAACCGTATTGTTCTCTTTTCCTTTCGATCCAACTTCCCCAGTATTCATCTTACATTGTCGTTGGTTTAGCACCTGGATCTACCACAATCCACTGATCTTTATCCACTAGCAGATCATCCATCTCGAGCTTCCACAACTCAGAACTCTGACCATTAAATTTCTCGATCTCTATCTTTCCACTGCTCACCATCTTCTTTCACCACCAGAATTGATCCCGTAGATCTTCCACTGAACAACGTCTACCACATGCCTAAGAAAAAAACCCCTCAACAGCAAAGGCATCCCATTGAAGCCGAAACAACTCTGATACCAAATGTAGGTTTTAACCCTTTACACAAATTATCTGCAAATGAATTCTTAAAAAATAGAAAATAAAAAAGTGAGAGCATAAAACATAAAATAGATATACACAGATATTTATCCCTTCGATCCCAAATCGGGACTACCAACTTAATTTTTCATTATATTCCTTGTAGTGTTACAACACATATATACATGACGAATCATTCATAAAACACAATCCATTAACCCTGGATTAGAACATAATCGTAGTTCCCTTGACCATATCTAAAAAATACCAGGGGCAGAAAACCATCATTCCCCAAAAACATGTACAAACCCATGCACAAAACCATAAGCGGGTTCGCCCACCTGAAACAGGGTCAAAAAAAAATTCCCAGGGTGCTACCCGGACCCTGTGCAGGGGGGCTACATGCCCCCTGCAAACCCCTCAACACGGGGGACTGCCAACCCCCCTGTGACTATTCACAGAAATAATATAACACATACCCAACACAAATGTTATGAAACTAGCTCACAAAATATAAGAAAAGATAGATCAACGACTTAGAAATCAATCTCTTTGAGGGGCCAACCTCCTTTAAATTACATAAATGAACAATTCTTCGATGATTCAAATGACAAAACCTCATTTCTATATATAGGAGTCCATGGGGTCACAATATAGTTCTAGCCGACCTAACAATAATAATGTAAGGGCACAACAATAACAATAGTGGGCTATTATGGGGCACAATAATAACAATATGGGGACTACAAGGGTACAACAATAACAATAAGGGGGCTACACTAACAACAATAAGGGACTACACTAGTTATATAGGGCCCTAACAATTTCCTAGGAAATTGCATATGAATCCTTCTATGGTATGGAAATATTTATGTAACACATTTCCCATAATCAAAGGTTGGGTTTTCTGTCAAGTAGGAGATAGAAAAGGCATAACAGTTGGGCTTCATCCTTAGGTTGGAGCTAGAGACAAATTTAGGCTTTTAGATAACTTAATTGAATCTTTAAACTATAGAGGTTTTCTCCTTACAAAATTCCCGTAATAGTGAGTTTCAAGTTTGGGGAACTAGAGGTTGGAATTCTACAATAAACCTAGACTAAATGACTTAAAATATCTAAGAGTTGTTTGAAATACAATAGACTTTTTATATTTATCCTTTAGAACATTTTCTATCAAAATCATACTTCACAAGTCATCACAATGTATATTCTCATTAAGGAAATACAAATGATTTCTTTACTTATTTTTTTAACTTAAATTATACAATATTTCTATATTATATATAAAAAAAATTATATATTATTTAAGAATATCAATTTATACACAATTAACTCAATCTTAATGTTTCAAACATATTTTTATAATCATCATTATAAATAAGAAAAATATAATTTATCTCTTTGAATTATGTACCACTGCCATCACCATTATTAATTATATATATATAATTTTCAAATATATATTTTTATAATCATCCTCCTATAATTAATTTGTTCTATTTTTTTAAAATATTTATAATTATTTGTTAAAACATTTTTTATAAATAGATATACAAAATTTTTCTACTAATTTCAAAAAACTATAGTTTTATATAATACTAGTTTATATAACATTTTTTATTATCAATTAATTAATTAAAAATACAAAAATTACATAATTAATGTGAAGATAAATCTCAACAATTGATTTTTGTATACTATTATGACTATTTTAAAATATTGTGTGAATGTGAAATCTCTATCATCTACCTAACAATTATTGATAATTAAATTAAAGTTTTAGAAGCTCTATTCCAAAATAGACACATTTAGGAAGTCAAAAAAAAAAAAAGATGTGATGAATATAATATGGGGCATAAAGAGATTTTGATGGTTGAAATCCTTGGTTGAGTGATTACTTTGTTGAGTTTAATTATTAAATAGGTGATATATTAATTTTAAAAGATTTCAACACTTTTTATTATGTTATTTTTATTTTCCAAATATTATTATTTGTTTTCCTTATGTATTTTAATTGTTTTATATTTTGATTATGTGATATACTTTCTAAAGAGTGCTACATAGTAGCTAGTATTTGTCACTTAGTTTAAATATAGTTAAATTGAAGTAAAAACACTTAGTTTAAATATAGCTAAATTGAAGTAAAAACACTGAATTCAAGTTAGTGTTAAAGTTAGAATCTATTTAATTTATGTTTTTTTGGTTATAAATAATGTTATTTAATTTAGCTAATAAAATTTTAAATAAGTTAATTAACAATATTTATTATTTTTGAATTATTTAATTAATAATATTTATTATAAAAGTAATTTAAATACTATGAAATAATTATGTTACATTATAATTAATTATATGTTAACAAGATTCCATTTTGTTATTCTTAGTCTCTGCCATTTAAGTGGAAATTATGCTTTCATAAAAATTGTAAATTGAAAGGGTAAAGAGTTGCATAAAATTTGGTGGGTAATAACCACTAAAAAGTATTTACATCTTGTTGGTATCCATTTTTTATGCAAATAATTACTTAAATTAAAGTATGAGTTATTTTCAAGGATTTTAATTTTTTGTGTTTTCCTATGAAATTTAACAATGTTTTAAAGTATCTAAAAATTATGGCATAAATATTACAACTACATGCAAAAATTATGGCAAAAACATGAAGTAGTTATCCACATGACATTATATTGTGCAAAGACTGCGATAACAATCATTATAGAATAAAACATGAACCAATCATATTGGAGATAAATAAGTTTAAATATTAAATATTAATAATAAATAATAAAATTCAATCCATAATGTTAAACTATAAAAAAATACTAAAATTGTTTAATAAAAATCAAAGTAATACGTGATCAAATGAATAATATCATAACTAACTAAAATATACTAATACTAAGATATACTAATATTGTGATTTTTTTTTATGATTTAAAATGTATTTTTAAATATTTAGATAAATCTAATACTTTTAAAAATTCTTAAAATATTTAAACTTATAAATTACCCAACTCAAATTTGTGATTGTAATAAATTTGTACTAAATTTTAAACCAAAAACTTTATAAATAAAATGCATAAACTTGCACTTGAATCCATCGTCAATTAACTTCAATTTATTTCTAATACAAAACTTGCCTAGCAATTGGCCTGGTGAATCGAGATGCTGAAAAAGGTGTTAGTGCTGATAACGAGCATGATGCACCTTTGATGCTTCAGTGTACTAGAGTTTGCCGTTTGTCATATGTTTAAACTTATATGTTTTAGTATTTTATGTTAACCGATCAAATTTTGTTCACAGTATTGTTAGGCTTCGATAACCATGTAACACGAGATTAGTTCAGTAAAAGTAAAATTGAATTTCCTCGTCAGTGAAATAATGCTTTCTTTACAATTTCCTTTTAACCTAAAATAAAGTTTTATTTTATTTTATTTTAATATTAATTAACATGTCATATGGAAATGAGTGACTTAAATTTTCTAACTTGCGAAAGGAAATTACATATTTAATTTTCAAATGAAATGTTATTAACAATTTTACATTATTATTTTTTAAATTTTATATTAAATTTATTTTTATTTTTCTTTTGTTATATTTTTTTTCATCATTTTTGTATTTAGAATTTTTTTTGTATTTATCACAACTTTTTTCACGTGTTAAGACTTTTTTGACGATCTTCTAGATAATATTTGTTGCACTTTCCATTATATCCTTCACAATCTCTCTACATAGCATTTGTTACACTTGACATGACTTCTTTCACAATCTTCACGTAGACTTTGTTGTACTTACCATGACTTCATTTGGCGTTGTTTTTTAGTATTTTTGTAGAAGTCTCAAAAAATAAGGTAATTAGTGCATAGAGTTATATATCTAGGGTCATAGTTTGTATGTTAACCAAAATTATGACTTTCAAGAAAATGAGATTTTGGATATGGAAGGTTTACGAGAACAATTGGTGAACTAGTGAAATAAAAATGCAACATAAATGATCTAGAAATTATAGGGAGTTAAGTAGCATTTCAAATCTAGTTTCCATTTCTTTATGTTGAAGCAATTATTTTGTTCCAAACACAAGACATATTGATCTCATTAGGATAAATAGAAATAATTGTTAAACATATATCTCAAAAAAAAATGTTTTAGTGGTCCCTAGTTACCTATTATTTTTATAGGTAGATGATTTCCTTTCATTTTCCAAATAAGCTTCGCTTATATTCAACTATAAGACTCGAAGGCCTACAATTTTATGGACACAATGGAAAAAATAGCTAATGATACACCTTTGGATATTTCAAATCTAGTAGCCATAACATTGTATACAAATCTTTTCCCTAGAATTCTGTAAGATACAATAGAAAATATAACTAGTGATATGTCATAGTGTATCTCAAATCTGATAGTGATAAGAGTGTCTATGAAAAACACTTCTATATAGTCTAAATCCTCAAAAAGACTAGTTTCCAAATCAACAAACAAATACCAAATTGATTTTAGTAACAAAAATCGAAGGAAAGAGAACAAACCTGGAATGGAAGAATCAACATAAGATCACTCACAATGTGCTCAAGTTTGCAGGAAAATTGCTCAATGAAATGTCTACACTTTTATACCAAAAATTCCTAGAGTTGGTTTCTATTTTTGTTTTTCGGGCCACACCACAAGATGTGATGGAATTCGAGGATCCCTTGGTAGTAATGAATTTGTACTCATTCCTCATCACATTAAAATCCCATTCAATCCTAGAGAAAATAAATAAATTTTTGAAGGGAAAATTTTGAGAAAAAAATGAAACCCTTGGTAGTTTATAGTGCATATTAGAATCTACTTCAACATGGGACTCAATAGAAAAACTAGCCTTAAAGGAGAAAAATTTGATGTGTGCCAAAAACAAGGGAAATTGACCCAATTAACTAAAAAAAATTAGTAGAAAAGAGATGCAAATTTTACTAGAACTTAGAAGCTTATATCACTAGAATAATGACTCTAAACTCATTAGAAATAGAAAATATAATAATCATTTTTTTGGCACAATGCTAGAGAAATAATGACTTAAGTCTTATTCATGTACTTACATCTCTAAACACCAACATCAACACATGGTGTTTTCGTTGACAAATATAAACACACAAACCCTATGCTCTACACTATTTTCATCTTCTACTTTATGTTTTCTTCGTCGAAAAGTTGTTAGTACATATAAGATGCATCATCGCCATACCTATAATGCCACCACATGTCTAAATTTGTTTTCTACATGTACAAGAACATAGGGGTACAATAGTTATAATGTCTCCACATTTTCCCACATGCTAAAATATGTTGCTCGAAGAAAATAAGATTGTGCCAAAAGACCACATGGATACTAATTATTCTCTCCATCCCATATACAAATTCCACGTGAAGAGCTTTAATTTATATTACATATGGTGTGGTAAAAAACACATCATATAATTTATAGGAATTTGGAAGTATGTATGAAATTTAGAAAACATAATGTAGTTTGTTATAGATTGATGAGAATTTCAAAAACAAATAATAAGTTGATCCCATGAGAAATTATTGTTGAGATTTCTTTTCATTAAATTTGGAGAAAATCTCATGAATGTGACAACAATAGGATTTGTTGCTAAATTGACTCCATTTAATCCTGATGTCGAGTTATTGCACCCTATATTTGTTTTGAGTGAATTTATGATTCAGTTTCTACTCCTAGATATAAAATGTAAGCCCGTAGAGGAAAATGAGCATGAGGAATGTGAGGTGAGTGGAAGAAATGTGCAGATGAAAAACTCTGCTGTTGTAATTCTCCTTTTGCTGAATGAGATTGTTGATGCCCTTGTTTGGTGGACATAGCCCAGATTGGTTGGGTGAACCACGTTAAAATCTCTGTCTCTTTATGGTTTTCTGTTGTGTGTCTGTGTTTTATCTAATTTTTTCCACTGCTGAACTCAAAAATTTGGTATCGGAGCAAAGGCCGATTACTGAAGCCGCTGATGTGGTCGTGCATTACATGTTGTGAGGTCGTGAACTGAAAGATCTAACAACTGTTGACTTAATAACAAAGAGCCATTGGTTTTCCGCTGCATGGATCGAGCTTGAATATGGGCTGCCAATCTACCACGCCATGGGCTAGGCCGAGTCTGAGCTCGTGAGGCTAGGTTCCTATGGAGAGAAACAACTACGTGCAGAGAAACAACTGTTGAATTGATAGCGCTGCGAAACCGTGAGCTGGAGCTGTGAGCTAACAACATTCGTCAATGGTGGCCGATTTTTCAAATGCCATGGCCTGTTGAATACCGAGCGCACGCAGTATACAGAACAATGTTGATGTGTGACAGCAAGAATGACATCGTTGTGAGCTGAAGCTGGAGAATGAACAGCGCATGAACTAGAGGATGGAAGGCCGAGATGCTAGGTCGAGTTATTTTCCAATGTTTCGAATTTTCTGTGGTGGAGCATAGAGCGGCACTGTTGCTGCGTGTGTTGAGGCAATAGGAGGACTATTGCACAGCTGCACGGTGATTTCAAATTTTTTTTTAAATCAGTTTATTGAAATGCCAGCATTTAACCTTTTATAAAATCGATTTGAAGTTTTTTTTGAAGGTGTTGAAGTTTTTTAAATCGATCTGTTTTGTTCTATTATATGCCTTTTTAAAAAATCGATTTGTAATTTATAAAATGCCATTTGTATTCAAATGCATATGGTATATTTATTATCAATTGAAGGATTTATTGATTGTAATATCGATTTAAATGGGTTTTGTATATCGATATTATATATCAATTTATTGTAATATGCCAGTATATTATGCCACAGGCATTTTTTATGAAGGGCATTTTTTAACTTCAAGGGCATTTTTTTAAAAAAACTTCATTTATTAAGATTTGTGATTGGATATTTTTTTGACAGAAGCTACTAAACATGGAAAAAACACAAACTGCTCAGTTTGAGATCGAGAAGTTCAATGGGAAAAACAACTTCAAGATCTGGAAAGTGAAGATGCATGATCTACTCGTGCAACAAGGTGTGGCAATGGTGTTGTTGGGAAAAGCCAAACAACCTTACACTATGATGGATAACGAATGGATTGACATGGATGAAAGAGCACTGAGCGACATTCATTTGTGTTTGGTGGATGATGTTTTGTTTAACATTGTGTCAGAGAAAATTGCTACTAGTTTGTGGACAAAGCTTGAAAATTTGTACATTGCAAAATACTTAACCAATAGGATTCTTCTGAAGAGACAGTTGTACAGCTTGTGCATGAAGGAAGGTAAATGAATTACTAATCATTTGAATACCTTTAATACTCTCCTGGTGCAGTCAAAAGTATAGAAGTAAAATTTGAATCAGAAGATAAAGTTGTAAATTTATTATGCTCATTGCCCGAGTCATGGGATCATTTTGTTACTTTTATAAGTCTTAGTTCATCATAAACCCTTGAGTTTGATGATGTTGTTGGAGCTTTGCTGTCTGAAGAAACAAGGAAAAGGTCAAATTCAGAAACCTCTACATCAAAAGCAATGATGGTCAGAGATCGTTCTAAAGAAAGACGCTTCAGTAAGCACAAGAACTCGCGTTCAAAATCGAAAAGGAAGATGAGTAAGGTAAAGTGTTGGTTTTGTGGCAAATCAGGACATTTGAAGAAGGACTATTGGAAGAGACAGCAAACATCCAAAGGAGACTCTTTGACAGAGAAGAAAGAAGCAAACACGAAAGATACAGGTTCGGCATCTGTTTCAGGTATGAGTGATGAAGTGTTATCAGCTGGTTTGTCTAATCATGATCAACATTGGTTGTTAGATTATGGTGCGTCAAATCACATGTGAATTCATAGAGAGTGGCTTAAAACTTATGAATCAATCAATGACGGAGTTGTTTACATGGGAAATGATGTCTCATGTAATATTGTGGGAATTGGAAGCATCCAGATTTAAATGTTTGATGGGACAAATAAAATTTTAACTGATGTAAGACACGTGCCTGAACTAAGAAAAAACCTCATTTCACTAGGAGTGCTAGACACAAATGGATATAAAACCTTTATTCAAGGTGGAGTAATGAAAGCAAAGAAAATTGGTAATATTTTTCAGTTAGAAGGAAGAATAGAGTCAGATCATGCTTCTATAGTATCTGAAAATGACAGTAATTCTATTAGTCTATGGCATCAAAGGTTAGGCCATATGAGTGAAAGAGGATTAAAATTTTTATCTGATCATAAGTTACTTCCTAGTTTAAAATCTTCTAAGTTAGATTTCTGCAAACATTGTCTATTTGGGAAACAAAGCAAGAAGAAGTTTAAAACTGGAAAACATACTAGTAAGGGAATCCTTGATTATATCCATTCTGATGTTTGGGGTCCATCTCCTACAACCTCATATGGAGGATCATCATATTTTTTATCTTTTATTGATGATTTCTCTAGAAAAGTGTGGGTCTACATGTTAAAGAAGAAGTCTGATGTATTCACAGTTTTCAAATAGTTTAGAGCATTAGTTGAAAACATCACTGGAAGAACCATTAAATGTTTAAGAACTGAAAATGGTGGTGAGTTTACTTCAAAGGAATTTGATAATTATTGCAAGGACGCTGGGATCGAAAGACATAAAACTACTGTATATACTCCTCAGCAAAATGGAGTTGCTGAACACATGAACAAGACTCTCTTAGAGAGAGCAGAAAATATGTAATAATGCCAGTTGCCGGAAAGATTGTGGACGAGAAGCGATTTCTACGGCTTGTTGTTTTTGTTCGATCTGCCATCGAAATTTGCCCAATAGGATGCAAAATTCCTCAAGAGGTGGAAAGGTCATCCATGATTATTCTAAGCGAAAGTTTTTATTTGTGATACATGTGCTCTGATTTCGGAAACATCGGCGTTAAATTAGATCCTAAATCAAAGATATATCTTTGTTGGATATGGTGATAGGACTAAGGATACGGGGTTGTGGGATCTACTACTCACAAGATCTGCCGGTAACGGTGTTAAAATTAAATGAATCTTCATGAAAAGCGGATGTAGATATAAATTGGAGCAAGAGGAAAATGTACTGAATTCAACGAGAACAGGACAAATACGGTGATAGTGCGGATCATGAACAAGTTTCGGATGCGGATCATGAACAACGGATACGAGATCATGAAGAAGTTCCTACAAATAATAATCAACAAATTGTGGAAGTACCAGAAACATCTTTAAGGAGGTCCACGAGAATCAGACGTCCTCCTAAAAGGTATGATGATTATGTTACTTCACTTGCTTTAACCACTAATGATGATGAACCTTTGTGCTATCAGGAAGCTGTAGAAGGTTCTAACAGTGGTAAGTGGAAAGAGGCTATGAAGGACGAGATGAAGGCATTAGCCAAGAATTCCACATGGGATCTGGTTGAAATTCCTAAAGACATAAAAACTGTGGGATGTAAATGGGTTTACAAATTGAAATGGGGTGTTGATGATATAGAGGAAAGGTACAAAGCAAGGCTGGTCACAAAAGGTTGTTCTCAGAAAGCAGGAATTGACTTTCATGAGATATTTTCACTAGTTGTAAAAATTGTTTCAATTCGGATTGTGTTAGCATTAATTTCTTTAATTGATTTAGAATTACAGCAACTAGATGTTAAAACTGCATTTTTACATGGATATTTAGATGAGGAGATTTACATGGAACAACCGGAAGCGTTTGTTCAAAATCGCAACAAGAAATTTGTCTGTAGGCTCAAGAAATCATTGTATGGTCTGAAGCAGTCGCCTCGAAAATGGTACAAGAAATTTGATTCTTTCATGATGAGTAAAAATTATATAAGAAGTGAATATGATCATTGTGTTTACTTTAAGAAATTTAGTAATGGCATGTGCATTATCTTAGTGTTATATGTTGATGATATTCTTTTAGCAAGAAAAAGCACAACAGAGATCAACAGGTCAAAGGCTCAGATGGCTAGGACGTTTGATATGAAATATCTAGGAGCAGCAAGATAGATTTTGGGCATGGAGATTTTTAGAGACAAGAGCAATGGTAAGTTGTGGCTATCACAAAAGAAGTATATTGAGAAAATAATCTTGAGGTTTGGTATGAAAAATGTGAAGCCTGTTTCAGTCCCTTTAGCTTCTCATTTTAAGCTTTCTTCAAGTTTATGTCCTAACACAATTGAAGAAAAGAAATATATGTCTCAAATTCCATATGCCAATTTAGTAGGTCGTTTGATGTATGCGATGGTTTGTACACGACCAAATATTTCACATGTAGTTGGGGTTCTTAGCAGGTATATGGAAAATCTAGGAAAAGAACACTGGTTAGCAGTGAAATGGGTGCTTCGGTATCTGAGAGGCACAAGTGATTATTGTATCACTTATAATAGAAGTAGTGAATTTGTTTGCGGTTATTTTGATTCCAATTTTGTAGGTGATTTGGATAAGAGAAGGTCAAATTCAGGATATGTCTTTACTCTTGCAGGTGGAGCTATTAGCTGGATGTCAAAGCTACAAAACATTGTTGCTTTATCCACTACAGAAGAAAAATACATAGCTACTTCACATGCTTGCAAAGAAGCGGTTTGGTTAAAAGGTTTGTTTGGTGAGTTTGGTAGGTTGCAGGACAACATCAAGTTATTTTGTGATAGTTAAAGTGAAATTCACTTGGCTAAAATCTGGCCTATCATAGTAAATCAAAGCATATACCTATAAAGTACCATTTTGTAAGATAGGTTATCACTGAACGAGGTGTCTCTCTTGAAAAAGTGCATACAAAGGAAAATTGTGCAGACATGTTCACGAAACCAGTTTTGTTAGAGAAGCTACAATGGTGTTTGGCTTCTCTTGGATTGCAGAAAAGATAAAAATAATAATGCAACAGGGTATCAGGCTAACTGTTGTCAAGGTGGAGATTGTTGAGATTTCTTTTAATTAAATTTGGAGAAAATCTCATGAATGTGACAACAATAGGATTTGTTGCTAAATTGACTCCATTTAATCCTGATGTGGAGTTATTGCATCCTATATTTGTTGTGAGTGAATTTATGATTCAGTTTCTACTCCCAACTATAAAATGTAAGCCCGTACAGGAAAATGAGCATGAGGAATATGAGGTGAGTGGAATAGATGTGCAAATGAAAAACTCTGCTGTTGTAATTCTCCTTTTGCTAAATGAAATAGCTAATGCCCTTGTTTGGTGGACGTAGCCCAGATTGGTTGGGTGAACCACGTTAAAATCTCTGTCTTTTTATGGCTTTCTGCTGTGTGTCTTTGTTTTATTTAAGTTTTTCCACTGCTAAACTAAACACTTATTTAAGTATATTGCGTTTTGCTAATTTTTTAAATTATGAGAAAATCGAGCATAAATTGAGATTGATTAATAATTTTGTAAATTATAAAACCACCTTAGATTTTCTAAAAAACTATTAAATCAAATCTATGAATTTTTATTACATAAATCTTTTAAATTTTTTGTGATACATTAATATGGATACATAAACTAAAATTTATGGAAAAGGGTCATTATAATTCCCTCCTCGACCATACCCCTAATTCATAGTGAAAGGGAATAGAAGATGAAAAGTGGGGTTGAAATATGTTATTTGTGTGATAAAAAATAGGAATATTGTAAAATCATAAAGACAAAACAATTATGGGAATAATTAAAAGAAAAAGGAGGTGATAACATTTTCTTGTTAAATTAATGTGGGAATAATTAAAAGAAAAAGGAGGTGATAACATTTTCTTGTTAAATTAATGTTATTAGTAATAGTGTTTATATTTTAGTAAATATATATTTTAATTTCTTAATGTTATTTAAAAATTATTAGATTTTATTATTTTATAATTTTATCAAGTATATATGGTCTAGCTATGAACCCTGATTGCATTTTATCACATTATAAATATATATTTACTTTGAGAATTAAATTTAAACATAAAAAGTAATGGAGTTGTCTACCGAGGCTGCGTTTTGGCCCGGATGGCAGAAATCTGTCGGAATCCGGTCAACTAAATTTTAAAAAATCAGGTAGTTGCAGTGCTTGGAATCCATTTTTATAGTGGAAATGGATTCAGCACTATCAAAAACCCCTGAGGCACTCAAAATACTAATGTTTAACAACTGTAAACAAGATTCTGGGTAAATCTTTGCCGAATTTTCTGAAAATCGTTACCGGATTCTGGGCCAAAATGCAGCCTCAGTAGACTACGCGAAAAGTAATATCTATATTAGGAATTGAGATTCTACACATGATTGCAATGATTAGTTTTGATATATTTGAAGTTGTGAAACATTTATTTTGACAACAAAATTTTGTTTATCGTACATTTACGAGAGTCTTTGCATTTTTTTTGGACAGAAACTTTTATTAAGTTGTATAGCTAATTGATGGCAATGATCACCAAATCTCAGGTTTATTTTTGAACATGATATCATGATCTGACTTGTGAAGACAATATTTTCAATACCGTAAAAAAATATATATCATGATTTGGATTTCATAGAGACAACTTCCACTTTATTGTAATAATATTTAAAAATAAAAATAAAAAAATGACAAAAGTATGATATATAAGGTGTTAGGATTATTATATATCATTAGTTTTAATTTATTTTAATTATAAATATATGAAGTATTGAAAGGATTATAAAATTAAGATGTAAATTTATTAATGTTTTTTTAATTAAAATGAATTTATGTTGTTTATGGGGCGTAGAATAAATAGTGATGGATGCAATGTTAAGTCACTCTATTATGTGAAGGTCATAAGTTCGAAACTTTGTAGGCAAAAATCTAGCCATGTTAAGGACTAGTGTGGCCCAAGGCGGTTGTGATCCCTCACTAATTTTGATAGCTTAATGCAAAATAAATTTATGTTGGCATATCTATTTTTTATTATAAAAAATAATTCATTTTACCCTATAAAATTTAAATGAATGATAAAGAAGATAATACCCTACCAACACGATTACATAATTTTTCTCTGCTTCTCTAAGCTTTTGAATGGGGAGAGATATCAACTAATAACCACAATAATACATGACAATTCTATAAAATTGAGTGATAATGGATCTCAACCTTGAAAAGCATTACATATTAGTATAAATGATCAAACCAACTATATATATATATATATATATATATATATATATATATATATATATATATATATATATATATATATATATATATTATTGGTTGGTTTGATCATTTATACTAATATGTAATGCTTTTCAAGGTTGAGATCCATATATATATATATATATATATATATATATATATATATGGATAAGTAAGTAATGAAATCCTCTCGACTTTTCCTTTTTTAGAAATATGGATAAAGGGAGGCTCAACAACTAACCATAAGAAAATATGGTAACCTTGAGGGATTCATCTAAATTTAAACATATAACCTATGGCATAGATGTTATCAACATGACTTGGGTAGTTGGTTAAATCAATTATGATAACCATTAAGACTTGACACCAATATGTGTAGTCTATATTCTTATCTAAAATTTTCATTTTAACATTGTTGATTTTAGTTTTTACACATTTTAATTCATAAATTTAAATGTTGGTTTCTTTTCCAAAGATTATTTTTTTTTAATTTTGTTTAGTTAACTTAATATCATGTGGCATGTTACCATTAGATATAGACTTTATACATCTCCTTCTTATTATGTTATATAATATACCTTGTTTTTCATGAACAATTTTTCTTCATATAAATAATAAATTATATACATAATTTCTTTCACTCTGTCAAATGTTATAATGCATTTGTATTCATATATAATCCCTTTATTTATCACATTATAAGAATGCGTTTGACAATTTGTCTCAAATTTTTATTGAATTATTATCATGACACAATACAAAGTAATTGCATTATAAAGATGTTTATAAATTATAAAGATAAACAAAATTAGCAACTAAGCATGTTTGCATATGGTATATATGTTAATAAAGTAAGTATGTTAATAATGTTAGCTAGATTTATTGGGTTTTGAGCCAATAATGTCTACATAAAGAGTGTCTTAACAATATAATGTATTACAAACTATTATATGTCTTGTACGAAAATTTAAGAAAATGTTCTTAGCATAACTCCTTCGTATTAATATTCTAGTATAATTTTTAACTATATCATATATTCTGAACATATAATTGATTATTTTCTTCCTTATAAACATAGATCCAAGACCCCAATCAAGTACACATGCTCAAAACTAGACATCAACCCCATCAAAAAGCTTCAAAGTTGTTTTCATGTTGTACATAATCTCACATCATCATACATTATTCCTCTAAAAGTATATGTTAATGCATCTAAACCTTAGATCCCCACTTTCAACTTTTTTATCATAAATATTTCCAATCTGAAATATCTCATAAAATTAAACATCAACCCATCAAAACTCTTCAAATATTTTTCCATATTGTACGGAACCTCACATCATCATAAAAAAATTCCTCTAAAATTATGCATTAATATATTTAATCCTTGGAACTCACTTTCAATTTTTTATTGTAAAAATCTTCACTTTTAGAGAAATACACTTTTCTCAACCTAATCATCGATTACAATTCAATAAAATTCCAAACTCTAAATCAAAATTTTAATCAGCCTTTTCACAAATTCCATCGACATACTATAAATATGATGTTATACATCTAAAATTTTCAATAAGCCCATCAATGCTCTTAAACCTGTGTTCTTACACATCCTAAGCAATAAACATTTTGTTCATTGAATGTAGTCTAGATGGTTGGGAGGGTTTAGTGATAACCTCCCCACCCACGTTCAAGGATTATTGACGTGATGTATGATAATACTTTGTGTGTTTCCTTAGTACTGCTCCATTGGGAGCTACCTATATTACCTATGTTTTTTTTTTTGTAAATTCCTGCTAGTGATTTCTATTAAAAGAGAAAGATATTATGATGTTATCGTTTCCATACAGTTTACAACAGATGAAAAGAACTAACCTCGGAGGTCATGCCTCCAACCAAGTATGACATACTAAGTATACTAAGAGTATTTTCACCTTGGAAACATATGTGAAAAAATACTTTCTGATATTAAACACAAGAAGTGTTCATAGTTTTTTCTTTTTTCCCTTTTCCCCTACGAACATCTATCGGTCCTACAGTTGTATTAGTTACAGTTGAGGATAATGACTTATCCTCATTTGCTAGAGAAAGCTCCATCATTGTCGCCTCCTAAAATTGTAGGTCCTCCTTATCACTATCTGAATTATCAGATTCATGTGGTCATTTATGCTCACTATTTTTAGCCACAAGTAATGTTGATGAAATTTCCTTCTCCATATCAAGAGGATTATTTTCCATTGAGGGTGAAGGCATATCTACCTTGGGTTGTATAGGATCTTGCGAGGCTAAAGAAACAAGAGTTTTCTTCTGCTAAAGGTTGTCCTTCTTGTTACTTGTCACGTTCTTAACGTTTGAAGCTCCCTTATGATCTCGCCATCCTCGGGTGGGTTTTTGCTACACCGCGGATCCTAACACTCCTTTATGGAATGCACTTTGTATATGGATGCTTTTTTGACAAGATCTGCATCTAAAAGTTGTATTTCTATAGTCCATAGGTTGATAAAGTTCCTTGTCATCCCATTTTAGAATTACTTTATCTGAGAGACCTGCACTTAAATCTAGTTCAACATAGATGTAGACAAACAATATGAACCATTTAGTCTTCTGTCACTATCTATTTTGACAAAGTGTCCAATATCATTTCTTATAACTTGTAGAGACTCTGACCAAATCCATTGAAGGGGTATGTTTGGGAGGCTTACCCAAACCGGAGTAGCCAAAGTATTTATGGTTAGTGGGTTGAACTCTCAGAGCCATGGATGAATAGAGAGTCTTGCATGACCCCAAAATCATTAGCCTGGTAAAGAGCCCATTCATCTAGAGATTTGGAGCTTCGAGTGTGTTCAACCACAAATGCTTGGCCAACAAGAGCCTTCGATGGTTTTGAACTAGAGCCTGAATTGAGAGCTTCTTTAAATGAGAGGGGTTTTGAGGCGGAGGATCTATCTTTTCCTTTATCACCTCCTAACAATCTTATAATGAGGGAGATAAATGCATCCTTCTTGATACCATAATTTATCAGAATATTTTCACAATTTAATTACTTCCCCTCACAATATTCTCAAAATCCCCTCTTGAATACCTGTCAAATTATAAATGTTGTCTTGAAGTGAAGATACGACCTCTCATTCAAAAACCATTAAGCACAAATATTTTCCGAAGAGGGTTTTAACAAAAATTGGAAATTTATGGAACTCAAAATTACCATTGCCATCATCTAGTCTTGCTTCGTGAGCATGAGGAAGGATATTAGCTATTCTTGCAACGCCCTTTGAAGCGGCAAGGCCTTTGAGGGCTTTGGAATCTAGATCAACAATGGCGGCTGAGAAATCATCCCCTTCCACCTCCTCTTCACGGGAGCTCACCTAGGTACTTGAGGTCTCACTTGGTCTCAGTTGGCTCTCACGAGGTCTAACCAGGTCATCCCCATTTCTTCCTTTTGAACCCATTCACTCACAATAGTTATGTACATAAACTCTCATTCACTCCATTCGCTTCCAATTCTCCAAAAACAAAACATCCTTCAAATTCTTCACCTATATGACCTGTGTCATGTTGATTATATACTTCTCCCTTCCTTAATTCTCAAGAATAACATGAAAAATAAATCTCAAATCTAAGCAACCAAAAACAGTCATAAAAATATTTTATTCATCGATTGACTGGTTTAACCCACACATGTGTGCAACTTTGGCCCACTATGTTCTTGATTAATCAACGAAATCCCATCAATAATGGAAGGATAAATTTGGGTTAACAATTTCAAAGTAAATTTGAGCAGTAAATTTGGTCAATTGTCTTTGTGAAGTATGTGAAATTCATCATCACCTTATTAAAAGCATTTAAAATACAATAGAGTGTGAAGAATAAAAATGTACGTAACCCTACATTTAAAACCAAGTGATTGCATGTGCCGTATTATTGCGTTGCTAGATAAAGCTCAACTTAAACGCTACACAACAAACCGTACGGTTTAACTTGTTATGAAGATCAAAACAAGTAAAAAAATTGCGCATAATGTCGAATATCAAGTGGAATTAGTGAATCACGTTGCGTGCCATTCTATATGCAGTGGGCCACGTCACCCTCTATTAGTATTGGCAAAATCTATATTATGGACCTACTTTATAATTTCATTTGTATTCCTTGGTCAGCCATAATCAATGTATATTGACCAACCAGATCCATCATTAGAATTCTCTTTGCCAATGAAAATATTTTCCACATATGGTGACTTATCAACATTATCCACCACCTCTTGTAGTCTAAACTATCATGTGATTTGTGTGAAGATGTCGATATAAATAATTGGATCGTAAAGTGTGTGAAGATGTCAACTATTTAATCGTAAAACATAATGTTATTAGGCACGTGACATATTACTATTGGGCATATTTAATTAATAGTAGTATATAATGATTTTGATAGAAATTTGCTTTCAATTTAAGGTGTTGTCAATATGGGAGATTTTTGAAAAAAAAAATGGGTTTATTTTCCAATTTAATTTATTTACTATTTCTCACTATTTCTTGAAATCACAAGTTTGACCGTGGGGCTTTTGAGGATGTTGAATCCATATATGTAGTCAAAAAACCATTTTAAACAACACAAATCAAGATTTAACCACATTTTTTTTCAGTTAAAAACTCCAAAAAGTCAAGATTTAACCACATTTTTTTTTTCCAGTTAGAAACTCCAAAAAGTCTCACATATAGACAACTCCTCAATTTAATATACTCTAAGAAAAAATATTATTGAGCTGAGAAGCTTATCCTACAACCTAGTGTGAAAGCTATGTGTAAGTATATTGGATCAAATTTCTTCACATGCAAACTTTTTACAGTGAAAAATACAATGTATTATTTCTCATTATTTAAATTGTATTTTTGAATGCTAAATAGTGTATATATAGGACCAAATAAAAATTTTAATCATATAACTTTGTTTTTTTATATATATATAGATATATGAAGTTGATATCGACATAAATTTGTCATAAATCTTCAAATAGTCTATTTAAAGCTCTTGTTGAAATATTTTTGAAAAGTATTCTCTTTAAACATGTGATTCGCACAATTGTTTTACTTCTAATTACTTTACAACATATTCATTTTCTTTAATTATAGTAGAAATTATTTTTCTATTTAAAACATAACTCCTGTTGAAATATTTTTGAAAAGTATTCAATTTAAACATTTTATTCACACATTTTTTAACTTCTAATAACTTTACAACATGTTCATTTTTTTTTTAATTATAGCGGATATTATTTTACTATTTAGAACAAAATAATTAATTTTATTTTTATTTTAAAGAGGCACTGATACACGAAAAAAACTTACACATCCCTTAATACTGGGCCGTACAGTGAGGCTCTCTACTCAATTAACTGATATTATTTTTCTATTTAGAAGAAAAAAAAATCAGTTTAAAGAGGCACGAACGAACATACAAACTTACCCATCCCCTCATACTGGGTTGTAGAATGAGTGTTTGGCTCAATTAGTTTTCCATATGACCTAATAATTTCATGTAAATAATTAGAAGTAAAAAAAAATTCAATTTTTTTTTAATATGACTTAATATTGACATATACTTAAAAATATATTCATAACAAAAAAAGCATGTCAAGACATATGTTATATAATCCTTATAGCATTTGAAAATACAATTTAAAAAATAATAAATTACACATTGTTTTTGCACACTAAAATAAGTTTGCATCTAAAGAAATTTGATTCTTATTCGCTCATGTTAGATCTCTGATTAAAATGAATCTATACTAATATAAAAATTAATAATTAGAAATATTAAATAAAAAATAATAATTAAAGATATAATATTTATTAGATATTTAAAATAATTTAATTAATAATTAGAAATATTAAATAAAAAATAATAATTAAAAATATAATATTTATTAGATATTTAAAATAATTTAATTTTAAGAAAAGTTAATTTTATTTTTATGATAATTTATATAAGTAAAAATAATAAATTAATATATTAATTAATTAAAAATGATTTTTTAATTAAATAGTCGGATGATGGTTGATAAGTAAATTATTTTAATTGAATTGCACAATTTTTATATAAGATATAATGTATTTTAATTAATGGAACCATTTTAAATATTCTAAAAATAAACTAATAAGTGAACAAATTTAATTTAAAATACATTTAAATACAAAGTATCATTCTTTATTTTTTATTTAATTTCAAAATTCTTGAAATAAACGAAAATATAAAAACATTAAATATCACAACTTATGATCAATACATTCTTTTTAAATTAAATTTGAAAAATTATTTATAATCAATAAACAAACTAAAAAGAAAAGAAGATCGAGATATCATATGTAAATTGATCGTGTTTACAACTAAATTTTGTATGAAAAACATGGTCGACATATTATATCTAAATTGATGGTATTAGGAATTTGGCTTCTGTGATCCATAAAATATGTGTAAAAAGATTTTTCGGTGAAAATCACATAGGAGAAATTTGTGTCGACGCGTTTCGAACCAGCCAGTGTGGTTCATCATCAAAGCAAGATGATGAATATAACTAAATCATATATGAACCATTGAGATAGATTAAGATTTGCATTAGATTATCAAATTTCATTTCTTTTAATAAGTAAAACATCAAAAATCAAAATTTCAAACCAGAAAATTATGATAAATTTAGTTTATTTTTTTAAGAATTAGAAAATAATATATACTCGATAAATTAAATAGAAAACAAGAAACGGTCAAGATATTAGATCTAAACTAAAAAGAAATGGTCAAGATATTAAGATCTAAAATAATAATATTTACAACATTTTAATATATTCGAAACATTAAATTTAATTGGATTTAACACATCATTAGTGGTTTTTTTTAGCTTATATTAATAATAAAAATTATAAATTAAGATGCATTTAAATAAATTATAAATTTTAATAGTAAAATTGATAAGTGTGATTTGTTTCTATCAAGAAAATAAAAATTATATATTTTAAGAAAATTATAATAAAAAAATTGAAAATAAAATACATAGAATTTTTTTTTTTAATATCGATTTTTCTAGTTTTTTAACATGCCATAGCACTAATTTAAAAACACAAACATAAATCCGTAGACTCTGCAGAGGGCCTGTACCTTGACCAAAGAGATTAGGATGAACAGAATAAGGACCAGAGACACGACCAGGGCGGTCATGCATTGCCATGCATGCAGTCTCATAGGCCTGAGATGCCAAGACCCACAAACTATCATTACAGACTAGTAACGGAGCATCAATATGGTAGAAGGAAATCTAACAATGATTTCGAAAGCATAGAAAAACCAGAATCACTAGGGTATCAAACAAATGACTTAATCCAGGGTATATATAACCAAAAAATTGGAAATACCCTTCAATTCGGGCCACACAATGATAAAAATCAGACTGTAAATTATACGAGAAGCCATAATTAAACATGCACCCGCAATGAATAGCCACATGCAAACCCATTATTACTCGGGTGGGAAATAGGAGCCTCTATTATGTTAGCCAACACCCCCGTCTTCATGGGTTATGGGCCAGGGATTTGCGTTGTCCGTCTCTATCCTTATCTCTGTCTAAGCTTAACTTATATAACTCTACCACCTACAACAAGAATAGAAATGTTATCTGCTATTTGGTAACGATTGTCACAAAGGAAACTGTGGGCCCTATTTGTTGTTCCATGCAAACCGTTATTGACTTTTTCTTGCCATATACAGGCCTTTTTAAAATTATCACAAGTGTTTCCGAGTCTCTATCTGAGGATTTGAAACAGAATAATTAAGTGTTTGTACTTCGAAATACAAACATGGTAAAAGGATAACCTGCCAAACATCAGGTAAAGGAAAAAGGGAAGCAGAAACTTCCAAAGTCCACAGCTGGATCTAGCAAGCGAGGCAAAAAATAAATAAAAAAAGAGGTTATGGAAAACCTCTTTGATGTTTACTCAACAAGAAACCCTCCACAGGTCTGCAACCTTATTCAAGGCTGGGAGAGAGATGCAACAACAAAGAAGAGGAAATAGAAAAAACATGAGGACACCATGGACTTCATTAAGGACCCTAGGAATACAAGAGGGAGACTGTCCATTTTTCATCAGTCTATACGTACTTACTGGACACTCAAATGTGTGTTGGCCAAGGCCATTATGAGTTTATAGGAAATGGAAGGATACCCCCAAGTCGTTTCGGTTCTTTACAAGAAATTAAAAGAGAGATTTAGGAGATTCGTGGGTCTCAACATTATGCTACAGCTCGCCTTGGAAGAATTGAGTGACAACTTCAAACCATGCAACAAGTAGACATGTTAGGCTCCATTGTTAAAGACTCAACACCTATTGAATCTTCAGATGATTGACTAATGATTTCCTTGGTTTTCTAATGTATTTTGCGGCTAGAATTTACTGTTTACAATTAAAGATTGTTAGGCATAGTATAGTGGACATTGTGGGTAGTAGATGACTGAAACTTTTTTAGTACTGGATGGAATTTAACGCTCTAAGGTGGCCAACAGACCTGGTTTCCTTTGGGCAAGTTGAAGCCATTGAATTTTATTATGTTGCAACCTGCTTCTTTTTTGATGAATAGAAATAGTACGATACTACAAAATTTACAAAAAAAAACATGTCAAAATTATAATGATCCCGGGAGGTTTCTCTCTAAGCTCTTTGACCATAAGAATACAATTTTAAAACAAACTAAATAATTCATTTCTTTATGTCTGATACACCAAAGTTTAGTCTCAATAGACGTTAACCATCATCATCATCAATGCATCAAAATTAATGCTTCCAATTAGCCATTAGAGATTAAAACATTGGATAATGATTAATGTTGTTGATTTTTCATTTAATTCGTTCAAAGTGATGATATTATAGTTTGTATCGTCATATAGAATGTCTTAGTAACTATGATGTACACAAGGCTCTATCAATCCTTTTTTCGGTACATTGACATATTCTAAACTTTGTACTGATCTTTAATATCTATTGCTTTGTTTCGGTATAGCGGCTCTCAACTTTATTCTTATCTTTTAATCGTTTTTTAGTTCGGAAAGGCGGCCTTCTTCAAACTTTGATTTTATCTTTAATTTTTATTGCTTTAAATATGAACCTGGCTATATTTGACTTTTATGTCTTCGGCATAAAGATAAGCTTTTTAAGTATTTCTATCCAATTTTTAAGTTATTATTGTCTTTTCTTCGTTAATGACTAACATTTCTCTATTAATATATCATGAATAGTGATATTCCTTTGGGCATATTGACCACCGGGTATTATAGGAAAATTCTAAAATATATTATGCTAGTCCAAAACACTATATAGATCTTCAAAAAGATTTGTTCTTGTTATAAAACTGTAAACCAAAATACAAGCAACAATGCAATCGCCAATTAAATAACATGATTGAAATAAAACCCAGAGAGAAATTTATCTAAATATATCGAATTAGCATCCAAATCAGTAATGTTATAATTAGCATCCAAATCAGTAATGTTATAATTATTGAATGTTATAATTATTGATTTGTTAATTTATTTTTATTTTAATATTTTTTACATAGTTTTGTTCATAGGGTTGTTTTTATCTAATGTATAAGAAATGTTGTCATGTTATGTTTAGTAAATATTTTGAGTTTGTCAAATTATTATATATTAAAATATTTTTTCTCAATTAAATTAAGTTCGAGAATAAAAAAATAAAATAAATAAATAAATAAAGTTAAATAAATTTAATTATAATACATAGGATTTGATAATTTATTGTTTTTTCCATATTTTAGACAATCCATGGTTTTTTTCATGATAATTTATTTAATGTAGAATATTTAATAATTATAACTTTAGTATTATTTTAACAATATAATCATAAAGTTAAATAAATTGCTTACTAGGTGTAGAATAGATGGAAATGGGATGTACTAGTGATGTGAAGGTCACTGGTTTGAAACTTTGCGGGAAAAAATTCATCCATCTAAATGGCCTTGGCCCAGTCCAATCCCTTATGATTTTTATTTTGAGGGTAGGCTTGATGTAATCTCTTCACAGAACTTGAAAAAAAAAAAAACTATATAACTCCAAGTTTTCAGGACAATGAATTTTCCCATGGTCTCTCCCATGGTAAGGTTTATTTAACTATTGGACTCAAATTTTTGAGAACTCATGGCTTTTCCAACAGTTTTGACAATCCATGGTTTTTCCCATACTATCTTTCTTTGACTTAACCTATTTAAAGGCATTAAATTTCAATGAAATTTAATTTTATTCAAAAAGAGATTTGATTTTAAAAATAGAAAAATTAAACCAAGCATTTTGACAAGTTTAGAGGCACGTGGTAACAGAACTCCCAGATCAATCACATGTTCCAAGTAAAAAATGCTATACCCTATATGTATTGAGTTTTTAAAATCCTTATAATAAACTATAAATTTAGAGTCAAGGTTATGGTAAAAAAGAATTCAACCAGCTGCATGTTTCACCTATATGTTTATTGAGTTTTCAAAACCATTATATTAAATTATAATTTTAAGATCAAAGTTGTTATTTATGAATAATTCAACTAACCAATAGAGAATTCAACTAACCACATGTTTTAGATTAAAAAAACACTATAATCTATTAAATTTTTAATCTTTATATTAAATTCTATGCTATAATCCACAAATAATTCAACTATTATAAAATACAACTTTGTATTATCTAAATCTAAAGTTTCATTAAACCACAACTCAAACAATAATAATATATTAAAATATTAAATTATAATTTTACACTACACCACAACACTAACAATAAATCACAACAGGAGCGATAAATCAACCATGTAAACACTCCCACTAGAATAAATGTTAATACAAACACAAACACCACAACCCTAACGAAAAGTCAACCATTCGAACAATGTCAGTAGAATAAATGGCAATACAAACACACACATAAACATATTATAACTAGGCCACTCACATAAAGTCGTATAAGAATATATTAAAGCCAAATTTCATAGACATTGCATTGTTTTTTGCCACATATATTTAATTACATTAAACGATTACAATGCATTACATAGATGAGTTCAAGTTCTTCGTTGTGAGTAAAAATAAAAGATGAGAGCAAATATTTTTTTGGTTGGAAGTAATGTTTTGTTTTGTTTTTTTGGTTGGTCTATTATGTAATTTATAAATTGTTATTGTAAATTTTGAGGTGGTTATGTAGAAATTATTTTTTATGTATGAGTTGTAATAGTGATCTAAATGTATTGAAGTTAGTAATTTATGTCTTATATATTTATAAGAGTTATAATCAATAATAATATCAAAATATGTTTGGTGTTGTGAGTAATGGCTATTTGATTAGCTATTTTCTATAAGTAATGTTTTTAAATTTAAATAATTAAATATATTTATACAAATATATTTTATTTTATAAAATTAATATTTAAAAAATAATTTCTTTCATAATTTCTTTTTTTTTCGATTTGGAAAAAAAATTAATATGAAGAAAAAAATTAAAATGCACATAAAATTAATCAATAAATATTAATTAATTAATTGTGTAAAATATGAAAAATATTTAAAGCAATTATAAAATTTTGAATATTGTTTTAAAATTAATCAACCCATATTAATAGAAACACACGCAGCACAACACTAACGATAAATCAACTCTATAGACATTGTCACTATAATAAATGTCAATATAAACGTATTATAACTAGGTCACTAGCATAATGTCGTAAAGCACAATATATTAAAACCAAATTTTCACAAACATTCCATTGTATTTTTGTGATAGATATTTAATTGCATTAAACTATTACAGTGCATAGATGTGTTCAAGACCTTAGTCGTGAGTTAAAGCCGAAGGTGTGAGTTTCATTTTTTTTATTTTTTTTATTTATTTACATGAAATTTAAATAATTAGGTATATTTATAAACATAGATTAGATTTTATTTTATAGAGTTAAGAATTTAAGAATTTAATTTTTTAATAAGTAATTGTTTTAAAAAATGGGATATGTTTATACATATTTTTTATTTTAAAAAATGTCAATGTATATTGGTTTATATGAGGATTATTTTTACATTAAAAAATGAGCTTCGTGAAGATTAAAGTGTACATAAAATTAATTAATTAATTAATTATGTAAGATATGAACAATGTTTAAAGCAAATACATGTTGTAATATTCATAAAGTAGGTAATTTTGATTACTTTGTCTTCTTTTTAATCTATTTTTTTTTATATACTTATTTTGAAATTAAAATGCTTATGGAAGGTGTATGTTATTTAGTTTGTTATTATGTGTGTTGTAACAGGTATTATGTATTTAGTAAAAAATTGATCATATATTAGTTTGGTTAAATAAAGGAAAGAATGTGAAACTTTTGAGATAATTTTTTATTTATTACAAAAAAAATTATTAGCATTTATCTATAATGCTATTGGTTAAAATTTTAAAGACTTTATTGAAAAATGACTAGTAATTTGTGTATGGTAATAACACTCAGAATTTAATGCTGTCAACCATATCAACCTTTCTCCTTGATATATGTAATAACATAGGCTCTCAATCATTCAACCCATTCAAACATGCATCATATCAACCTTTCTCCTTGATATATATAATAACACACACTTTCAATCATTCAAACCATTTAAACATGTATTATAACCCTAAGCAGATTTCAAATTTTCAGAAAGATGACGCATGTGCATGCAACTTGATCATGCTTTAACATTATGCAAATGTCAACATTTTGTGTGGAGTGAGAATAAACCTTCAAATTTGGAGAGAGACAATGTGTCTTCCACCCATCACATATTTAGGAAGGCCTATTTTAGGGTAAACCGACAATGGTATTTTATTATCGTCTTTCGTATATTCAAAGTTCCAAATTAGGTTGGGAGCCAAACTCTTCAAAATATATAAAATCTCATGATTTTTTCCCAAAATATTTTAAGGAAATTATAAAAAAAAAGACGGCGTCCAAATGCTAAAAACCTTATCTTGTTATAATTTATATTTCTACCTTGAAATATTTAGGTTTTATAAGTTAAAAATATAATTTATACATCATAAATTTAATTATCAAATATGATAGGACACATTCCAAAAAATTATCTATTCAAAAAGAATTTCTACATCACAAATTCAATTATCAAATATGATAATACAACGATAAACCATTCAATAAATTTATCATTTTCATTTTTATATAATATATAAATTATTAAATAGTCATTTATATTAATTAACTAAATATCTAAAAATGCATTCTTATTAACTTCAAAATTTTAATATTAAAGTAAGAATTATGTTTATGTAATATTTTTCAATATTTTTCATAATTTTATTTTTCATTCATATTTATTAAATGTAAAATTAAAGATAAATTATTTTTTAAATGAAATTTATATTAATTGGCGATTTTTAATATTTTTTTATAGTAAATTTGGATTTTCTATGAGAGGTTGTACTCATGTCATATTGCCTTCTGACTGCTCTCTATAGCTCACATGAGTTTCTCACTCAATATTTTTCTTTTGATAAGTTCTATTTTTTTTCATATTCCTCTTGTTAATATTTGAAATCTTGATGAATTCTAATCATAATTATATAATTTTTTATTTAACATATAAAGGTTAAAATTATACCAATCTTCTTGTTACAATAAAATTAAAATTAATACAATTTTAAATTTTAACACTAACTTGAATTTAATATTTTTATTTTATTTTAATTATATTTAAACTAAAAACAACGTAGATTTTGAAATGGGAACTATAAACTAGAACTATAAACTGAAAACAGGAACTCTAGAAAAAAAAAAAAACCCAAAAAGCATGAAAAACAACCCAAAAAGGAAAATTGTGTATTCCATAACGAGGTTTTGTTTTTTGAAAATGGAAGTAAAACCAAATTTCATGTGCCAAATAAATGGAAAAAACACACAATGGTTGGTGCCAGAATACCATTTTTATTTTCTAGGTACAATTTCAACATATTTTTAGTAATGACATTAAATATAAAATAATGAGACTTTAAACACATTAAAATTCTAATAATTTTTATACATGTCATTTAATATATAATATCATGACACTAAAAATCCATAAAACTATAATTGATTTCAATCATAATGTTAAAGATTAAATATATTTCACAAATTTTCACCCATAGAATTAAAAAATATTAAATTTTCAACATATTTCAACCATGATATTTTGAAAAAATTATATGAGTAAAATAACCCAATGAAACATAAATTATTTCTTCAATTTATTGTTGCATTGTGAATATTTTAGACAAATGAATTCATGATTATTAAAACATATCATCCAAAAAACATAAAAATGACTCATAACTTCATGTAAGATCATATGGATGTTAAAATGTCATTTCATTGCTCAATGCAAACATCATTTATATCAATTGTCTTACACAATTATTCAAAATCACTAATATTTTCTTGCACACCATCAGAATTCACATCTTCAGATGAATGATTGGACACAGATGAAGATTTTCCATTTTCTTCTCTTTCATCAACTAGTGCCACATCTGAGTTAGAATGCATGCCCATCACTTGAGGTTTCAAAATTATTGTAGATCTATGACTGGGTTCAGGAAACTGTCATCTCAATGTTGTTTTTTGTGGTAGCAACCTCTTAAGAATGTTTATAGTCCTAGAGTGAAGAGTTCCTCTCTTGTTAAATTGAAGTCATAAACAAGTATGTCAACTTCCTCCATTTTTACGAGGTCTGTACGGCAACGATTTATATTTGTACCCTTTATTTTTCTCTTTCCGCCAATTTTTTTATCAACTACCATCGCTGGCTTGTACACACCATTGAATGGGTGTATGTTTGTGGTATACCAATCTACTTCAATACATGTAACATCCTCATTTTCTGTAATCACCTTTATAACCTTGGAAACCCAAAATGGATATCCATGTGGATCTTCATGTGCTAAGACTGCGAGCATGCAACCCTCCTTAATATCTTGTACTGAACCCTTGTAAAGGTCTCCTATGGCTTCATGCTATGCACGAGATCTTCTGAAACCAATATACATTTCTCTTTCCTCCACTTGTGTAGAATTAATAATACCATGTGATTTTTGTTGTTAAAGAATGTTTGTTTCCTCCTATTCATTTGACACATTTTGTGGCCAAATAAATGGAGTCTTCAAAAGCATATCTTCATTTGTTGGCCTTGAAAGGATATCACTCTAATCATTGAAAAAGGGCTTCCACCAAACTGAACCAGTAACATCAAAGTACTCATATGTATATCTAATGGTTTTTTAAATTTCTTCCAGGCATTCAGAATGATATATATATATCTCTTTTGCCTTGCTACATTGTGAACTTAACCAATTGATTGTAATAACAATATATTTGACACAAATATTGGATGATTTTGAATGAACTTCAATAATTCCAAACCTTGTGATGGCACCCATTCTGTAGTTGTTGAATACTTCTTGTCCCATATAATTATTTTCCCATAAATTTGTTTGATACGAAATTGATGTTGAAAGATAATGTCATTAAGAACATAGTTACTGATCAAATGGAAACTATTACCTCAAAACAGGAACTCTGAAAAAAAAAGACATCAAAAAACCGTGAAAAAACAAGCCGAAAATAAAAAGTTGTATTCTGGAATAATCTTTTATTTTCAGGGTAAATTTTCAACATTTTTTAAAAATGGAAGAAAAAGCCAATTTTTTTTTTGTGGAAAAAACAGCTCGAAAACGAAAAGTTGTATTGTGGAATAACCTTCTTTTTTTTTGAGGTAAATTTTCAACCTTTTTTAAAATATACGTAAAAGCCAATTTTTTTGTGCAAAAATCACCCCGAAAATAGAAAGTTTTGAAACAAAAATTTTAAAATAATAAAAATTTAAATTTAAAAAAAAATAATAATAATAAAATAAAATAAAATAATTGAAAAAAAAATACAAATTTCAGTACCTTTTTAATTAAAAAAATAATAAGATTTAAAAGTTTAAAAAAAAATTAAGAGAAAAAATTAATAAAAACATTTAAAAAATTAAAATTTAAAAATATATTAAAAATAAAAAAATAAAAATAAAAATAAAAATATTAAATAAAAAAACAAATAAATTTAAAAAATTAAAATTAAATTAAAATATGGAAATTAAATTTAAAAAATATATATTAATCTAAAAAAAATCAAAATAAAAAACACTTTAAAAATCAATATTTTAAAAAATTTTAAAATCAATTAAAAATGGAAAATGGGAAAAGATAAATAAATATAAAATATAAAATGAAATTAAAAAATAAAAATAAAAAATAATTTAAAAAATAAATTAATTTAAAATATAAAAATTTTATTTATATAAAAAAATATTAAAATATATATATATAAATTAAAAAAAATAGCAAAATTTATTAAATTTTAATGTAATACTAAATTTAATAAAAATAAATTAAAATTAAAAAAAAAAAAATATGAAATATAATAAATAACAATAAAAATTTAAAAAATTAAAATAAAAATTAAAAAATTATTAAAATTTAATAAAAATTAAAAAATTCGAACTAATTTTTTTTTATTTAATTACGCCGCCCAGGTTGCGATGGGGTTGGTCGCTACAGCCCCCGCCCATCCAATGGCTGGCCCCACCACCACCTGGGCAGGAGGTCGATTTCAGGAATTGACCTCCCCAGGTCGATTCTAGGAATCACCTTCCCCAGGTCGATTTCGAGAATCGCCTTCCCCAGGTCTATTCCGGGAATCGACATGGGGGTCGATTCCGGGAATTGCCCTCCCCATGTCGATTCCCAGAATTGACCTCCCAAGGTCGATTCCCAGAATCGACCTCCCCAAGTCGATTCCCAAAATCGACCTCCCCAGGTTGATTCCTAGAATCGACTTCTCTAGGTTGATTCCCTGAATTGACCTCCCTATGTCGATTCTCGGAATTGACCTCCCCAGGTCGATTCCTGAAATCGACCTCCCCATGTCGATTCTGGGAATTGACCTCCCCAGTTCAATTCCCAGAATTGACCTCCCCAGATCGATTCTGGGAATTGACCTCCCCAGTTCAATTCCCAGAATTGACCTCCCCAGATCGATTCGGGAAATCGACCTCCCTAGGTCGATTCGGGAAATCGACCTCCCTAGGTCGATTTGGGGAATCGACCTC
Source organism: Pinus albicaulis (assembly GCA_034641835.2). Classification (NCBI taxonomy): domain Eukaryota; kingdom Viridiplantae; phylum Streptophyta; class Pinopsida; order Pinales; family Pinaceae; genus Pinus; species Pinus albicaulis. The sequence continues at coordinate 187,730,031 of CM076573.1, forward strand.
CCCAGGTCAATTACGAGAATCAACCTCCCAAGGTCGATTTCGAGAACTGACCTCCCGCCACTTAGGTGGTGCAATTAAATATTTTTTTAATTCGATTTTTATTTATTTATGAAATTTTAATAATTTTTTATTATTTATTATATTTCATATCTGTTTTTTAAATTTAATTTAATATTTTATTCTAATTTTTTAAATTTTTTTATTATTATTAAATTTAATATTTTTAGATTATTTTTATAAAAAATTAATTAATTTATTAAATTTTAATGTTGTTTTTCTATTTCTTTTATTTTTTTTCCTTTTTAAAATCGTTTAATTTTTAAAAACAATTAGATTATTATTATTTTTAATTATTTGAAAAAAATAATTGTTTTTTAATCTTAATTTTTTTGTTTTAAAATTTCTATTTTTATTTTTTTTATAATTTAAATTTTTAAATTTTGATTATTTTTTGTTTTTCATTTTAATTTTAATTGTTTATAATATATATATATATATATATATATATATATATATATATAATTTAAAAACAATTAAAATTAAAATATATATATAACTTAGAAAAAATAGTTTTTGAAGTTTTTTTTTTTTTGGTTCAATTTTTTGGTTTTTTCTCTAAATTATGTGCTTTTTAAAAAAAAATTCCCAATTTCTTATTTAATTTTTGAAACTTTTGGTTTTTTAATTGTTTCATTTATTTATTTTTTTTTTAATTTTTTGTTTTTACAAGTTAATTTTGTCTTTTTTTTACATTTTTATTGGTTTTTCTATTATTTTTATATATTTTTTTATATTTGAGTTTTTTGTCATGTTTTCCTTATTTTATTTTTATGGTTTATTACCAACGTGAAAATTACCACTCTAAAAAAAAAAATTGTTCATGTTGTATTAACGCTTTTCAAAATTAGCATGAAAATCGCCACTCTAAAAAAAAATGGTTGATGATGTATCAAAACTTTTCAAAATTAGCATGAGAATCACTAACATTTTAAAAAAAATGTTCATACTTCATAAATAAAAAAAATCTAAGTGTCAAAAATATGCCAAAAAAAAACAGGGTGATTATACATCACCACTTTTCAAAATCGGGTGGTTTTTTTGCTACCTCAAAAAAGTAGGTACAAGTTCAATTACCTATTTGATCGGTAACTATGTTTAAGTTGTTCAATGCATTTCTCCTCACCATGCGATCCGAGAATAAACCTTCACATGTCAACAATTTCTTCTAACACACGAAAAATAGGCTCTAGCATATATGATTTCTTAATACATTAAATTAATGATGGAAAGCTCCCAACATTCTTCCTTCTCAATGTTACTGAAAAGCGACTAAACATTTGATCAATATGGTCGTGAGTGTGCCCAAGAAGAGGGAAACCAACCTTTACCTTATGAAAAATTATGAATTCAACAAACATGTTTAGATATCCAAAAACAATATGTTCTTTGTTTTCATGACAAGTGTTGTCTAATTGTAGAAACAAAATTTTAGGAAGATTACCACCCCAATGAGAAAGCACATCTTGAATTATGGTTATTGTCAAATTTCCATCATTATGAATATTTGGAGTTGTGAAGTAAACTCTTGACGGATTTTTCCCATTAAAGTCCATACAACCGACCAAGTGAAACTGGATAAAATTTTCTTCCTGCAAATTTTTGGGTGCGCGAATAAAAATGTGGTAGAAGTGTTTTCTTCTGGTCCATAACATCAATTATCAAACCCAAATATTTATTTGGATTATCATAACACTTCTTTCGATGCCTGTACCACTTTTTCTTTTCACTTGTTTGTTGTCTGTGATGCTCTTCAAGGGCTTTAACAATGGAATCTACTCATAACATAAAATAAACATATTAATAAATGCATTTTCATAGTTGATCACTAAACAATTTAAAAGAGTAATGTTATGAATGCTTACCTCTTTTTACTCCTTGACATTTATCCTTTTTTTATTTTAGACAAGCACATGTACTGCAAACCCCCATCCTTGTCTTCTTAGGAACACGAGCATTATTAAATTCTCTCCTCCATATCTACACTAAATATTGATATGTAATAAAACGAGCATTTACTTCAACACCTTCTGCATATTCCTTGTATAAGTTGTAGATTTCTCGTCTTGAGAAATTATCTGGAATATGTACTATATCTCTATTTGGCATACACTTTCAATGTTTTGAAAAGAAGTCTTGCAGCCATGACATTGCAGTGTTTTCTAGTGGCCCAAAATCTCGTTTATGACGAACTTCTGAATAATATGTAGGATCATTTTCCAAATTATCTTGGATTCTTGATGGACGAAAATTTCTAATTGAATGAATCATTTTGAAAACCTTTCTACAGAGAAATAAAGACCCAATATGATAATCATAACCTGCCAGTGTAGATTGCATGCTTGTATTCATTAACAAATAGTTCTTCCTTTTCTCTACAAAAAATTTCAAATCCATTTGTTTCAAGCAATCCTTTTTACAACAGTCACTTGAAATGAACTTACTGATAGAACTTCTTCTTGTGAGATATAGTACTCTACCCCTTGTGTAACTAGAACATCTTGGATTGATAGGAAAAGGTCTACTCCTACTCATAGAAACAATATTTGTTGGCAACATCTCTATCATTTCATCATTCTCTTAACAAGCATTTCCATGATCATTAGGAGGAATACTATTCTTACTATGATAATTTTCAATATAGTTAGGAAATTCACCACCAACATTGTTTGAAAAATATTCATTATCATCCTCAGCAGCATGGAAATTTTCAATACCATCATCTCTGGTTTTGAAATACTGAATTGGAGGATATTCTTCACCATCGTTATCTTTCCCTTCATCATTGTTGCTGTCATAGTCCATAAGATTAGGACTATGTGGAAATTGTGACTCTCAATTTATTGGAAATTCTTCATCAAGACCTTCCTCTCTTATGCTCCCATAGTCCATATAATTAGGAATAGATTTGGTCTCAATAAATGTTAACCATCATCATTATCAATACAAACTTATAAATTCCCAAATTCTCGACTTGAAATTAATACTTCCAATTACAAATAAAGTAGCCGTTAGAGATTAAAACATTGTATAAGGATTAATGTTGTTGATTTTTCATTTGATTTGTTCAAAGTGGTGATATTATAGTTTTTATCGTCATATAGACTTTCTTGGTAACTATGATGTACACAAGGCTCTATCAATCCTTTTTTCGGCACATTGACATATTCTAAACTTTGTACTGATATTTAATATCTATTGTTTTATTTTAAAGCATGATGTTAAAGCATGATCATGATAATGTTCATATAATGCTCCTTCAACTTTATTACTGACTTTTTCGAATATTAGTTTACAATTAAAATTGTCATTGGAAAAAATGTGGAGTTGTTGCTTCGCCCCCCACTTGTCTAGGCCTCACCGTGTGATTCAAATATGGGAAGGAAAAATGACAAGTATCGGTATGGAGATAAGGTTAATCTATGTTCTATGTGGATACAATGTACCATCTTTCCATCTTTTTGTGTGTTGTGGTTTCATAGTTCGCCCGAACATCTGCGGCCCAGTGGATTTCATCGGGCCTGCGTTTGATTCCGTAGTGGAGTGGGATTTGGAAGAATAGCTTTCTCTAGGTAGAATTTTTGTCTTGTGTTGCAGAAAATGTTAGATTAGATAATGTTAATATAATGCTCTTTCAACTTTATTAATGACTTTTTCGAATATTAGTTTCCAATTAAAATTGTTTCTCTGGACGCCTGTGAAATATGGAATTAGTAACATATATAATTTTTTTTTGGAATAAACTGTTTAAAATAGAGTTAGGAATGAAGAAGAGTTAGGAATGAAGAATTAGGAATTGAAATATTTGTAACAAATAATTATAAATGAGTAATAAACCAAAGCTAACGTTATAATAACTAAGGCTCAGGGTTATAGTTGAGGGTTTTTAAGAGTCATTTGAAGAATTCAGTCATTGAGACCAAGTTCGCACCCTGGCCAAGCCAGTTAACTAGCAGCCTCGGCACAATCCTTCCTCAAGCTGAATTCCTGTAAAAGGTAAATCTACCATTATTTAATTCGAACAATAGAGATGGAAACAAATAACTATAATCCTTGAGGATATCGTTGTCAACAACATGCATGCAAAAATAGAAATCGTTAAAGAGAAGCTTGCAATAATAATGTAAAATAATGTAAAGGAAAAAAAAATTTAATTAGTAAAACGAACTTAATAAACTCTAGATTTTGATGTTGAGTTCAGAGTTCCATTCTTTAAAAAATAGTTGAAAGTCTCAGCCCTATATCCAGTCTGACTTATTAGTTCAAAAGACTCAAGTGATATACACAATCTAACTTATGAAATGAAGAGTTTATACAGGGTGTTTCTATCTCCTTACCTACACTCTTGAGCATTAAAAATTATTAGAATTATAATGTGATATTATAATTCTCAGATTGTTATCCAAATAAAGGGATGCATTACACGATAAAATATTTGAAAACGACCAGTGAAACATTCTGTCTGTTGCAAGATCATACATAGGTATTCGATCAATGAAACATAAAATAAGAGTGAAATAGATAGATATAGAAAATATTAATTATATTATAAAAGGAAAATATTTTGATTATAATTTTTTATCATGATTATTTTGATTATAAATCCTCAATCACTTTTTACCATCCTCAAAATTAATCACATAGTAAACACTGATTATTTAAACAAATATCTTATCTTTGTATTAAATATTCCAACTAGATTTTTAACACTAAATAAAAATAAAATAATTGTTATTTTAATATTTTAAAATCGTATAATAAAACTCGTGGTTTTTCCACTAGTTAAGAAGTATCTTAAAATCAAAAGTGAATACATATACACAAATATATTCTCTAGACCGGGATGTGCTTGATATATTTTGGAAATCTAGAATGTGGGTTAATAAAACATTTATGAAAGACAATATAAAAGTGAACAAGTACCAATAGAGTTGTGCCCAATCAATATTATTAGGTGTTTGTAACCCTCATGTTGTTAAAGACAATTTAAATTTAAAGGGTATTTAAATTTTACTGTTGGTAATTAGTTGTTATAAACTTATTTAAAGTGGCTTGCAATGGCCTAAAAGGAAACATGTGAATATATTTTATTTTAAATATAATAACTATTTTAAAAATAAATAAAAATAGATCTGGCTCGTAATGAGTTTTAGCCCTCGACAGTTGAGGCAGTTGCAAACAGTTACAACCCTCCTAAAATTTATAGAAAATCATAATAAAGGAAGGGTTTGGATGTTCTTGTTTTCCTAAAAGAAGTTTGGAAGAGAAAAAACAGAAAAGGATTCTATAATGGCAGGACGCTGCCTATAAGGAAACTCGCGAGCTAGACCTGGAGCTATTGGAGAATCCTAGACCTTATTGGTTGATGGCTGGATTGTTGCCTTGTTGACATGAATCAAAACCTGTGAAGTAACTATGCACTGTCCAGGAGCACGAATGCCAGTAGTTGGGCACTGGGAATGCCAGTAGTTGGGCACTGGTAATGCCTAATATTTCTATTGTGTAAGCATAAAACCCATAGAATACGGTTATTTTCTAGCAAATATGAATATAGTAAACTTGGACAATAACTATCTACAAGTTTAGCAATAATATACAATGAACAATTAGTTTTTGTTTGGGTGGAAACAATACTCGAATAATATTGATAGGAATTCCCTACTTAGGGTTGACTGTGCACGAAGTTCCTTAAAAGAAATAAGGATACCCATGTATGTTAACCACTTACCGAGGTAGGAGACCTCAACATGTAGAAGGGGATTTTTTAAAATCAAAGAGAACCATTGTTTATAAACAAACCAAATAAATGGGAAAATATTTGCGCAAACATGAACTAGTAACCTGAAGACTATCACGTATAATCAATGAGTTCAAACAAAATAAATTTTTGACATATGTATCTCATTAATAGATAGAAATCCAATACATATATGAGAACAAATAAAATAATCACTAATTAAATTTATGAACCTGCAAACTAAATTAGCAGTAAAACTCTTTTCAGATGTATGAATAAGGGAAAAAACACCAAGGGGTTTAGACTGGAATTCCAATTGTAAAACCGGGAATGCGTCTGACAGCCGGGGCTATGGAGGGTAAATTATGAGTTAAGGAGTGTGTAAACTAGCCCGAATATATATATATGCAAGATTGAATGACTAAAACAGTGGTAATACGTTTCTACTTGTGCTTCATACTATTCATTAGTGAAAGTAAAAAGCACAATATCTCAATAAGCATAGAAAACCGAAGTAATAGATTAAAATAAACCAGGAATGATAAAAAAAATGAAATATATATATATATATATATATATATATATATATATATATATATATATATATATGTGTATAGTCATGTAAGCTAGAGTCACCCTGAAGGGTTACAGTGCAATGAACAAGAATTTGGAAACCTCTAGTATAAAATGACAGTTATAGATAAAATATCCAACAAGAGAAAACTCTAAAAAAAAAAAAAAAAATTACAGTAACATTTATCATCATAGTTGACCGAGTCTTGCTAGTACATCAAAATAACTTAGTCACTCGAACCTAGTATAATTCTTTGAGTAACTGACAACATCCTATTTGGAGATGGGGTGACTTAACATAATAAAAAGAAAAATATCTTGTTTCCCATGCATAGTAGCATTTCTAGCTCAGAACCTAGGGGAAAATATGAGATGTAATCTGTATAATAATCCTCCAAGAAACACCGAGAGTATTGGAAGGGTTTCATTTTAAAAACTGAAAACTCAACGAGTATTTTTCAAGTACATACCTGGCTTAAGTGTGTGCATTTTCCTCTGCTGGGGACAGATGGCTGCTCCATACAAATAATCAGAATAAATGATAGTAAGAATAAAGGGTAGCTTTGTTATTAGTGAATAATAACATAACCAGAAATAAAATGAACGAGGTAAATTTATTATACAATCAACGATGCTATAACGCACCTATAACAGAGAAAGGATACTTGCCGTGCGACGCCCATAAGCTGGAGTTTGGAAGCATCAGAGGAATAGGTGAAGGGTTTGGGAACCCTCTGAGCACCAAAGGCTCCCATAATGGAAAAAACTCACAATAAACCATAGGGGCAATCAGCTATGTTAGATGTAGTTTGCATTGGATGGGAACAAATATTACAACCAAGCAGGTATTGCCATAAACAAACAATAGTTGTAGAGCACCTGAATGGCTGAGAAGAATGAGAAGATGCACAAATATAGGGTAGGGTTAGTTACCCTAACCCTCCGCAATGAGCTCATGGCCATCCAATCCCAATGGTTAGTCATCAATGGTCGAGGAGGAGACACATGTTGAATAAAATACTGGCAATTGTCAGTGAAAGAGCACCATCGCGAAGTTTCCATCAGCGGAAAGTAAATATGGAGTGAGACCGTAATCTTCAATTATAGTTTAACTCTATAATGCCAAAGATGAGGTGTAGCGAAAACTAATGCAACATTAATCCCATTATAAATTCCTTTTACCAAACTCTGATAATATAAATGCTCAAGTATAATATTATGTGTAATGTTTACAGCAAGGCTTGTTCAATGTGTTGATAAATATAGCAATGACTTTGTAACTTAGCAGAAAACATATGATAGCATATAGGATATATATATTATTGATAAATTTGATTACAAAACTTTATAGAAGAAACTTGATTGTATATTCATTGGTTAACGAAATATAATAAATGATTGCATATTCATTGGTTAATGAAATATAATGAAAGAAATTTTTTTACCATAATGATTTTGGGTTCATGTCTTCATTTTTTGTGTTGAGAAGACGTGTGATAGTGTATCTGTTTGAACGTCCTACCCGTGATTTTCCCACTTTTTTGCTTTGGATCCGACAAAATTGCTTCTACATGCACTGTATCAGTGTGCAAGTTGAAAGCTGCAATTTTGAAAGCTACCATTTTAGGCTCTTAATTTTTCTAATGGTGTTAACCTATGTTGGATCGTACACATGCGAGCTTACAATAGAGGTACACGATATGATTATGGTGCACATCGTCATGGTGCAATAAGACCTTCACCCCTTGCACCAATAAAAACCAAAATAAATAAAAAATAAAAGATAAAAAAATATTTCGTAATGTCTACATTACATATTGTTAGATTAATTTTTAGTTAACCAAAAAAAATTGGAAGGTCACAAAATATCAATTTTGTTACTATTGCCACGGACAAGGTAATAAGTGTGATATTAGAGGTTTTGATATAGAAATTAGAAGAAATTCCTGCACCCACAATGGCAAATATCATAAATCCATACTAAGATCATATGACATATCATAACTCCATAGTGAGATCATATTACTTTGTATTTTAAATTAATAGATGAGAAGAAAAGTGTGATATTAGAGGTTTTGATATAGAAATTAGAAGAAATTCCTGCACCCATAATGGCAAATATCATAAATCCATACTAAGATCATATGACATATCATAACTCCATAGTGAGATCATATTACTTTGTATTTTAAATTAATAGATAAGAAGAAAAGAGACTTATTCCTCACCTCTTGTTTAGGTTTTACCATATTATATTTCCTAGCGTATAATGTGTACTCATTATACGCATGATGAGGTCTTTATTTTATAGATTCTTATATCTTGTTTTACAACATTCTCAATTTATTGCAATAATTTGAATGCTTGAATGCTAAGTCATAATAGTAAGTGACATTGCATAATATATAGATATTTGGAAAGTTTTAATTGAAAATATATATTTTAGCTTCTTTTGACTAGTTTTACTACATTTTCAATTTATTGCAGTTATTTGAATTATTGAATGCTAAATTATACTAATAAGTAGCATTGCATAATAATTACATTTTTAGAATGTTTTGATTATATATATATATATATAACTTAATTATATGATAAATTTCATATTGTTTAAAAAAAACAAAAATGGAATCAATTCTGTTTTGCTACTTGTTAAAATTTTAAAAAATTACTTTTAATAAATTTCATATTGTTTAAAACAAAGAAAAATAAATGTCAATTCTGTTTTGCTAGTTGTTAAAAAACTTTAAACATTACCACATCTAAATTATACTATTTCAAAAGTAAGTTTTTAAATATATATATATATATATATATATATATATATATATATATATATATATATATATATATATAATATTTAAAAACTTACTTTTAAAATTGACAGTATCTATGAAATTTAGCTGTTAAACCAACAATAAAAAAATAGTTAGTAACTAGTATCTATGAACTCACGTCAAATTACTTAAATAGCAACTAAGTGTGATAAATAACCACTAAATTAAATAGAACAAATATATTATTTTTAATTTTTTTTTAAAGAAAAATCATGTAAAACTAGAGGCGTAATCGACTCGAAAAAATTAAATTCATTATTTATATAGGTTTACCTTTGGTATAAGCTATCAAATTCGGTAGGTGCCTTGAGGTGTTTTTTTAAGTCAATCCTTCCTTTGTTGAGTTGATAAATGTTCAATGCATTGGCATTATCGTAAATAGCTGGATATATATCCTATATGGTGTTAGATATAGTTGCATATTCTATGTGAATGTCAAAGTTAAATCTAAATTTGTTGTTTAATTAGGTGTGGAATTTCAAATTTGCTTTATATATCTACATAGTTAGATATAGTTGCATATTTGATGTGAATGTCAAAGTTAAATCTTTCTTCTTCTTTTTTTTTGGTTTAATTAGGTGTAGAATTTCAAATTTGCTATGTAAGAAGTGCCCTTTGGGATTTGCCTTACTCAATGGTTTATTACATTTTATCTTAAACAATTTCATGAAAGATAACATAATTCCTGCCTTTGTAATTGTTTTTTTGAAATGTTAGATATTCAGCAATTTCAACATGGGACTTTGAAAAGAAAGTTCCCACAATAAGATTTGAATAATAATTCTATTCATCATCGAAACTTTATAAAAAAATTCAATAAATGTGAAAAGTTAATTATTATTAACAAAACATGTAATACTTTATAAAAATCTTAGATGTTGAGCAAATTTAACATGAGACATTCTATTTATAATTCTTTATATTTTAAACAAATTACTAAATGACCTCGCAATGATATATTTATATTAAATTTACTTATAATTTAAAATAAAGTTTTCTCAATGAAATATAAATATTAATAATTATAAAATAAAGTTTTCTCAATGAAATATAAATATTAATTTTATTCATTGATTAAAATAATGAAAACTTTAAAATTTAATAAATAATAACACACAAAGTTATTGATCATTATGAAAAAAACATTTAATAGTTTTTATAAATATGGTAATTATTTATTAAAAATAATTAATAAAGAAACACAATATTTAAATATTTACTATATAAATATAAAAATCAATTTTGAAGAGGAATTTTTATATTTTTATAAGTAATGAAAATAAATAAATGAATAGATATTTTCAATAATATGGGAAAATGGTAGATGTTTAGGAAATTGAACATGAGACTTTATATTTATATTTATATTTTCATAAATTTAGTAAATGAGCTCGCAATGATATTTTAATATTAATTTTATTCATCATTTAAAATAAAGTTTCCCCAATGAAATTTAAATATTTATTTTATTCATGGTTTAAAATAATGAAAACTTAAAAAAAAAATCAATAATAAGTAAAATTTATTGATCATTAAGAAAAATAACTTTTAAAAATAAAATAATTGTAATAAATTTAATTTTCATTAGATTTTTATAAGGTCTAAAATATTTTTATGTTTAATTTATTAATTTTATATACAAGATTCACAAAATACATATATTTAAAAATTGTTAATATTGTTTATTATTGATAATATGTCCATTCATGTGGAAATTTCTAACAATATTAATGAAGTTATCATTATTGTTAATGTAGATTTGGTCAATTTGAAAATTAATCATGTGAAACCCTAGTGAACCATGGTCCAACATGACATTGTGATTAGGATTGTCAGAATATGTAAATAAACCCTGGTAAACAACCATCGTCGAACATCGCATTTTGACAAGGATTGTCTCTATATGAAAATCAAGGATGTCAACCTAGGGTTTATTGTTTCGTTGGCTTTATAATATCAATCGCTAGGGTTTATTATTCCTTTCTGTTTATAATATTGATCATGGTCAATGATGTTTTATAAATTCAATCTAGTCAACCATCACCAACCATATTTTATCAAATCAATCATGGTTAGTCATGCTCCTACTTTGCATTATGAGAAAGATTGTCTCATTATGTCTCATACTGCAATTTCTTCTTTTCTCTAACTTTTCAATGAATAAAAGAAATACAAGATCCGTTATAGACATTGCTGATTAGATATATGGATTTATTTTTTGATAGATGTAATGAAGTAATATTTTAGCCTTTGTGATACATATAATGTTTTTTTTTATTTACACTTGAGAAGGAATCTATAGCTTTGCTCCGAGGGAAAGTTGTTGCTTTTAGTATGGATCCAACTATTTGAAATTTCTCCCATTTAAGATTATTGAGATTGTGTTTCATTGGATTCCTTTATTAGTCTTGATGAAATTTAAGTTGTTTGTAAAGAATGGTGTAATCATTTGGAAAACCCACTTTTCCTTGCCAGTTGCACTTGATGTGGCAACAAAGAGTTATGATTTATTTCATTCCTTGTTCCTGCTACCCAAACCTGCTTCATCACATCCTACCTAAATGAAAAAGGTCATTTATCTTTCCTTTTCTTCATTCTTGATACAAAATTCAATGTATAGTGGGATTTATGATTTTTTAGTGCATCTCGAGGTTTATTGCATTAAAAAAATTATTTCATTGTCAACCCTTTTACAAAGAAGTTATAAATGTTGATGTTCTTACTCTTGGTGAACGGGGGTTTTTATCTTTGTTGGAAACATGAAATCCACAAAAATATGAATGGGTGCTGTTGAAACATGTTTCTACAAACATGGATTCAAATTTTCTCATTTATAGTAGTGTTGACATGGTTTGAAGAGGACGAAGCTTCCATATGGGGGTGTTACGCCACCAAAGGAGGCTATATTCTTCAAAGGGAATTTTTTATGGCTTTATCTAGACAAAGATTATGAATATTACCATACATATGGTTACACTATCTATTGGTTGGATCCGAATAGAAAAAAAATGTGGATAATCATTTGTTCTTGTTGTCGACATAAGATGTATGTCATCGGGGTTATACAATAATGAGATTTTTTTCTTATTAATAATGGTTCAACCTCTGTTTGGTCCCTTGAAGAGATAGACTACTTTGAATTTGGTGAAGTCATGAAACAACGAAGTTCCAAATATTTTGAAGATGATTGGGGGTACAGGTGGTCATTGCTCTAATTTATCTCCATGGATATAAATAGTAAATTTCCAGGTTACCTTATGTTGCACATGTGTTATGAAACCACCTCATAAAATAGAAGAAAAGATAGATCAAAAACTTATAAATAAACCTGTTCGAGTGGGAAGCCTCCTTTATATTACATAAATGAACAATTCTTGGATGATACAAATGAAAAACCTCCTTTCTATATATAGGATTCAAGGGGTCACAATATAATCCTAGCTGCCATTATAATAACAATGTAAGGGCACAACAATAACAATAGTGGGATTCTATGGGGCACAATAATAACAACATGGGGACTACATGGCCACAACAATAATAATAAGGGGCTACACTAACAATAACAATATGGGGATATACTAGTATTATAGGGGCCTAACATGCCCCTCTCCTTCAAAAAAGTGTTGTCCTCAACGCTTGATTACTTTTGGATGCTTTTGTATAAAATTATCATCCTCCCATGCAGAATCTTCAGCTGGTTAGTTCTTCCACTTGATGAGATACTCTAAAATTGATCGAATTTGTAGTTTTTGTGTTCTTGTTTTTGTGACTGCTTCAGGTTCCAATATTATTTTTCCTTCCTTGTAAAGTTTTGGAAATATTGTTTGAACTGGGACTTGCTCCATCTGTTCACCATTGGGAATAATTTCTCGTAGCAACTTTATCAAACCTTCCTTCAAACCTTCCAAGTATGATTTTAGATCATTCTTCATGTCTTCCATGTTTCCTTTCAGTTTTTCTTCTATACCATCGACCTTAGCTTACATTCCATTATTCAAACCATCCATCTTAGCTTCCAAGTCTTTCTTCAAACCATCCATTTAAGCTTTGATTTCATTTTCATTTTATTTTTGCGACATTGAAATTTGTTGCACTTGGTCTCATAATTTTGATATATCACGTTGCACTTATTCCTCTTCCCACATCATAGTAGAGGTTTCTAAGGGCTTAATGGGTGTGGAATTATTTTTTGGAGGCATTATAGAACTCAATACTGATATATATTCTTCAATATTCCCTTGGAATCACTTCAAACTGATTTTTCAAACAAAATTTATGCAATTAAAAAAAACAAAATACACATCTTTTCCTTGCTTATGAGGAACTCGATATTGAAACTGATGTATATTTGTAATTTCGGATATCGAAGATTTGAACTTTGGTTTTGTATTATCCCTCTAAGTCTTCTTACCAATGCCATAGGTCAAACCTAATTTGGATTCTTCAAGGCCAAGTTATGCCCGATCTCCCATAATGTTTTGATTATGGCCTCGTTCAGTAGAGAGAACTTGTATGGAGTGCCACGTGTTGCTATTTCGACCTTCAACTCTGAAATTGATACACAAGAAATTAAATTGCGTGCACTTTCAGTCACTTATTATAGAATTCCAATCTGATGCCTGAAACGAGAGTTATGATTATTTTCCCTTGGTCACCTGTTTGAGATGAAATTTGGGAGCCTCCAAAAACCCTAACTTCCACAGATCATATCTCCAAAAATATTGGAAACCAAGATCTTAAATTTTTACACGAGTTTCCTCAGGATTTCTGCTCAAATGGGTTTTTTTTTAGCTTCAAAACCTTCATAGAAAAAAATTTATAGTGAAAATTCCACAATGACTTGTTTGAAGCAGCGAAACCCTATAATCCAAAGATCTGATACCAATTGTTATGAAACCAACTCACAAAATAGAAGGAAATATAGATCAACGACTTAGAAATCAGCCTCTTCGAGGGGGAAACCTCCCTTACATTACATAAATGAAAAATTCTTGGATGATACAAATGACGAAACCTCATTTCTATATATAGATCTTAAGAGGTCAACAATATAATCCTAGCCGACATAACAATAACAATGTAAGGGCACAACGATAACAATAGTGGGCTTCTATGGGGAACAATAATAACAATATGGGGACTACATGGCCACAAAAATAACAATAATGGGCTACACTAACAATAACAATATGTGGATATACTAGTATTATAGGGACTTAATATATTGTTGACATATGATGTATGTCATTGGAGTTATACAATAATGATTTTCTTTGTTTTTTTAATAATGGTTCAACCTCTCCTTTGTCCCTTGAAGAGATAGAATTATTTGAATTCGTTGAAGTCAATAAAGAGCGAATTTACAAATATTTTGAAGATGATTGGGGGTACAGATGGGCGTTGCTCTAATCTATCTCAATGGATATAAATAGTAAATGTATAGGTTACCTTCCATTGTGCATGGCTGAAGAAAAGGTCCTTTTTCTTGGGTTGCTCAAAAGTGGTGTTAAATTTATATGATTTGGGTACTAGATTGTCCAAAACAACGATTGTTGATGGAGTGTCGTTGCTCGAATCGTCGAGGATCAATCTAGAAGTGGTTGAATATTTTAATGAATTGATTGAAAACATAAATGTTTTTTCACTTATTCAGAATGTTGATTGCATTGGTGACATAGCTCTAGTGCCTATAGATATATTGAATTACTAATTCAGATTTGAACATGTTTAATTATTTGAAAATGTTTGAGTTATTCAAACATTTCCCCCAAAAATTTGTAATCAATATTTTGAAGTTATGGTGGGCAGAAAGTTATGTTAAATTTTAATCTCCTTGTTGGATATTCGTTTTTTATAATATTTTGGGAAATTGGAAATGATACTCATATTTCTTTCCCTTTTTCTATATGTGGAAATGGAAAGGTTTTCCTTCCTATTCAAAAGGAAGGATTTCTTCTTGGGAATTCATAATTGGCAGAGATTCTTATTATTTGTGGTATAAGGGCTTGAAGTATTTTGTTTTATACATATGCACATACAATTTTTTTTATTTGTGTTCTGCGTTTATGTTTGGTTGTTAATTGTTACAAGTGGTGGAAGTATGTGTTGAAAAAGCTGACCATGTCAAAAATATTTCAAAATTGTTTAGACCTCGTTGTAATATCCATAAATATTGTGAATGAGAAAATGTTGTTAATGTTTCTTTTTGGAACATAATTTTGGAAATGTTGGTTTTGTGTTTTTTGTTGCCATTTGAATGCCCAACATTCAGTCTTCTTGGTCTCACAATGATCTCAAAGTCATATTCTTGGAACAGTAACAAACACCTATAGATCTCCCCCCCCCCCCAACACAAGCTTATTGACAAATTACTTTAAAGCAGAATGATCACTAAACATCTTGAAATGTCCTCCTAAGAGGTAGTGGCGTAATTTTTGCAGTGCATACACCATTTCTAAGCCTTATTTTTATGTGGTTGAATAATTCCGCTATGTTCTTGAGGGTTTTCAACTGGCATAAGCAATAGGGTGATCAATATCTCCAACTCCTGGGTGCACTAAAATAGCTCCGAGTAGAATACAGGAGGCATCAACATGTACATGAAACACCTTTCACCAAATTTGAAATACCAATATCGATGCAGTGACCATATTTTCCTTCAATAGTTAAAAACTCTTATGAGATTCCTCATCCCAGCAGAATGTCTCATCCTTCTTGAGCAGCTTCTCCATTGGAACAATTTTCAACACATATCCCTGAATGAACTTTTGATAGTACCCAATCTGTCCCAATATGGAGTGCAGTTGTTTGACATTCTCAAGTATCTCTAGATTAACTATTACTGCGATATTCGCAGGATCTACCATCAACCCTTGCTGGTAGACAGTGTGTCCCAGCAGTATCCCAAATGGCACACAGAATATAAATTTCTTCAAGTTCAGTGACATCTGATACCTTTTATAGGTATCCAGCATTAAGCGCAGATTGGAGACGCGCTTTTTCAACAGCCGAAAAACAATCTACTCATAAAATTATACCTCCAAGAACTTATGGATAAAATATTTGAAAGCAACGACTACTACGTGCGAGAAGATGGCATGTGCATTCTTCAAGCCAAAGGGCGTGACTGTATACTAGAAAGATCCCCATTCCGTTGCAAAGGTAGTCTTACTACGATCTTTTGGCGCAATTATGATCTAATGATATCCTAAGAAACCATCTATGAATGAGTAAGCTTCTTGCCCTCTGACATTTTGCAGGATTTCATCAGAGAATGGAGTTGGGAATGGATAATGCACATAGGCATCATTCAACTTGCGCAGGTCTACAGAGAAAATGATTTCTCCTTTTGTCTTCTTATCTTGCACTACCATGGGACTCACTCAATCAGATTCTTCTACTCGCTCTATGATTCTTGTAGCAACCATATTATCCAACTATTCTTTTACCTTCTACTTATATTTAGGATCCAATCTGTATGGGCGCTGCTTCACCGGGCGTGCATCAGTTTCAAAGTGTTCATAACTCCAAATTCTCTGATTATTCCTTTCAAATCTAAGAAATTTGTAGGGAACAAGTCCTTATATTCTATTTTTAGTGCAACAACCTTTCCCACTATGTCCTCATCCTAATAGTCTCCAATATTTGCCAAATTTGGTTTCTCTTTAGATCCAATATTCACCTACTGAATCTTTAAAGGTTTTGTCACATCTAGTGAGGTGATCGTGGGCCCCACAACTATGCGTTGCCCCTCAGATTATGGAATTATGATATTCCTTGGGTCTTCATCATTTTCTTCAATCATCAGATTCTTGCAATTCACAATATCCTTCATTTGCTCATCCCATGATGGTGGAGTGCACTTGATCACTGGCTTTGTTGTATCAAAGATAACTTCTTTATTGGTATGCAATGCTTTACCAATATTACCAAATCCACTTTCAAAGCTAAATTTCAAAATGAAACTCTCCTTCAGCGCAAACCATTCACTAGTACCTCGATGCAAATCTGTCTCAAGATACCAATTAGTCTGTACCTTCCTCAATGTATGAATGAACATGTAGACCAATTTCAGTCTTGGTTCTACACTCCATACCTGATTCCATTTAGCCAAATGTCTACGTGGATCATCCTTTCCAAAGTAAACTTCTTCCATTCTAATAGTTGGACATTCGAAGCATAACCTCATCATGCGTGTGCATTCATCCTAATTTCCCATGTTTTCTTTATGAGTCTCCCACCATTGTGCTGGAGTAGCACGCAGTCTGAGATCCAAGGCATGGAATATCTATCCTTCTGGAACATTTCTTTCAATCTCTCTTAAAAATATGTTCACATCAGTTAAACCATGATAATGTGGCAATTCACGTACCTCATATGTTATGCGTAGAAGTGATCTGGTCACACGGTTACATCACAACGCAGATACTTCATGAAATCGGTTCTGAAAGTTTTCTAACTCTTCATAAGAATCTGAGAAACAAGAGTTGTCCTTTTCCCCATTAAGATTTCAATCAGTTGTTGGGTTGATCCAATATTCCTCGCGTAAATTCAGCTAATAGATCTTATCAATATCATCATTAGTATGAACATGTTCTGTGTATCTTGCTCCTTCTGCAGGATCTAGGGGAATGATGACTCTTGTTCCAATGCTTTCAAACACCATTATTTTTTTCTTCAGGTTTATGACACCATTCACATCAATAGCTGTTTGGTCAATTTAGTGTGTCCTAAATTGCTACATTAATTTATCAATCCGGGATTCGTAAGATGATGAAATGCGGCGTACTATATGTGCAAGATAACCTATTTCTTAACTTTTTGTCGTTTTTGGTTTTCTAATGTGAGATGGAAATTCTAAAATAAAAACAAGTATGGTTATGATTGTTCAAGGAAATGATATCCTCTATAATGATTTACCAACTTGAAACTTAAAAAGGAATTTGAAACATACAATGACAAAACTTGAAAGGAAATAAAAATGTGTTGTTGAAAGGAAAATGTGCTACTAGTCTAATGAATCAAAACAGTGAACTATTGAGCATGAAACCAAACTATCCTTGCTGCTGTCTAAACACAAAAGAAACTATGCTTAAAGAAATCCAAAATTGCATCAAAGTAAATCTAAATCAAATTACATCAACTTGTCTTCTGATCCCTCATCATTAGTCCAGCTATGATTTTCGGAAGTAACCATAAACAACTTGAGTAACTGATATCTAACTTGCAGAAAATAAACTAATATCAAACCATACATTCATAATTCAATCCCTCACCATCAGTCCAGCTGTGGATTTCGGAGGTAACTGAAGATGTCATGCACAATTTAATATTTCTAACTTGCAGAAAGGAAACTAATATCAAACTACACATTTCATAATACAATCCCTCACCATCAGTCCAGCTGTGGCTTTCGGAGGCAATTGAAGATGTTATGAGCAGTTTAATATATCTAAATTTAACTACTGAAGCAAATGAGAAAAACTGAATTAAACAAAGCAGTACTGAAATTAAACAGAAACTAAGAAAAACAAATTAGCAGCAGAACAATGTTAATTCCATGTCATTAGTCAAAAAGTTATGCAAATGCCCAGGCTGCCTATTTATAACCTGAAACAAGAACACTGATCAGTTTAACAATAACATAAAACATGAAAGACAGAAGTAAAATGGAAAGCATGAAAGATTATAAACAGAAATGAAGCATATATACCATGAAAGATGCAATGTATAAAGATGTGAATGGATTATGGCACAATGAGCTTTAAAGAAATAAAACAAGAACTATACAATAATGCATAGAA
Organism: Pinus albicaulis; assembly: GCA_034641835.2. Lineage (NCBI taxonomy): Eukaryota > Viridiplantae > Streptophyta > Pinopsida > Pinales > Pinaceae > Pinus > Pinus albicaulis. The sequence goes on from CM076573.1 coordinate 187,749,041, forward strand.
CCTTGGCAAGTGCAGGGGCCCTCTACACCAGCCTTGGCAACAATATTCAAGTACGAATTACGTTTGGAAACAGAGTCTTCTTATATTAAAATGCAGTCATAACAGAAAGGTGATATTACGGCACAAGTGCAACGTAATTACATTACAGAGCAGACTAATAAAAACTAACAGAGACTAATCTAATATGTGTATACAAACGCGTTATTTATAACAAAGGAAATACAACTGATTCCCTAAAGTTTATGCTGATGGAGAACACGTAGACCATTACGTCCACAGATCTAGGATCATGGCCGTATTGAAGAGTAAATCTATGAGGAGTGGATGTTTGAATTCGGCTATGGAGCCGTGTACAGATGTTGATTTGTCCTCCGCAACTCAGAAATGGCCATATGAACCTTCACGTGACACGAAACAGAGTCCTGTCACCGTGGGACTCTATGGTTGACTTCCATTTGGACACCTTTGACCGCAGCCTCTTTAGATGGATTTGCTCGAGCCAATAGGACACGATCCATGTCCACATCATTTCAGACTTGCCCACGTGGCTCGTTTTACCTGAGGACACCTGTAACATAGAGTTTCACAAAATGGTTGTGGAAAGTTGCAGTAGCTGCGGAAAGTGGCAAGATTCCGCAGCTAAATGAGAAAAATATAAATCAAACATCAGACACAAAAATATAATTAAAAACCATGTTAGACGCTCTTTTGCAATTAATATACAATGATATTGACAACTTGGAAGGTTCAGGTGGATGAAAATGGTATAGAAAGGTGTATGGAAAAGATGCAGATTTGAGACTCAACAATAGCCCAGTCTAATCCCAACTGTGTAGGATAAGGATCGGTATCATCTATAATTTTTATAACTTCAAAGTTTGCAAGAACCTTAACACTTTCAATAATGACCATGACCTGTGACAACCTTCCTAACGAAATGATTTTCTGTTGATTTTCCATGTGCAGTTGAATGGTAGACTATTCCATCTTGAGTTATCCCATGCGCTACCAAGTTTCCTTGGGTAGGACCTTTGCATCGGACTATATATCAAGGATAACCTGATCCATCTCATAAGCATTGATCTGTGTGGTCATACACTTCTCTTTCCTTGTCCGCTTCTTATTCTTATAGATTTTTTTGACAAATTTCTGTTCTACCAGTGGTTGTTCCTTATCTGCGTATTTATCTATCATATCGTGAAGGTTATCTACTTCCTTTTTGTTGTGTAGTAACTTAATTCAAGCTTGTAAAAATTATTTGATTTCTTCATCTACATCTGCCTCCTTCATCCTTCAACCTAATGTTGACACACTTCCTTCTGTGAACTCCCTTCGTGCTTTAACAAAAGTCTCTTTTGCGCATTGTAAATCAAATCCATATTTGTTCTCAAGTGCCCTACGAATCCAAATATCGGTATCCGGCTACTTTCTCTTATCTTCATTAGTGGCTACACCACTCCTACTGAAAACATTTACGTAGGATATTCCTCATGGGTTTCTTCTTTGACCATCTGAATTTTTTATGTCAAATTCTGCATCTTTTTCTCCTGCATATTAATAATCCAAATAGGGAAATCTTATATTACATAGTCAAACTGTCTATAATACCTGCATGATTGTCACACTGGATTTAGACATTCATGTGCATAGTGACCAACATATCCATAGTTTTAGAAAATAACCTACCCCCTTCCTCGACTAGCTGATCCACCTCCTCGTCCTCTTCCTCTACCCTAAAATGCACCATGGCTAGAGGGGGATGCTAGTGAGGTATGTTTGGCCTGCATTCTATATAGTTTAGCTTTTTCCAACATTATATCATAAGTTTGACAGTTCTGAAAATCATTTCCCAGTTATGAAAAAAATCTACAAAATAGTTACGTCATCTCAAGCTGATACTTTCCAACCCTCAGACATAAATTTGTTTCAGGCAAACCCTCAACTTGACAGATTATGCACCATATTGGCACATTTGTGCTCTTCAGTGGGCCACATCATCCAGCGTTCAGATAATTATTGAATATGGGACATTGATCCTTATGGGGCCCAACAAAATTACATTTTATGCACCAGACCTCTGTGCATACCTCATTACCCTTATCTTTACACAGATTCTGAATCTCCAAATACATTTCTTCCAACTGAATCTAAAACTGTTGAATTCCAATCACAATAGGTGTTGGGGTAGCTTCTAATTTCATTGCAATCTCCACAGCCTCAGCCTGTGTGGCAATATTTTGTTGTCTGAATGGCTCGCGCATATGTGCGAGTAACATAGAAATAAACCATTCCTTGTGTTGGGTATCATCGATAGTGAATCCACCATTTCTAATAGTGTGCTTCAGCCTCTAGTCTGCCTCCCACACAGATCCATTTACCTCCTAGTGAGTCTCTTTCATTTCTATAACCAAATGCACATATGACTTATACTTCTTAAATTTTCTTTTTACGGCATATTTCACTCCATCTAGACTGGCATTATGGTTTACTTGGACATATCTGATATACCAATCCAATGTGTGATCTTGGAAAGTAGTGGCTAACTGCACTTTCTTAATATCATCATTATTAACCTGCTCAACTCTCCATACAACATTAGTCACAAAACAAAAGTTCTTAGTATCTTCATTCGCAATACCTCTGAAAGTAGGTAACTTCATCAACGGAGCCATATTTGTGCCTGGAGGAGGTGGAGGTGGAGATGGACTGCGCAGTAGAGAGGATACTTGGTGAGATGAGTTTGGAACTGGAGTGGATGGGATCTAAAATATGGTCAAGGCTCTTTGATCATTCTGATTTGATGACACTTCTTCTCGAGATACTTCCTCTTCTTCAGAGTGCACAGATTCACTAGAGCTACTAGTTTCTAGTTCATTGTCACTATGATATATACGCTTGAGAGGAATATAAATAAATCCTTTCTCTGGGTCTTCATGGTAAAGACTTCCACTGCATGTAGAGGCCTCTTCAGTACATTCACGCAATATGTTTTCACAGAGAACCATATTCACATAATACCATATTCAACAATAACTTCAAAGAGCGCAAGAACTTACCTCTAGGACCCTTAAAAAATATTATTTTTGCTTCAGAGTATGACACAAATTGATCAATGGAAAGTTCAGTCACAAATCATCCCAAAACATGATCGATCCAATGATCTATCAGGCAGGTGATCTCATTGTCTATCTCTTCTAATTGCTGAATCAATTCAGGAGTCCACTCAGTGACTGCGTCGTCCTTTGTACATGTATTGAATTGAGTGAATTGTGAAAACCACTCATGCAACTCAGTTTCAAAGGAACAAAATAATATCTCATGAACTTCTGTATAGCTTTACTTTTGAACCCACTTTTTAGGTGATATCTTAGAACTTTGATTCTTGGATTACAAATTCAAGGATATTTCTATCCAACCAATATTGCAATTCATTTTGCATAGGGTGCCACAACATCAAATCTCCCTCAAAATGATCTTGATCCCGACAACGAAACCATTTTTTTGTGTTGAGGGGTCTTGACATAGCTTCAAAGATTATCGTGCAACCAACAAACCCTCCAATTACTGGCCCTTTCGGCAATGACCTACATGTGTAGATCAAAGTCTCACTCGAAGTAGTATTGGGGGTGCTAGAACCAGGTTTCCACACCCTAAGGGAGAAAAATATGTGGTGGCCACAAATAGGTTGATTGCAGAACTTATACATATCGGAAATATATGCGCACAAATACAAAAAAATACTTAGAATATTGGTTAATCACAGACACAGGTAATGCATATACAGATAGATCATGGATCAACTTTGTCACAGATATATATGAACAGAATCGGGTCTATGTTATGTGCAATAAGTTAAGAAAATTTATCCATGTATTCAACCATCAATATCCATTCCTGCATAAATAACAGATCTACTCGTGCAGATATAATTAAGCATAACAAAAGAAATTGATCTCAAAGTAGAAAAAATAAACATATAACATAATGCTTGACTAAAACTAGCCTTTGTATTAGTTCCAATAGTTCAATACAAAAAAAAAAATTCCCTTACAATTACTCTTCCGCACAGACAATTAGTAGAGTTTGCACATAGTCAGGACTAGGTCTCCACGCACACATCCAACATGAGCCTTTCTACCCAAAAACCCAGACTTAAAAAGTGTATCACAAACTTTCTTACATGAAAATATCATATCTAATATTACCTATTACATAGACTCAATCTATCTATTTATATTCATCTTAGCATGCAAATACTATGGTCTCAAACCATGGTTTGAGGCCCACAGTTTACCCTTAAAATTCTCTTACATAAAAGAGGTACTTTGACCCACCCCAAAGCCCCTTGACCTTTCCGTGCAATGCTCATCTGCAAAAAATATACAGAAATATACTGAAAAATGTACCCCACGGGACCCCGCTCCAACAACCATATTAGTGCAATACATGTATATATAGACATAATCATAGTAGTATATAAAACATCATTTCAACCATTATCCAGTTATCAAAGCATGACCATACCGACCACATACCATGACCTCATGCATGACAACTATCACTATGTCAATGTATGAATATTAACATATAAACACTAACATGCATAACCATTGCATAATTTACATACACTCCTAATAAACATATCAAATCATCAACACCATCAACTTCCACATGGCCACATAACTTCAACCATAACCATCACCATGCATACACAAGTATATAAAACACATATTCAATTAGCATGTATGCATGACCAACACACTTTCCATCTATTCCAAGGGGTGAACCATGCTCTGATACCATTCTGTGGTATTAGATATCACACAAAGAGAACGAAAACAAGACCACACGAAGAGAACGAAACACGCTCTAATACTACTCTGTAACTACCTCCTCCCATGTTTACCCAAGCTAACCGGTCCACTTGGGTAAACATGTGATGAGAGGATACTATGATGTGATTCAACCTCCTATGTCACCTTAAGTAAGTGGAACCACCATAACCCAACCAATCTAACCTTCCACACATACTACATAACCTTCAAGATCCAACCAACCCTTTGAGGTGACCAACCCCTCAGGTAACTTGTATTTTTACTGATCTGGGCCATCAAACATGCCCATGACAAGCTAAACATGCGATTAAGGCCTTCCAATCATTACCACAACAAGGCATACTAACAACTATGGACTTGTCCAGCTAGTTTTTTTCCAGCCACCTCAGATTCTCCGTCACTTTTCAAGGTCAGGACTCAGACCTCTTCCCATAACTTCATGAAAACTTTAGAAATGATAAATAACATGGGAAAAATATACTAATGAATACTTTGACACAAGCACTTGATCTAAACCCTACTATCCATGAAAGGAATTTCGTCGGACATGTCAAAAATATGTAATCTACACGACATAAAATTATATCTTAGTATAGGGGTCTCATACTTATCTCAGATTCCTAAAGAAACATTGTTTCCTTATCACAATAACTACATTATCATCTATTAGGACACATATACATTGTATATTCATTTCCTAATCAAAACATGATAAGAACCATACATCAAGTCTATCATAAAACATACACATAACCAACATGTAACCAACAGAAATAACAAGGATATAAAAACCATAAAATGCATATATAAACCAATACATTTACACATAAAATACCAAGGAGAAGAATTTATTATTAATGAATCAGAAACCAACTAGATTTGGAACTTTCATGAATCACCCAACCATATATTGGTTAAACCATATCTTTCTTTGAGCCAATCACCATCATGCCATATCCCAAGCATGAATTTGGGACTTAAAACCAAACCAAACTAGGTTTCCTCGGGATTTTGCGTAATCCCCACCAAATCATCAGGCCCTAAACAAGCATGGATGCCACCGGATTTCTCCACCTACATGGTGAGACATTTTCCTTCTTCCTAGTCTCTAGGCTTTATCGTATATCCCGCCATTCATCGGTCAAGGATTCCTAGGCCTAATCGAGACTCCACCCTCCAATATTTACTGTATATCCCATCATAAACCATTCAAGGATTCCTAGGCCTAATCAATACTCCACCCTCAAGTATTTACCATACACCGGTCAAGTATTCTTAGGCTTGATCAAGGGCACACACCTATAGGATTTATCACATATCCCTCCATTCAATATTCAAGGATTCCTAGGCCTTGAAAGGCACACAAAATCTAGCTTTATTGCAATCCTAGTCCTATTTAGGGATTCCTAGGCCATGTGTTCTTTCTTTCAGAGACCACCTCACTCAGTTTTGAAACCATATGACAATCCAACTTAACCAAATACAAGAGAACCAATCACATCATGCCTATCCAGATATGGCAAGGTTAGCATGCATAACACTGTCACACCTATCAAATCCCATGCCAATGACAATAAGAGAATAAAATACGCATATGCATGTACCATGCATGCCAAATATAGTAAGGAAATCACACATGCAAATTGATACATGTAAGTAATATCATTGTCGATGATTTCCCTTGCTCTTCCTTGCTTGATATTTTCTTTGATTTTCATTCTTGATCCTTCCTTTGCTTTCCTTGATCCAATGCTAGAGTGCTCCAAGCAAACTCTAAGTATCCAAGAATTTGAGAGAGGGAGAATGGAGAGAAAGCTCCAAAACTAAAATGATAGAAGGTTACACTGATAAAATCTTGTCAATTGATCCTCCTACCTTTTTATCAATGAGGCCTCTAATTTCTTCATTTTCCATTATTTTTCCTTCATTTTCCTCCTCACATGCAACTTGTGACCTTTCACCTTCCTTTTCTCCTAATTTCCATTATTTTCATAAATAAAACATCAAATAATGCCTCTCTCCTTTCCAAATCCTTTTCCAATTTCCTCTTATCCGTAATAAACTGAAATGAATACCTACACTAGGGTGTTTTGGCCAAAATTTAGCTTTTAATACATGTCCCATGACCATGATTATTAATTTTCGTTTATTAACTTTATTTACATGATTTTTTGACCGGGTTTGTTGCACAGAGGAATAATTCAGGTTTTTACAAAAATTTTAGATCCATGATACAGTGCTAATTTCTGAGGAAACTATGCAATCTATTAAGTATAATAATATCCAAACCATTGCGATGAAGATAGATCTATCTAAGGCATATGAAAAATTCAACTGGTCTTTCATCATACTTTGTTTAATTTTTATTTTAAATTTGTTAATTATATTATGGCTAGTATGTCCTCTATCAATACCATAGTGTTTATTAATGGTTGTCCTTCATATTTTTTTAAGGCATCAAGAGGACTAAGACAGGGGTGTCCTCTATCTCTCTTCCTCTTCTTACTGGTTGTATAAGTGCTCAACAAACTAATCAACATGGCCATCTATGATGGTGAGATTAAGGGAGTCAAAAGTTTTTTCCAGGTTCAAATATCTCGACTCCTCTTCATAGATGATATTCTCCTTTATTTTTTTGCACGTGATTTGTTTATTTCCACTTAAAAGAAAATCCTAGATAGAATAAATCTCATCACTAGAATGAGAATAAATGCAAAAAAAAATTTATTTTGCATAATAATATTCTTTTTACACTAAAGTATTATCTTGTTGTGTTTTTTCCTTTTCAAGCATCAACTATTCAATATGGAGTAAAGTATTTATGATTTCTCCTTACGCCCAATGCATACAAATGGGAGGATTGGTTATGGTTAGTCATAAAGGTCAAATGAAGGATTTTTGTTTAGGTTAATCGAATTCTCTCTAGAGCAGGTAGATTGATCTTGATCAAACTAGTTTTGGAAAGTATTTTGGTTTATTTGGCATCTGATACTTTCATTTTGAAATGGATCCTAATTAAAATTAGGAAAATAATCACTTTGGGTATGCAATAGGTATTTAGGTGGCATCCCTATGGTGAAATGGTAGACGATAACCAAATCGAAATTTATGGAAGGATAGGGTCTAAAATACCTTCATCCTTTTATCCAAATGCTAGCAATGAAAAGTTTATGTATACTTCTAAATAATAGATCCTTATGGGTATTTATAAGGATCTATTATGAAAGACAAGAAATTATGTAGGAAATATGATATAGAATGGATTAAATGTCCTAGGAAATTGCATGTTAATTCCTCTATGGTATGGAAATCTTTATGTAACCCATTTATAATAATCAGAGGTTGGGTTATCTGGAAACTAGGAGATGGAAAAGGAATAAGAGTTCGGCTTGAACCTTAGGTTGGAGCTAGAGAAAATTCCATGCTTTCAAACAACTTAAATGAATCTTTACACCATAGGGGTTTTCTCCTTAGAAAATTCCCGTAATAGGGAGGTTCAAGGCTAAGGAACTAGAGGTTAGAAATCTACAATAAACATAACTAAATGAACTAAAATATATAAAAGTTATTTAAGAAATCATAGAATTTTATCTTTATACTTTAAAACCATTTTTATCAAGAACATATTTCACAAGTCATCACAATGTATAAATATAAGTTAATTCTTTATTTATTTTTTTCAAGAAAAAAAAAATTAATTAATGTCTATATCGTATATTTTTTTTATATAAGTTAAATTATATAATATTTACATATTATATAAAAATTAATTATATATTAATTTAGAAAATCAATTTATACAAAATTAACTCAATTTTAAATTTTCAAACATATTGTTTTATAATCATCATCATTCATATATATATAAATTTTCAAGTATATTTTTTTATAATCATCATCCTAAATGGAGTAGTTGTACTTATTTTTTTAAATATTTATAATTATTTATTAAAATATATTTTATAAATAAAGAATAAAAAAATTGTTATTAATTTCAAAAAAATTATAATTTTATATAATATTAATTTATATAACATTTTATTAATCAATCAATTAATTTAAAATATAAAATTGACATAATTACTATGAAGACAAATTTTAACATTTAATGTATATAATATTATGACTATTTTAAAATATTGTATGAAGATAAAAATCTCTATTGTTCACTTAATAATTAATAATAATTAAATTTAAATTTTAAAAATTCTACTTCAAAGTAAATACACCTAAAAAGTAAATGAAAAAAAAAGTAAAGTTGACGACTATAATATGGGGTATAAATAAAGACTACTCTAATTTTAACATAAACCATAAGGAGACCCTTGAATGATTTTGATGAGTGAAAGGTTGAGCGAATACTTTGTTAAGTTTTGTTATTATATATATGTGATATAATAATTTTAAAATATTTCAGCATATTTTATTGTGTTATTTTTATTTGCCAAATATTATTATTTGTTTTTTTTAATGTAGTTTCAGTGTTTTAAGTTTTTTTTTGGTGACACACTTTTTAACAAGTACTATATAGTAGTTATTATTTATTACTTAGTTTAAATATAGATCAATTAAGTTAAAATATTGAATTCAAATTAGTGTTAAGGTTTATAATTTATTAAATTAAGTTTTTTTTATGAATAATATTATTTAATTTCGCTAATCAAATTTTAAATCAGTTAATTAACAATGTTTATTATTTTTGTACTTGTTAATTATTTATTTTTTATAAAAGTAACATAAATATTATAAAATAATTATGTTACATTGTAATTAATTAATAGTTAACATGATTTTATTTTGTTATTATTATTCTCGGTCATTTAAGTGGAAATTATGCTTTGAGAAAAATTGCAAATTGAAAAGGCAAAGACTTAGCATAAATTTTGGTGGGTAATAACCACTAAAAAATATTTACATATTGTTCCTATCCATTTTTTATGCAAATAATGTGTTAAATTAAAGTACAAACTATTTTCAAGGATTTTAATTTTTGGTGTTTTCCTATGAAACATAACAATGTAAAGTATCTAAAAATCATGGCATAAAGATTGCTACTACATGCAAAAATTATGACAAAAAAATGTGAAGTAATTATCAACATTTGCATTATATTGTGCAAAGGTCGCAATAACAATCATTATAAAATAAAACATGAACCAATCATATTGTAGATAAATAATTTTAAATTTTACTAAAAAATAATAAAACTCAATCCATAATATTAAATTATAAAAAGGATCAAAATTGTTTAGTAAAAATAAAAATAATACTTAATCAAATGAGTAATATCATAACTACCTAAAATATGCTAATATTGTGATTTTTTTTTAATTTAAAATATATTTTTAAATATATAGATAAATCTAATACTTTAAAAAATTCTTAAAATATTTGTGTAACAGACCTCTTTCATAAACACTTATGGTAAATATATTTTTACCTTAATTGTTCAAATCAAGAAAATAAAGAGTTGGTTCATGAGAAACGAATTCTTGATAACGATGTAATGATTCTTTTCATATATTGGAAAAGAGGTTAATGTGAGGGAGGAAGAGTACTCTCTTGGCGGAAAGGAAAACAAATTCGATTCATGGCTGGAGATGGAGAGAGGAGTGTGTTTACTCAGCTCTCCAAGTTCCTTCACACATGTTTTTCTTGCAATATATTATTTCTTGTAGAATCACATGGAGACCGATATATGGATATTGTCACCATCATTACTACCATTAACCACCAATAAAAAAAAAAACTTACTATTACCGTAGTAAGGCTGCAATATTCTGACTATGAAATGCAATAAAATAACAATGTATTTGACATCACACAAACTGTCATCGTAGACATAGTACTTGGAAGATTTTTATGATTGGTACTGACACTCATACGAATTTATTATTCCGCTGCAATTAGCATTGGTAACAATAGTAATATTTTCAATACTCGAGTCTTTTGTTTAACTTACATTTAACACATCATGGTACTGAACACAATTGTAATTATGGCATTGTAATTATGGCATAGAGTTTACTCTGCCTGCGTTTTTAAATATGGGGATTTCATTTTTTAATTGTTTTAAATCCTATGGTATTCAATGGGAGCGCCACCTGGGCTCATCTCCGCCCTCCCCGTGGCCCTTCATTCACTGTGATTTAATTCCCAGCTGTACCGCTACCCCACCCTGGCACAGCTGTCGAAGTCTGCATTGGATTCCCAAATTTTCTTTTCGAGGGAAATTTAACACCTCAGCGCTCATTGCCATTCTTGCCGAGAACCTAATGAGGTTTAGGGCAGCTACCACTTCCAGTTGGTCTGAGAGTCAGAGGATTGGCAATCTTTGAGTTCATCGGCGTCCATGGTACGCTTGGCATTATCTAGTTGCAGACTCCGCCAAGTTCTCTTTTAAAAGTAGGTTAAAATCTATTTTCAGAGGCGTTCTTTTATGGCGATATCTCACCGTTTTATTGTTTGCTTATTTGTTGTCCTTTACAGTAAGTAAAATAACTTTCCTACGTGTGTTGACAGAGTTCAAGAACCATGGAGCTTCTCCATGTCTTGAGGTCGGTTCTCTCAGAGAATTCCGTCCCTGGTTGATATACGTTGGTAAGTCTTCCACACAAGCTATTTCTTTATTTGCTCATATACAATATTCATGTGTAGTTATAGACCCTCATCTACCGACTTGAGGCAGTTTGTAACCCTTCCAGGACATGATTTGCATGTAAGATTGCAACTGAGGTTTTACTCACAGGTATACATACCATCCGAAGAGTTGAGTTAATTGTTAGCTAGCGTTTCCTGTTTCCATTCCTTCTTACCAACAACTCTGTCACCGTTTTGTAACTATTTTGCACCTTGGCTCGCAGGTATGAACAGTCTTCCCACAGGTACATGCTCTCTAGGTGCACCTGCCGCTGGGCCACGACTAACATCTCGACGTATTTTACAGGTACTTGCTTTTCATATGGGAGGAGGGGTAAACCCTTGCCTAAGCCCTCGTCGAGGCTACAGGCCTTCACCCGTCAATTAAAAAAAATGATGTGCAGATGAAATCTACCATTGTAATATGAATGTATTTTCAAGCTTTGGTACCCTCAGGGTTGAGGGTTTACAGTTCCTTAGGCATTTTTAAAACTCAAGGATCTATGGCTCTATGAATTTTCTTTTGTGTATTATACATGTTGTTTGTAGCCAGTCGTCCATTTATGGATTTAGTTTCGACTCTAGTTTCTTTCTTCTAGCCGCTGGCGAGTTACGCCTAAGCCATTGTTTCTTTGACTGGGGTTGTTGATTTACAGTCTGATATATTTATATATATGGAATTTAAGGACTTTTAAGCTACTATATGGTTATTGTATTGGGACCCCGCACCCCTCGGTAGGTGCTGAGGCCTCAAGTTATTAATATTTCTCTTTTTGCATGCATATTTTTTCATCTTCTTACTGTTTTCCATGTACACTTGCTTCGCACAGAAGATATCGTGGATAGTGTTAGCCACCTATAATATTTGTTATACCAAAAGGTGGCTAAGACTTTTTGAGCCTCCAAGGAACAAATTTCATCACTAAAAATTGTTGGCTCTTGAAGACTCCTTGAAGGCCTCATGCCTCTGTCCAAAATCTTCATTGTTGTTCCCATTTTTATACTCAGAAATTCTGCTGATTTCATGAGAAGAAACTGCTGTAAAAACATCATTTTTTCCCTCCCCCTCTTCCAAACTTACCTTCATTTTCTCCCTTTTTTCTCCATAAAAACCCCTTTGTTTTCATGATTCTTCTTCTTCCCCTCATGAAAAACACTTTTATAAGGTTAAAGACTCATTCTTTAGCTTTTTCGAAACCTTCAAAATCCATAGAAAACTCTGAAAATTTCATAAAAAATACAAGTTTTATTTACTATGGACCTAAGCCCCCTTGGGCTAAGTCCTAACCACTTCCCCACATGTTCCCTTGTCATAAAAGCCAAGCGCCGAACCCATATAGCGCTAATCGCATCAGAAAATTTCGATGATGCGCAAGTCTTGTGTTCCTTTTAAACCCCGATGCGATCAACTCTTTTATATAAACCTTCTCGATCGCATCGCAAAAACTCAGCGCACCAATTTGTTTCGACGTCTTCCGAAATTCCGATTGCGATTAGGCCCTATCCTCCAATCATATTATTTTTATATATATCCTGTGGGCTTGCCTTCGCGCTTTAAACCATTAAAAATCTATTCCTGATCCGCTTTTTTCTTTATAAAATCCAAAAACCCACTTTTCCAAAGTTTTGGTCTAAAAACCAAAGTCACGTGTTAATATAAATGTGTTGATTGAAAAGAGTCGATCGCACAATCGCATCAGAGAAAACACAATGGGTTGATTGAAAGACCAGTCTCCGAACTCTGATTGCAATTGGCCCTCATTTCATATATGCCCTGGGCATATTATAGTTCATATAGCCCAAAGGCCCCGCAGTCGGGCGCCTATTCGCCTTATATATAGTTTCTGCTTCCCAAGGCATAAAACCTTTGTTTTATTCCAAAATGTTTGAGTTTTCATATTATAAAGTTTTTCTCCGCCGATCTATTTTAAACAAATATCATCCATTGATCGAAATCCAATCAAGTGGCCAGCGCTCCATCGCATCGGAGCTTTCCATCGCATGCATTCGTTTGTTCCGCCAATTGGCTATCCCCCAATTTATTCTCCACCGTCGATCTAATTTGTAGATCAACGGCATACGCTTCATCGCATTGCATGATTCAATCTCTCCATTCGCTCCCTACCCCTGATTGGGATCCCCCGATTGCGATCTGCCGATTGAATCCGGACCGTCAACGTGTCCGAATCAGACGGTCCAAAATCACTCTCCTTTGTTCTTCTCCCACTCTCCTTTTTGCCTTTCTATGCAGATTTCCACCGTTGGATGCTTTCATCCAACGGCCATGCTCCTTTCCCACCTTCTGAAGCAGTTAAAATCTAAAAACACAGGATTTCCTAATGTTTTGTTTATTTTGCAAGTTTAAATGGTTTTTTCCATAAGAATGCCGAGGGCTGGGAAATACGTTTCCTATGCTTTTGATCTATCAAAGGGAACCATCCATCGGGCTTTATTCCATTGTTTCATCGATGCTCTATCAGCATTGATGTCGTAAAGGGACCTGTGTGGCTTGCACATCGACAAGACACTGTTTTATTCAAAGCACAGTTAAAGAGTATCAGTTTTGAAGACATAGCACCGCAGAATGAAGATTGAAGACAAATTTTGGAAATTACGGCTAAGGATGCTTATCAAAAGCCTAATTCCCAGAGTTAAGACACAATTAAAAGAAATCATAAGTGTTTAACTGACAGAAAGGTTTCCACCGCTTCAATTGAGGCGAATTGATTCCTCATCTACCATAAATTCCATCTGTTCCTCAAAACATTCAAAACAGAGGCCGAAGTTATTGATCAAACGAAGATATTTGCCTCAGCGTAGCCAGGGAGTTACTTTTGCAAGCCATTGAATGGAAGAAATATCTGCAGAGTTACTCCAAACATTACGCAGAGCCTCAAAGTCAAATAAAGCTCCCACCGATCTTTGATATTAATTGTAAAATAGTTAATGCAGAGGAGCACCTGTAAACTTCTTCATCGAGCCCCTCAAAAGGCCAAAAAGTCTTGAATTTGTATTAATTTCCTTAAGAGATCTTTTACCAGATCTCACCTCCTCATTCTTCTATAAATACTTCTGTAGAAGATGAGAAACTGTTGGCTGCAGAACTTTGAAATATATTTGAGCTGAAACTTCTAATTGTAAATAGTGTTCATTGGCTCTTGGAGCTCTATTTGTGTTAGTTTTGTTAGGCTAGATAGTGAAGATGATTGCTGAATTGAAACATTGGACTTGAGGACTGTAACTGGTTTGACATCAATAAACAAGATGTTTCTTGGGATCCTGGTCTATATCACTAGTGAAGTGCTCCTTTCTTTGTTATTGTTTTCCTTCTATGTTTGTCATATTTTTTCACTATTCTCTGATAAAGAACAACATTTATGGAGTTAGGATCTGCTGTACATCAGTAACCTTCTCTGACTGAAAAGATTTATCTCAATTTTTTCCTCTAAATTGTTTATTTAAGAATGATTCAATACATTTTAAGAAGTTAGGAATGCTGGAGTTCCCTCGTCCTACTGTTTGCTTTAAACATTGTTCTTGAAAGTTATTTTCCTTATTTTCTTATTAAAATTAGAGTAGAAAGTGATGGTTTGCCCTGTTTATAGCTTATATTCTCCAAAGGCAGATTCTGAAAGTTTCCCTTGGTATTAACTGAAAGCAGACTAGGTTTCAAATTACTTTATCTGATCTTAAGTTTATACTATGTCTTCTCTTATATGTTTTCAAACTTTCTGAAGGTAATTATATGGATTACTGGATTGTTTGTCAATTAAGCTGCTTTAATAAAAACTTTCTCAAGAAGTCAATGGTTAGCCCTGCACTTGGTTGGTTTTAAACAGTTACTTAAGAGGCTTTTCTTGTTTGGACTGACTATAAATCCCTTGTGAAATTATTATCAGTTTCCACCCCTCCAACACTTTATTGTTTCCATTCCATCACTCTAATCTCAATAATCTTGTGATATAGATGACTTGCCCCTTGGATCACTCTTGATGTTCTTGCTCAATTAAAGTCATGTTATGACTCCATAGCCCAATGGACTAAAAACCAGCATTATATACATCTTCTTAGCCTAGTCATTCTATTCACTTGCAACTTCTCACCTTTGAAACTTTTTGCACTTAGAACTTTCTCCTCAAAATAATAATCATTCTCAACCATCCAAAAAACAAACAAACCCTTGGCCTTCATAACTAGCCTAATATCGTTACCCCAAACTTCAAAGACAAATCCATCTTTGCACTTATTGGAGAGCTCCCTCTCCGGATTCAGGAGGGCTAGATCCTAGAATCCCAAAGTTGGTTGAAATAATGTTGCTTCTGCAGTTTTAGTCTCACCAATCTGCTAAAATTACTGATTCCCAACATTTCTGGCGACTCCGCTGGGGACACATTTTTCTGAGTTAATAAAAGTTCAAAACCACATTGAAACTCTAGATAACTCTTGGTTTTATGAAAATTATTATGTTTGCCAGCTGAGCCACCAACAACTAACATTTCTGGCGACTCCGCTGGGGAATAAACCCAGAATCATTTTTCATTTTTTATAAAACCTTGTGAGTTAAAAACAACCTTTTCAAGCACTACCAAAAATGGTAATTGTGGTAAAAATTGTTTGAATCAGTGACAAGCTAGGTAGACTCTAGAATTCTCATAAAACTTTATCTAACCTTGAAAAAGTCAGTTGTCTTAGCCATAAGAAGAAACTGTCTTTGTCTCATAACCGTAGCTAAGTTTTGAAACAGAGTTAGGATATTCTTAAAAGCCATACAAGTGAAAATAACTCAGAAAATACTTAAAAATAGTTCATATTGGTATTAAATAAACATGGTGGTGGACCATAAAACCTTTTACCTCCTTAGGGGCTAAAAACTTCCACTTGGCAACTCCACAATCCTGAACAGACCTTAAGACTCCACTGGGAAGAACCCTGATCATTATGATATCTTTCAAACTAAGTCGTAAGACTGCAGGATTAAAATTTTGCAAAACAGACTAGTTAACCTCTTAAATATTGTCATACCTGGTTAAACTTGTCTTGTTTATTTGGGTCTGAGAAACACAACATAGTGGCTCCTAGAAAGATTCACACTAGAGCCTACCCTGACCCTGATCCACGTGAGATAGTTGATAACCTAGAAAGTATCCTTTGGAAGTCTCCTAAGGTTAAATTATCAACTGTTTTCAGATCACCCTTGAGAGCTAATTCAGTTCCTGAAAATCTTTCAGCTCTACAACAATCTCAATTTGACTTAGTAAATCCATTTAGAACTAGGTCTCTTGGTGAGTTAGATCAGTTAGATTCTGAGTCTTCACTATCATCTCCTGAGACAAGTGAACCTCTTGGTAGCAGAGAAACAAAACCTCCTGATTTACATTTCCTTCACAACGTAGGTGTCTCTCATCCAAGATCAGCTCAGCAATCTACTCATGTTCCATCCACATCTGCTCACCAAACATCCACTGTCCAAACCACTCCACTCCAACCCACTTTCCCTTTTGTTAATCTACCTCTTGTAAATCCACCCCCACCACCTATCATGGCAGCATGGTATGCTCCCCTAGTCCTTCCTGCACCACTAGTCAATCTTCCACAGGACTATCAGTCCAAAATTCCATTATATGATGCTAACAATGCTACAATGGCATCAAAACATGTGGATAAGATGAATGCCTACTTTGACATAAACGAAATTGATGATGATTCTGTTAAGCTTAGGCTATTTGCTCAGAGCTTTGGGGGAGAAGTGAGAAAATGGTTTAAAGGTTTAGCCCCTCATAGTATTAATGATCTCCAAGCCTTCCATCAAACATTCTTAAACAAATGGGAAGTAAAGAAAAACCCTCTTCAAGTCCTTTCTGACTACAAGAACCTCCATAGAAACGTCGGGGAAAGTGTGCAAGCTTACTGCATTAGATTCAATAGTGTGTATAATGCACTTTTACCAGAACTAAAACCTCCACAGGGCTCAGCTTTAAACAAGTTTCCTGAAGGGTTTGACTCTGACATGACCTATCAGCAGAGAGAGAGAGATTTTGCAACTCTTGAAGATATGAAAAAAGGTGCTCTTTCTATGGAAGTCAACTTAATGGAGAAGAGAGCTAGAATGAAAACTGAAAAGAGAGTATCTTTTAGAGAGGAATCCACACCTTCTACTTCCAACTCAAAGATGGAGAGAATGATGGAAGAAATGATGAAAGAGATGAGCATAATTAAGAGAGCACAAGAAAATCAAAACCAAGCTGCTCCTCAAAATAGAAATCAGAACCAAAACCAGAATTTTAGAAGAAACCAACCTCCAAACAGACCTAGGGAAGATGATCAACAGATCACTCCTCCATTTCATCAAAACTATGTAAGTGAGGTTGAAGAAATAGATGAGATAACAAAGGAAGATGATATAAACATGATGGGGGTTGATAATGATGACTTTGAGATTCATTATGATAGAAAACAAGGTCTATACACACCTCATGATGACAGAAGAGATGATGATGAGAACTATTATCAAGACATGGAAAATGTCATCATAGAACCTCAAAAATAATATGACCTTAGAAGCAAAACCAGTCAACAAACTCCCAACAAAAAAACCTCTCACAAATATTCACAAAACAACGCTACAACCAAGCCTAAAGTTGTTAAACAAAAGGACAAAACAGTGGCTTTAAATTATGATAAAGGAAAAGAAAAAGGCACTCAAAACAATGAAAATCAGAGTGCAGACCTTAGTAGTACTAACATTTCAGCTAGTACTCCTCTGAAAACAACTTTTTCAAGTGTAAATAAAACAAATCAGCAATCTGATATTGCTGATAAAGTGACAGCTAATAAGGCTAAGACCAGCACTTTGAAGAACCCATTTCCCTTCAGCCTTGAACAAGAAATTTCAAAAATCAAAATCTATATTCCCTTGACTGAGTTAGCTACCCAACATGTATATAGAACCCAGATTTTGAAGGCATTAAATATAGAAGGGAACAATGATACAGTCAATCTTAATGATGACCAGCCAGAGCTTATTTTCGGTCCAAAGATTGAAGGTAAATATCAAGAGGGACCTGTTCCTCCCTTTTATGTGAGTTTAAACGTTCATGACAAAATTTTGCACAATGCCATGCATGACTCCGGGGCTTCTCATAATTTAATGCCTAAAGCTGTGATGGAGAGCCTTGGTCTAGAAATCACCAGACCTTACAAATACCTTTACTCCTTTGATTCCACCAGAGTAAAATGTTTAGGATTAATCAAAGACCTCTGTGTTAACTTAGACCAAATTCCAGCCAAATGTTTAGTCATGGATATTGTTGTGGCTGATGTGCCCCCAAAGTATGGAATGTTATTATCAAGATCTTGGGGGGCTAAGTTACAAGGGACTATGCAAATGGACATGACCTACGCGACTATCCCTGTTTTCAATCAGAATAGAAGACTCTACAGGGAGTCTCATATGCAATACACAGTGACAAGTCAAGACAGACCACAAAAATCCCCTTTATACTCTGTAAACACAGGCCTTGAGTCATTTATCCTCTTTAATGAAGAAACATTAGATGAACAAGTAACTTTAACAAAGTTAACGGCCGACAGGGAGGAAGAGGAACACAACGCAGAAATGTTAAAACAATTTGTTGCGTTTGAAGACATTAGAAAACTAAAAAAGGGTCTTGAACTACAGGTCATGCATCCTTTGCTTTTAAACCTAGACACTAAAGAGAACGACCCTCAAATAAACGCAAATCCTGTGGAATCAAAACAAATACAACTAAGTGCCGACATTCCACAACAATTAGAAAGAACGTTAGTTGAAGAGGACAGTAACCAAGATGAAACTAAGAACAATCCTCTGTGGAGTATGTACTTTGATGGGTCCTGCACTAGGACTAACACTGGCACAGGTGTCTGGATTATTAACACTGAAAACAACCACACCGAATGTATTTCCTGTACATTAAATTTTCATTGTTCCAATAACATAGCGAAATATGAATCCCTTCTCCTAGGCTTACGTTTGTTGAAAAAGATAGGAGCCAAAAGAATTAACGTACATGGGGATTCAGAGTTAGTTATTAGGCAGGTCAATGGGGAGTATAATGCAAATCATCCCAGACTCAGGGCCTACCGAAACGATATCGTGGACCTTTTGAAAAAATGCGAGGAGTCCAAACTGTTTTTTGTCCCAAGAAAAAGAAATATTGCGGCCCACAATTTAGCCTTTGCAGCTAGAACATGCTTAATGCCATATAACACCAAATACTGCACAAATCAGATAAAATTCAGACCAGCTGTGCCCGATAATGAGAAGTATTGGCAGGTATTTGACAACGACAAACAAATAGAAGACTTCATGCAATTCAGAAATGAATTCGAACTAAACGGTTTGGAATCAGACTATGAAACAGACTACAAGGAAGAAAATTTTCTTGATGAAGAAGATTCGTCTCCTGAAATTGCTAATATAAATTTGTTAACAAGCAAACATATAAACAAAACAAAATTGAATGCAGAGTTAGAAACAGAGGAGTTAGAAACTCTGCACTCTAAAGATGAAGGTTTGCCTAAGGGTCTGTCCCCTTTAGAAGAGTTGTTGGATTTTAACGATGTGGTGAATAAGCCGAAACTGGAACCTGTAGAGACCAAAGTAGAGGAGTGTAATATTGGCAGTGAACTTAAGCCGAAAATTATTAAACTGTCCAAGACTTTACCAGCTCACATTAAACTTAAATACATCGATCTGTTTAAAGAGTTCTATGATGTTTTTGCATGGAGTTACGAAGATCTTAAATCCTATGACACTGAAATTATACAACACAAAATTCCCCTCAAAGAAAACCAAAAACCATTCAAACAGAAACTGCGTAGAATAAACCCTGTCCAGTTACCATTGGTTCATAAGGAGATCATGAAAATGTATGATGCTGGTATTATTGTCCCTGTTAGATATTCTGAATGTGTATCTAATCTGGTGTCTGTTAGGAAGAAAACTGGAGAGAGAACAGGCTTTGTATAGACTTTAGAGACTTAAACAAAGCTTCATTAAAAGACAACTACCCTTTACCTAAGATGGATCATATTTTACAAAGGGTGGTAGGGTCTAAAATAATTTCTTTGCTGGATGGCTATTCGGGGTACAATCAGATTTTAGTCTGCCCTGATGATCAATTAAAGACAACCTTAACTACACCATGGGGCACTTTCATGTATGTGAAAATGCCTTTCGGTCTAATGAATGCTGGAGCAACTTTTCAAAGAGCCATGGACATAGCATTCTCGGAAGAACTGGGCTTCTTCATCATTATCTATCTTGATGATGTTACTGTGTTTTCAAAAATAGATGAAGAGCACTTAGAACATTTAAGAAAGGTTTTCGAGAAGTGCAAAAAGTTTGGGATATATTTAAACCCTAAGAAGACACTATTTGGTCTCCAAGAAGGTAAACTTCTTGGGCACATTATTTCGGAAGAGAGTATAAAGATAGATCCCAAGAGGATTGAGGCCATATTGCAAATATCTCATCCTCGAAACATTAAAGAGTTGCAGTCTTTAATCGGAAAGATTAACTTTTTAAGAAGGTTCATCCCCAACTTGGCTGAGCTCCTTAGGAATATCACCAACATGTTAAAGAAGGAGCAAGGGGTAAAATGGACCTTGGAAGCAAAGAAGTCCTTCGAACTGGTGAAACAATCATTAACCAAAACACCGGTTCTTATAAGTCCTGATTTTTCAAAAGGTTTTTATATTTTTTCATTTGCATCAGAGCATACCATAGCTGCTGTCCTTTTACAGAAAAATCCACAATGACAAGAGCAGCCTATTGCATTCTTTAGCAAGGAATTAAGGGATGCCCCTCTGAAGTATAACATTATGGAGAAGCATGCTTTTTCTTTGGTTAAAGCTTTGAAAGACTTCAGGGTGTACATCCTTCACTCACACACCATTGCCTTTGTCCCAAACTCAGTTGTTAAATAAATTCTAACACGGGACCCAGATGGTAAGAGAGGTAAGTGGATTGTTGTTATCCTTGAATATGATTTAGAGATAAAACCCACTAAACTCATCAAAGGCCAAGGTCTAGCTAGATTAATGGTTGAATCCAATTTTGAAGTTCTTGATATTAATATGATTAATGCTTTGGATGACCAAGAAGAATTCTCAATTCCTATAGTTGAAGATCATTTCATGAATTCTCCTTGGTATGCTGATATTACTTATGTTTTTCTTAATCTAAATACACCTCCTGGTTTGACAAAAACAAAGGCAAGGTTCCTAAAATTAAAAGCTGTTAACTTTTTCGTTATAGATAGATGTCTTTATTGGAAAAATGCAAGTGGTGTATTGCTTAAATGTTTGCCTGAGATTGATGCAGAGAAGGTTAAAAATCAGTTTCATGAAGGAGAGTGTGGAGGTCATTTTTACTGGAAGACAACAGCCAACAAAATTTTGAGGGCTGGTTTCTATTGGCCCACTCTTTTCCATGATGTGCATAAGATGATCATATCTTGCCATAAATGTCAACTTTTTGAAGGCAAAAGAAAACTGTTACCCCTGCCTCTGCATCCAATCACTGTTGAAGCTCCATTTCAACAGTGGGGACTTGACTTCATAGGAGAAATTCATCCCCCATCTTCTGCTCAGCATAGATGGATTCTCGTTGCCACAAACTATTTCACTAAGTGGATAGAAGCCATACCTTGTAGACAGGCCAATGATTCAGTTATTATAAAGTTCATGGAGACTAACATTCTCTCCAGATTTGGCTGTTCCACCAAGATTATCACTGATAATGCAACAGCATTTGGATCAAAGAAGATGGTTGAGTTCTGTCATAGATATCACATAACATTGGGGAATTCCATGCCCTATTACCCTCAAGGTAATGGACTTGTAGAATCCTCAAACAAAAGCTTAGTGAACATAATCAAGAAACTTTTGGAGGACAACAAAAAGTATTGGCACACAAAGATGGTTCATGCACTTTGGGCTGATAGATTGGCTTTGAAGAAATCTATTGGTATGTCACACTTCCAGCTTCTGTATGGTACTGATGCAATTTTTCCAAACAGCCTTGGTGTACCAGTAATGAAGTTGATTAAAGAGTTACAAACTGAAGAAAATGGCATGATCAGAAGAATAAATAAGACCATTCATCTTCAGCAAACCGGAGAGGAAGTTTATAACAAAGCATTGCAGAAACAGGATAGCATTAAAAAGCTGTTTGACAGAAGAACAAAGGCCAGCAATTTCAAGATTGGGGAAAAAGTTTTAAAGTGGGATTCAAGAAGGGAAGAAAAGGGAAAGCATGGAAAATTTGACAACTTATGGCTTGGCCCTTACTCTATTCACTCGGCTGCTGGTAACAATGCATTCTTCTTGCATGAGTTGAATGGAGCAGATTTGTTTGGGGGTCCTGTCAATGGCAAGATGCTCAAGCATTACTTATCTTGATCCTTGAAATGTTCTGAAAGCCTTTTTATCTTGTTTCCATTATAAATATTTCATCCACCATTGCATTCAAAATTAGAAATTTCAAAAATACAAAAACAAAGAAAGAAAGAAAAGAGGGCAGATTTTGAAAAACAAGAAAGGTATAGCTCCATACCAAAAAAGAGAAACAAAGTCTGAAATTGTGCAAGCTTAAATGCCACTCTTGAATAACACACTTCTAGTTAGTCAAACAGCCTAAAATTGACTAATTAGCTTTAAATTTTCTGCTGATAGGATACTGAATTCGATTTTCCAAGCTATTCAATCTTGGCTTATCAGTAGATCGTTTTAGGATAGAAATTAAAAGGTTCAAACAAGATCAAAATCTGAACCTAAGGTTTCAAAAAGAAAATGACTCAAATCTGTTTTATTTTTTCCGAGTCAAGAAATGTAAAACTCTGGTTCTAATTAACTCAAAATCTGAACCAAAGAAAAGGAAGAAACAACTCAAACAAGAGTCAAAATAGAGTTGTAAAAGGAGAAGGCCATGATGAGAAATTTTCAGATCTTAAGCCTTCCATTTTGTTTTTAATTTTCTGCAAAATAAATGTCTATGTGCAGCTTGTTTTCATGCCATATAATAACGTCAAGTTATACTATTTAATCCTGACTTGAATGTTTTAAATTTTTTTTTTGTAGAAATTAGAGAATAAAATCTGTTGGACAGTTCAATCCCAACAGATGGTAGATTAGGTAGAGAATTTTATGGACTCAACTGTTTAATCTGAGTCCATGGAGAAATAAGGAGTAGAAATAGATTAGATTTCCTGCTTTCAAAAGAATAAAATGTTGTGAAAGGAGTTTTCCAATCCAAGTGCACTCTAACGTAGAAAAAATGCTAGATCAGTAGGATTGGGTAGGTAGAAAGCTTGTTGATGAAAATCCATTGTTTTCATAGTTGCTAATATGTTTTCAGAGAAGACCATCCCAGCAAAGGAAGAGCAGCCCAATGGATCAGGCACAGGTCAACCTCCCAGAGAAACACAATGGATCAGGCACAGGTTTTCCCCCCAGAGAATGCAAGTCTGAAGTTCTTGATGCCTTCAAGAAGGCATCATCCCCAAGTGGAGCCACTGTTAGCCACCTATAATATTTTTTATACCAAAAGGTGGCTAAGACTTTTTGAGCCTCCAAGGAGCAAATTTCATCACTAAAAATTGTTGGCTCTTGAAGACTTCTTGAAGGCCTCATGCCTCTATCCAAAATCTTCATTGCTGTTCCCATTTTTATACTCAGAAATTCTGTTGATTTCATGAGAAGAAACTGTTGTAAAACCATCATTTTTTCCCTCCCCCTCTTCCAAACTTACCTTCATTTGCTCCCTTTTTTCTCCATAAAAACCCCTTTGTTTTCATGATTCTTCGTCTTCCCCTCATGAAAAACACTTTTATAAGGTTAAAGACTCATTCTTTAGCTTTTCCGAAACCTTCAAAATCCATTGAAAACTCTGAAAATTTCATAAAAAATACAAGTTTTATTTAATATTGACCTAAGCCCCCTTGGGCTAAGTCCTAACCACTTCCCCACATGTGCCCTTGTCATAAAAGCCAAGCACCGAACCCATATAGCGCTAATCGCATCGGAAACTTTCGATGATGCGCAAGTCTTGTGTTCCTTTTAAACCCCGATGCGATCAACTCTTTTATATAAACCTTCCCGATTTTCGACGTCTTCTGAAATTCCGATTGCGATTAGGCCCTATCCTCCGATCATATTATTTTTATATATATCCTGTGGAACCGCCTCCACGCTTTAAACCATTGAAAATCTATTCCCGATCCGCTTTTTCCTTTGTAAAATCCAAAAACCCACTTTTCCAAATTTTTGGTCTAAAAACCAAAGTCACGTGTTAATATAAATGGGTTGATTTAAAAGAGCCGATCGCGCAATCGCATCGGAGAAAACACAATGGGTTGATTGAAAGACCAGTCTTTAAACTCCGATTGCGATTGGCCCTCGTTTCATATATGCCCCGGGCATATTACAGTTCATACAACCCAAAGGCCCCGCAGTCAGGTGCCTATTTGCCTTATATATAGTTTTCGCTCCCTAAGGCATAAAACCTTTGTTTTATTCCAAAATGTTTGAGTTTTCATATTATAAATTTTTTCTCCGCCAATCTGTTTTAAACAAATCTCAGCCGTTGATCGAAAGCCGATCAAGCGGCCAGCGCTCCATCACATGCGTTCGTTTGTTCTGCCGATTGGTTGTCCCCTGAATTATTCTCCACCGTCTATCTAATCTGTAGATCGACGGCCTATGCTTCATCGCATCTCATGATTCAATTGCTCCATTCGTTCCCTACCCCTAATTGCAATCCCTCGATTGTGATCTGCCGATTGAATCCAGACTGTCAACGTGTCCAGATCGGACGGTCCAAAATCACTCTCCTTTATTCTTCTCCTGCTCTCCTTTTTGCCTTTCTATGCAGATTTCCACTGTTGGATGCTTTCATCCAATAGTCGCGCTCCTTTCCCTCCTTATAAAGTAGTTAAAACCTAAAAACGTAGGATTTCCTAATGTTTTGTTTATTTTGTAGGTTTAAATGGTTTTTTCCATAATAATGCCGAGGGCCGGGAAAGACGTTTCCTGCGCTTTTGATCTGTCAAAGGGAACCATCTGTCGGGCTTTATTCCATTGTTTCATCGATGCTCTATCAGCATTGATGCCATAAAGGGACCTGCGCGGCTTGCACATCGACAAGACACTGTTTTATTCAAAGCATAGTTAAAGAGTATCAGTTTTGAAGACATAGCACCACAGAATGAAGATTGAAGACAGATTTTGGAAATTACGGCTAAGGATGCTTATCAAAAGCCTAATTCCCAGAGTTAAGACACAATTGAAATAAATCATAAGTGTTTAACTGACAGAAAGGTTTCCACCGCTTCAATTGAGGTGAATTGATTCCTCAGCTACCATAAATGCCACCTGTGCCTCAAAACATTCAAAACAGAGGCCGAAGTTATTGATCAAATGAATATATTTTCCTTAGCGCAGCCAGGGAGTTACTTCTGTAAGCCATTCAATGGAAAAAATATCTGCAGAGTTACTCCAAACATTACGCAGAGCCTCAAAGTCAAATAAAGCTCCCACCGAGCTTTGATATTAATTGTAAAATAGTTAATGCAGAGGACCACCTGTAAACTTCTTCATCAAGCCCCTCAAAAGGCCAAAAAGTCTTGAATTTGTATTAATTGCCTTAAGAGATCTTTTACCAGATCTCACCTCCTCATTCTTCTATAAATACTTCTGTAGAATATGAGAAAATGTTGGTTGCAGAACTTTGAAATACATGTGAGCTTAAACTTCTGATTGTAAATAGTGTTCATTGGCTCTTGGAGCTCTGTTTTTGTTAGTTTTGTTAGGCTGGATAGTGAAGATGATTGCTGAACTGAAACATTGGACTTGAGGACTGTAACTGGTTTGACATCAATAAACAAGTTGTTTCTTGGGATCCTGGTCTATATCACTGGTGAAGTGCTCCTTTCTTTGTTATTGTTTTCCTTCTATGTTTGTCATATTTTTTCACTATTATCTGATAAAGAACAACATTTATGGAGTTAGGATCTGTTGTACATCAGTAACCTTCTTTGACTGAAAATATTTATCTCAATTTTTTCCTCTAAATTGTTTATTTAACAATGATTCAATACAATTTAAGCAGTTAGGAATGTTGGAGTTCCCTCGTCCTACTGTTTGATTTAAACATTGTTCTTGAAAGTTATTTTCCTTATTTGTTTATTAAAGTTAGAGTAGAAAGTGATGGTTTGCCCTGTTTCTAGCTTCTATTCTCCAAAGGCAGATTTTGAAAGTTTCCCTTGGTATTAACTGAAAGAAGACTAGGTTTCAAAGTACTTTATCTGATCTTAAGTTTATACTCTGTCTTCTCTTATATTTTTTCATACTTTCTGAAGGTCATTTTGTGGATTATTGGATTGTTTGTCAATTAAGCTGCTTTAATACAAAATTGCTCAAGAATTCAATGGTTAGCCTTGCACTTGGTTGGTTTTAAACAGTTACTTAAGAGGCTTTTCTTGTTTGGACTAACTATAAATCCCTTGTGAAATTATTATCATTTTCCACCTCTCCAACACTTTGTTGTTTCCATTCCATCACTCTACTCTCAATAATCTTGTGATATAGATGACTTGCCCCTTGGATCACTCTTGATGTTGTTGCTCAATTAAAGTCCTGTTATGACTCCATAACCCAATGGACTAAAAACTAGTGTTATATCTATCTTTTTAGCCTAGCCGTTCTATTCACTTGCAACTTCTCACCTTTGAAACTTTTTGCACTTAGAACTTTCTCCTCAAAATAATAATCATGCTCAACCATCCAAAAAACAAACAAACCCTTGGCCTTCATAACTAGCCTAATATCGTTACCCCAAACTTCAAAGACAAATCCATCTTTGCACTTATTGGAGAGATCCCTCTTCGAATTCAGGAGGGCTAGATCGTAGAATCCCAAAGTTGGTTGAAATAATGTAGCTTCTGCAGTTTTAGTCTCACCAATCAGCTAAAATTACTGATTCCCAACAGATAGTTTTCTCTTTACGATGAAGAAAATATTTTAATGGTTTTACTACTGTTAGATATTTTTTTTTTTAGTTTTCTCCATGGTTAATTTATTACTAGACAAGAATCGAGAGACGTTCCTCCGTTGTAATGGGTATTACAAGGGTTATTTACACCCATCTGATTGTTCCAGTTATGATTACCTCCATTATTCTGAAGCATGCATGTTTATAAAAGTAACCTTATTACTCAGTTTTACTATTCTACTGTTTGCTAGCACGTGCTTCATTTATTTATGTGGATTTTCGATTATCTAAACCTAGTTCTCAGCAAAGAAAGAAAAGAAAATCTGTAACAGAATTGTTTAATGCTTATTCCTGTTTTTCTCTGTTCAAATTTAACTTTCATAGGGTTGTAGAAAGAAAAGAGAAGTAATCACTATCATAAAAGTATTTAATCAAATCTTTCAGAACCCTTTACATGATTTTAGCTCAGAGGGAGAGGAACTCTCGCTTGTTCAGAAATCATTCTATGTCTAGGCATTTTAATCTTAGAATACACTGAAAAAGAGGAATTAATTAACTAAGTAACTCTTCTATCCTCTAAGCGATAATTAACCGTTCACAGTCTCTGTATCACAAGACTTATTTCCACAGTAGTACTTATCAGTACACATTCTCCTTAACATAAAAACATTAAAACTATAGTAGTACTTATCTGCTCATATTTTTTAGTAATATAAAACTTAAAACCACAGTAGTACTTATATGTCCTGACAGAATTTCCAAAGTTGTTGTCCTCCCAACCTTCAAGGGAGGCTATTACGTCCCCCGCTTGCCCCCTAGCTCCAGAATATGGACGGTGCCATGGGGTTAGCAGTGGAATGTCCCATTGTGACCTCTGGATATCCAATCCAGTCACCAACAGACAATCTGGTTCTCTCAAGGGTTTCAAAAGTTATTTTCAACTGGTCTCCACACCAGCTCTAGAAAATACTTCCCCCTTCCTTCCAGAATTAACAGAACCCCCATCCCTCTCTTTGGAATCCCTTTTATCTCTAGAGGGGTAGGTAACTATTTTCTCCAACTTTCCCCAACCACCTCCTATTATTAGAAACTTTTTCCAATAGCTTAAAAATATTTCTTTACCATTATCTAGTTTAATGATTTCATCAAAAATCATTTGTTGTTTTTTTTTTATAATAAAGTTTTTCAAGTCTTTTACCAGAAAATAAAATAACAAATTTATTTTAACTAATACATACTATTTAACTCTAACAAGGCTGTCACATCTTCCACCCCTGGAAGCGACACCATCCCCAGTGTCTTAATCCAGCTCGATGAAGAGTTTCGGGTAAACTTTCCGCATAAAGTTTTCGTCCTCCCAAGTAGCTTCATCTGGTCCAAAGTGCTTCCACTGCACTTTCACCTGGATGATTGCTCGTTTGCAGAGTTCAATTTCCCTTCTATCAAGTATGCATTACGACTCGACTAGAAACTCTCCGTCCAGTTCAACCTGAAAAACATAGTGTTTCCAAGTCAGTATGTTTAATTATCCAGAACTGTAAGTCAAGATTTCCTATTTCTTGTCCTACCTGAATATTTTGCCAATGAATTACATGTTTTTCATCATGCACATATCTCTTCAAAAAAGACACATAAAACACTAGGTGTACTTGTATATGACTGGGTAAGGCCAGTTTATAAGCTACCGGTCCCACCCTTTCCAGTATTTGGAAAGGTCCACAATACCAGGGAGCCAATTTAGCACAGGAGGTCCATCTCATGTGCTCCTCTTGGTCTTAATTCTTACATACACGTGATCCCCTACCGCAAATTCACGATAAAACCTTTCCTTATCTGCGTACATCTTCTGTCTATCCTGCGCAACCTTTAGATTCTGCCTTATTCTCTTTACTTTAGCTTCCATATCAGCTAACATTTCAGGTCCCAATAATAATTTTGTCTCAGGAATGCTCCAATTTATAGGTGTACGACATTGTCTGCCATACAATGCCTCAAAGGGACTCATTTTCAGAGATTCCTGATAATCGTTGTTATAAGCGAACTCCACCAGGTGCAAGTAATCTTCCCACTTGGTGGGCTGCTGCATTACATACATGCGCAACATGTCTTCCAGGATTTGGTTTACTCGCTCTGTTTTCCCATCAATCTGAGGATGATAGGTAGTACTAAAGTGTATTTGAGTTCCAAGACTAGAGAACAGAGTTTTCCTGAATGCGGATGTAAACTTAAGGTCCCGATCTGAAATCACCATCTTAGGTATGCCATGCAACCTAAAGATTTATTTCATAAATATATCCGCAATCTGTACTATCTTGTATGTAGATTGTACAAATGGGCAGATTTTCTTAGTCTGTCCACCACCACCATGATTGAATCATTCTACCTCCTTATTCGTGGTAATCCTGTGATGAAATCTAAGGAGATAACCTCCCACTTCTACTCAGAATGGGTATGGGCTGCAGTAATCCTGCAGGATGCTTATGCTCCACCTTAACCTGCTGACATTCCAAACATTTACTTAGATACTCTGCAATATTCTTTCGCATACCTGGCCAATAATATATCTTTCTTATTGCAGTGAGCATCTTTTGGTATCTCGGATGGCCAGCGTAATTGCTGCGGTGGAATTCATTCAGGATTAACTCCTTAAGACCCGCGCGATTAGGTACATAGATTCTTCCACGAAAGGTCAACATCTGATATTCATTCTTTCCCAATTCTAAGGTCTTGCCTTGCTTCCAATCATCCTCCATTTTCTACCACAAGAATTTATATTCAAGGTCTTTTTGTGCTTCTTCCTTTAACTGCTCTGACAGTTGACTTTTCGGTTGACTAAGAAACATTACATAAATACCATGCAATTTTCTACTTAATGCATCTGCAACTCAGTTTTCTTTCCCCTTAACATGTTGTATATCCATGTCGAATTCACTGAAGAAGGCGTTCCATCTTGCCTGCCTGGAATTTAAATCTTCTTGCTTAAAATAGTTAGTCAAGCTGCTATGGTCTGTTTTAAGCACAAATCTTTTACCCAGCAGATAATGCCGCCACACTCGGAGGGCATGTAATACTGCTGTAAGCTCCAAGTCATACGCAGAATATTTATGTTCATGTTCTTTCAGCTTCCTAGACTCATAGGCTATTACCCTACCTTCTTGGGTTAATATCGCACCAACCCCTTCTTTGCTTGCATCTGTACAAACCTCATAGTCTTTTTCGGGGTCAGCTACCTTCAATACTGGTGCTGTAGTTAGGAGTTATTTTAATTTTTCAAAACTATTTTGACATTACGGTGTCGCTTCCAGGGGGGAAGATGTGACAACCTTGTTAGAGTTAACTAGTATGTATTAGTTAAAAGACATTTGTTATTTTATTTTCTGGTAAAAGACTTGAAAAATTTTATTATAAAAAAAAACAACAAATGATTCTTGACTAATACATACTAGTTAACTCTAACAAGGTTGTCACATCTTCCCCCCCTGGAA
The DNA here is from genome assembly GCA_034641835.2 of Pinus albicaulis. Taxonomy (NCBI): domain Eukaryota; kingdom Viridiplantae; phylum Streptophyta; class Pinopsida; order Pinales; family Pinaceae; genus Pinus; species Pinus albicaulis. The sequence continues at coordinate 187,780,033 of CM076573.1, forward strand.
GCGACAGCATCCCCAATGTCTTAATCTAGCTCGGTGAAGAGTTTCGGGTAAACTTTTGGCATAAAGTTTTCATCCTCCCAAGTAGATTCATCTAGTCCGAAGTGCTTCCACTGCACTTTCACCTGGATGATTGCTCATTTACGGAGTTCAATTTCCCTTCTGTCAAGTATGCGTTGCGGCTCGACCAGAAACTCTTCGTCCGGTTCTACCTGAAAAACACAGCGTTTCCAAGTCAGTATGTTTAATTATCCAGAACTGTAAGTCAAGATTTCCTATTTCTTGTCCTACCTGAATATTTTGCCAATGAATTACATGTTTTTCATCATGCACATATCTCTTCAGCAAAGACACATGAAACACCGGGTGTACTTGTATATGACTGGGTAAGGCCATTTTATAAGCCACTGGTCCCACCCTTTCTAGTATTTGGAAAGGTCCACAATACCGGGGAGCCAATTTAGCACAGGAGGTCCATCTCATGGTGCTCCTCTTGGGCTTAATTCTTACATACACGTGATCCCCTACCGCAAATTCACGATAAGACCTTTTATTATCTGCGTACATCTTCTGTCTATTCTGCGAAACCTTTAGATTCTGCTTTATTCTCTTTACTTCAACTTCCATATCAGCTAACATTTCAAATCCCAATAATAATTTTGTCTCGGGACTGCTCCAGTTTATAGGTGTATGACATTGTCTGGCATACAATGCCTCAAAGGGACTCATTTTCGGAGATTCCTGATAACCGTTGTTATAAGCGAACTCCACCAGGTGCAAGTAATCCTCCCACTTGGTGGGCTGCTGCATTACATACATGCGCAGCATGTCTTCCAGGATTTGGTTTACTTTCTCCATTTTCCCATCAGTCTGAGGATGATAGGCATTACTAAAGTGTATTTGAGTTTCAAGACCAGAGAATAGAGTTTTCCAGAATGCAGATGTAAACTTAATGTCCCGATCTGAAATCACCGTCTTAGGTAGGCCATGCAACCTAAATATTTCTTTCATAAATATATCCGCAATCTGTACTGTCTTGTATGTAGATTGCACAGGTATGAAATGGGAAAATTTTCTTAGTCTGTCCACCACCACCATTATTGAATCATTGTGCCTCCTTGTTCATGGTAATCCTGTGATGAAATCTAAGGATATAACCTCCCACTTCCACTCCGGAACGGGTATGGGTTGCAGTAATCCTGAAGGATGCTTATGCTCCACCTTAACCTGCTGACATTCCAAACATTTACTTAGATAATCTGCAATATTATTTCGCATACCTAGCCAATAATATATCTTTCTTATTGAAGTGAGCATCTTTCGGTATCCCGAATGGCCAACATAATTGCTGCGGTGGAATTCATTTAGGATTAACTCCTTAAGACCCGCACGATTAGGTACATCGATTCTTCCACGAAAGGTCAACATTTGATCTTCGTTCTTTCCCAATTCTGAGGTCTTGCATTGCTTCCAATCATTCTCCATTTGCTGCCACAAACATTTATATTCAGGGTCTTTCTGTGCTTCTTCCTTTAACTGCTCCGATAGTTGACTTTTCGGTTGACTAATATACATTGCATAAATACCATGCAATTTTCTGCTTAATGCATCTGTAACTCGGTTTTGTTTCCCCTTAACATGTATATCCATGTCGAATTCACTCAAGAAGGCGTTCCATCTTGCCTATCTGGAATTTAAATCTTCTTGCTTAAAATACTTAGTCAAGCTGCTATGGTCTGTTTTAAGCACAAATCTTTTACCCAGCAGATAATGTCGCCACACTCGGAGGGCGTGTAATACTACTGTAAGCTCCAAGTCATACGCAGAATATTTCTGTTCATGTTCTTTCAGCTTCCTAGACTCATAGGCTATTACCCTACCTTCTTGGGTTAATATTGCACCAACCCCTTCCTTTCTTGCATCTGTACAAACCTCATAGTTTTTTCCGGGGTTAGCTACCTTCAATACTAGTGCTGTAGTTAGCAGTTGCTTTAATTTTTCAAAACTATTTTGACATTCATTTGTCCATTTGAAGGGCTTGCCTTTCTTTTGTAAGGATGTAATAAGGAAAGCAATTTTTGAGAATCCTTCTATAAATCTTCTATAATAACCAGCTAGACCCATAAATGATATAATGTCTGCTACATTCTGAGGTACCCGCCATTCCATAATAGTTTTGATCTTTTCAGGGTCAACCGCTATCCCCTCAGCTGATATAACATGGCCCAAGTATTGGATTTCTGTTTTAAATAAATCGCACTTGCTAAACTTAGCATAAAGCTGATGCCTCCTCAAAATCTCCAAAACCATCCTTAGATGTTCTTTGTGTTCCTCCTTTCTTTTTGAGTATACCAATATGTCATCTATGAAAATAAGTACAAAGTTATCTAGAAACTGATGAAAAATGACATTCATCAACCTCATAAAGGTTGTTGGTGCGTTTTTCAATCCAAAAGGTAGCACCATGAATTCATAATGCCCATATCAAGTGCGGAATGCTGTCTTGCAAATATCTTCATCCTTAATCCGAATATGATGATATTTGGATCTTAATTCTATCTTAGAGAACACCTTAGCCCCTCTCACCTGATCGAATAAATCGTCGATTCTTGGTAAAGGGTATTTATTCTTAACAGTTAGCTTACTAAGCTGCCTGTAGTCCATACACATGCGTAAGGTTCTGTCCTTTTTCCTAAAAAAAAGGACTGGTGCTCCCCAAGGAGACACACTTGGGCAGATATAGCCTTTGTCTAACAGTTCTTGTAACTGTATCTTCAGCTCTGTTAATTCTAGTACACTCATCCTATAAGGCGCTCTTGACACCGGAGTGGCTCCTGGCAGTAGTTCAATGGTGAAGTCTATATCCCTTTTGGGTGGCAATCCTAGAATATTTTCTGGAAATACATCTAAGAATTCCTGTACCACAGGAATATCCTCCATTACTGGAGCCTTATCCTTGGAATATGCATATCCTACTTGAATCGCATATAACTGACACCCTTTTCGGATACACTTGCCCATTTTTGATGTTGTTATTGGGAATAACTGTACAGGATTTTTAATCCCTTGAATCTCTTTACGCGTGCCATCCTACATTCTGAAATAAATAATCTTTTCCTTGCAGTCCACTAGGGTCCAGTGTCTTTCCAGCCAATCCATTCCCAATAACACATCATAAGATCCCAATGGTAAAATTTTTAAGTCTACTTGTAACTCATGTTCAACGACTTCCAGTATACAATTAGGAATTTTTGTAGTTACCTTGCGTTTTGCCCCGATCGCTAATTGAACTAACCAGGGGTTTCTAAATTTCTGTTCTTTTAATTTGCATAATTCTACTATCTTAGGACTTACATAACTTAGACTTGCTCCAGGATCTATTAAAATCGAAACATGTTTAGTTAATATAGTACCTTCCAATTCAATCATTCTGGGCTGAAAATCAGCCTGATGGTCCTCCAAAGCTGCATTTATATGAGTTATATTCCTTGCTACGTCTCCCACTATATACGCTTCTTGCAAATTTGCTACAGCTTCATTTTTATTTCGTTGGGGGCAGTTTTTGTAATAATGAGCCTCCCCACAGCCCCAACATTGCAGGGGAGGTTTTGAAACCTGTCCCTGATCTGGCTTACTGGAGGCTTCAGTGGGTTTCTCCTCTGCTGGCCACTTAATTCTTTGATGGTTTTTACCAAATTGTTTGCTGACTGAATTCTGTGCTAGGCCTTTAAAATTGCTGCTCTTACTGCTTTTGAAAGTGGAGCTATGTTTCTGATTTTTCTTTAGCTGCCAGCTTTTTCCCCCATCGCCCTTAGTCTTATTCTGCTGATACCAAATTCGTGCTTTCCGGATAGCCTCATCCATGGTCTGCGGGTTAACAAACTCTATCCGCTCCCTCATATGGGTAGGTAGACTGCTTAAGAACCTCTGCACTTTGGCTTTTTCCTCCCGAAGATAAGGGACGTAATGTAACAGGGAAGTAAATTTTGTAACGTACTCGTCCATGGTCATCTGTCCCAACTGAAGATCATGGAAATCCTTAGCTTTATCGTCATAGAATCTTTCTGTTAAGTATTTTTCGTTAAAGCAATGTTGAAACAATTCCCATGTGATATCTCGTTCATCAATGTTGCATACATTTTTCACCTCCTCCCATTAGAGAGTGGCTTTCTCTCGCAACTGGTATATGGCCAATATGGCCTTCAGATTGTTGCTATACTCATACACCTTAAAATACTTGTTTATGTTAATTAACCAAGCTTCAGCCACCTCTTCCACCTCACCATCGAATGTTGGTGGCTTAATTTTACGAAATTCCCCTTGCAATTCGACTTTCTGTCTTTTTTGATCTTGATGGTTAGAAAAATTTCCCAACTCAGCCTCATTATAATTTCGATTTTTACTCTTTTGGGAGGGGCTCTTTTCAGTTCTGCCAGTAGTGTCGTTTCTGGTTTGCTGCTCCTCTTGTTTCGTTGACAACTCTTTTTCTGCACTGGGATGTCTCATTTCTTGTTTTTTGTTATCGGACAAACTTTTTAAAATCTTTTCCTAATCCTGTAACAACCTTTCATTGTTCCTCCGCACTCTTATCATTTCTTCTTGTAATTGTTGTACTGTATTTAGCAAGAATGCGGTTTGATGCTATTGTTCCTCAAGCAGTCGACTTGTCTTTTGATGCTGCTCCACGGTTATTTGAACCCACATTTCGGGATTCATAACTGTGGGGACTTGAGCCTCCTCTCGCTGTGACTGAGATACTGCATCTTCCCTCATTTCGCTTGCTTCCTCTCAGTGCACTAAACACTTACACAACTTCATTGTTAGTAAACCCTTAGGATCCTAGTGTAGCAACTAGCTCTAATACCACTTGTCACCATCATTACTGCCATTAACCACCAATAAAAAAAAAAATTTAACTTACTATTACCGTAGTAAGGCTACAATATTCCAACTATGAAATGCAATAAAATAACAATGTATTTGACATCACACAGACTGTCATCGCAGACATAGTACTTGGAATATTTTTATGATTGGTACTGACACTCATACGAATTTATTGTTCCGCTGCAATTAGCATTGGTAACAATAGTAATATTTTCGATACTCAAGTCTTTTGTTTAACTTACATTTAACACATCACGGTATTGAACGCAATTGTAATTATGGAATTAATATATGTCAAAGGGTCGGCATAGAGTTTACTCCGCCTGCGTTTTTAAATATGGGGATTTCATTTTTTAATTGTTTTAAATCCTATGGTATTCAATGGGAGCGCCACCTCGGCTCATCTCCGCCCTCCCTGTGGCTCTTCATTCACTGTGATTTAATTACCAGCTATACCGCCACCCTACCCTGGCACAGCTCTCGAAGTCTGCATTGGATTCCCAAATTTTCTTTTCGAGGGAAAGTTAATGCCTCAGTGTTCATTGCCATTCTTGCCGAGAACCTAATGAGGTTTAGGGCAGCGACCACTTCCAGTTGGTCTGAGAGTCGAAGGATTGGAAATCTTTGAGTTCATCGGCATCCATGGTGCCCTTGGCGTTATCTAGTTGCAGAATCCGCCAAGTTCTCTTTTAAAAGCAGGTTAAAATCTATTTTCAGAGGCGTTCTTTTATGGCGGTATCTCACAGTTTTATTGTTTTCTTATGTGTTGTCCTTTAAAGTAAGTAAACTAACTTTCCTGCGTGTGTTGACAGAGTTCAGGAAGCATGGAGCTTATCCATGTCTTGAGGTCGATTCTCTTGGAGAATTCTGTCCCTGGTTGATATATGCTGGTAAGTCTTCCACACAAGCTATTTCTTTATTTTCTCATATACAATAATCATGTGTAGTTATATACCCTCATCTACCGACTCGAGGCAGTTTGTAACCCTTCCAGCACATGCTTTGCAGGAAAGATCGCGACTGAGGTTTTACTCACAGGTATACATACCATTCGAAGAGTTGAGTTAATTGTTAGCTAGAGTTTCCCGTTTCCATTCCTTCTTACCAACATCTCTATCAATGTTTTGTAACTGTTTTGCACCTTGGCTCGCAGGTATGAACAGTCTTCCCACAGGTACATGATCGCTAGGTGCACCTGCCACTGGGCCATGGCTAACATCTCGACGTATTTTACAGGTACTTGCTTTTCATATGGGAGGAGGGGTAAACCCTCGCCTAAGCCCTCGTCATGGCTACAGGCCTTTGTCCGTCAATTAAAAAAAATGATGTGCAGATGAAATCTACCATTGTAATATGAATGTATTTTCAAGCTTTGGTACCTTCAGGGTTGAGGGTTTACAGTTCCTTAGGCATTTTTAAAACTCGAGGATCTATGTCTCTATGAACTTGCTTTTGTGTATTATACATGTTTTTTGCAGCCAGTCGTCCATTTATGGATTTAGTTTCGAATCTAGTTTCTTTCTTCCGGCCGCTGGAGAGTTATGCCTAAGCCGTTGTTTCTTTGACTGGGGTTGTTGATTTACAATCTGATATATTTATATATATGGAATTTAAGGACTTTTACGCTGCTATATGGTTATTGTATTGGGACCCCGAACCCCTCGGTAGGTGCTGAGGCCTCAAGTTATTAATCTTTCTCTTTTCACATGCATATTTTTTCATCTTCTTACTTTTTTCCATGTACACTTGCTTCGCACAGAAGATACCGTGGATAGTTTTCTCTTTACTATGAAGAAAATTTTTTAATGGTTTTACTACTGTCAGATATTTTTTTTTTTAGTTTTCTCCATGGTTAATTTATTACTAGAGAGGAATCGACAGAGGTTCCTCCGTCGTAATGGGTATTAAAAGGGTTATTTACACCCATTTGATTGTTCTAGATATGATTACCTCCATTATTCTGAAGCATGCATGTTTATAAAAGCAAGCTTATTACTCGGTTTTACTATCCTGTTGTTTGCTAGCACGCGCTTCATTTCTTTATGTGGGTTTTCGATTATCTGAACCTGGTTCTCAGCAAAGAAAGAAAAGAAACTCTGTAATAGAATTGTTTAATGCTTATTCCTGTTTTTTTCTGTTCATATTTAAATTTCACAGGGTTGTAGAAAGAAAAGAGAAGTAATAACTATCATAAAAGTATTTAATCAAATCTTTCAGAACCCTATACATGATTTTAGCTCAGAGGGAGAGGAACTCTCGCTTGTTCAGAAATCATTCTATGTCTAGGCATTTCAATCTTAGAATACACTGAAAAAGAGGAATTCATTAACTCAGTAACTCTTCTATCCTCTAAGCGATAATTAACTGTTCACAGTCTTTGTATCAAAAGACTTATTTCCACAGTAGTACTTATCAGTACACATTCTCATTAACATAAAAACATTAAAACTACAGTAGTACTTATCTACTCATATTTTTCAGTAATATAAAAATTAAAACCATAGTAGTACTTATCTGTCCTGGCAGAATTTCTAAAGCTGTTGTCCTCCCAACCTTCAAGGGAGGCTATTACGTCCCCCGCTTCCCCCCTAGCTCCAATATCTAGACGGTGCCACGGGGTTAACAGTGGAATGTCCTGTTGTGACCTCTAGATATCCAATCCAGTCACCAATAAACAATCTGGTTCTTTCAAGGGTTTCAAAAGTTATTTTCAACTGGTCTCCACACCAGCTCTAGAAAATACTTTCCCCTTCCTTCCAGAATTAACAGAACCCCCACCCCTCTCCTGGGAATCCCTTTTATCCCTGGAGGGGTACGTAACTGTTTTCTCCAACTGTCCCCAACCACCTCCTATTCTTATAAACTTTTGCCAACAGCTTAAAAATATTTCTTTACCATTATCTAGTTTAATGATTTCATGAAAAATCATTTGTTGTTTTTTTTTTTTATAATAAATTTTTTTAAGTCTTTTACCAGAAAATAAAATAACAAATGTCTTTTAACTAATACATACTAGTTAACTCTAACAAGGTTGTCAAAGATATAGAGGATGATTACTTTTAGAGGATTCTCTCTTCAATGATTGCTTTTTGAAGATGCTTTGTTGGATCTTCTTCTGACTAAAGAATCATTAGTATGGAGACCAGTGTCATACTCAGAGAGAGAAAGTGAAAAAGATAAGTAATGTCTTTTTGTTTATTTCTGTGTTTGAATTATTTTCAAAATATTTTCCATGTTTCTATTGAAAGAAATATATAAATATTTATATAATAATGTCTTTTTGTTTATTTCTGTGTTTGAATTATTTTCAAAGTATTTTCCATGTTTATATGGAAAGAAATATGTAAATATTTATATAATATTGTATACGCAAGAAAATAGTAGATGCATGCTCTATATTTTAAAAGAGATTTTCTTGAATAGATTCAAAGAGGGTAACTCTTTAATATCAATATTTATATAATATTGTATAACAAGAAAATAGAATATGCATGCTCTATATTTTAAAAGAGATTTTCCTTAATAGATTCAACGAGGGTAGCTCTTTAATATAAATATTTACATAATATGATATAAGCAAGAAAATAGAAGATGCATGATCTTTATTTTAAAAGGGATTTTGTACTCATTTAGTTTAGGAAGTGAGAACAAATCCAAGGTATTTTCTTGAATAGATTAAAAAGGGTAACTCTTGAAAATATCTTCATGTGCCATGAAGAAGAAAATAGAAGTTTTCTCAGATTAATATTCATTAACCATGTTGTGAATATTAATGAATTAATAAATCCATGGATAGTTTCATAAATCCATGGGTAGTTTTTCCATGGTGTTGATAGAGATTAATTATTTCATAAAACCATGGGTAGATTACCATGGTGTTTGCAAATATTAGTTATTTAATAAATCCATGGATAGATTACCATGGTGTTGGTAAAGTTAAGTTATTTAATAAATTCATGGTTAAATGAACTAATCAGTTATATTCCTTTAGATGAACAAACTAAGTGATTACTTTTATATTATCATGATTATGATGTTAACTCCTTTTGGAAGAAGATCATGCATAAGCATGCAATATATGTATTAACTTTTATTGAAAAAGAATATACATATTTGTATGTAGAAAGATAGCTTGTAGTATTAAACTACATTGAATATGATTGTTAGTATAATCTTGAAAAAGAAGACATGTATTTGTATGCTCAATTGCATAGTTTTACAAAAAAGAAAACATATTTTTACATGCTCACTTCTGTTGAGATCTTCTTTGGGAAGACTCGTGAAGGAGGTTATGTGCTTCGTTGTGTAAGCACACCTTTAGGGAGACTCTTTTGGAATCGATATGCATTTGCATGCATGGGAGCAACATTTGTTATGTTAGCTTGCATTCCATGCACTAAAAGTAATAACTCAAGGGTTAGTTATTTTGATTAAATTGTGTAAATTGCATGCACGAGTATCATAACTAAGTATCAGTTTATTTGGGGAGATGTAGCTATTGTCTTGCAGTGCTTATGCAACGAAAACATTACTTAATGTGATGACTTATAACCAGCACATATGTGGTATGTGTTGTTGTCATGAATATACATGAGTAGATGGAGAAACTACTATAGTATAGATATGTGAAATGATTTATTATGCTTTACGAATCTTGACATCAATGTATGTTGAAGGTAACATTAGCAGGGTATGATGGTGATATGCATAAAGGAAATATTATACTTAACCTGGTGGCAGGTAAATGATTATGGTTCATGCAGATGAGTACGAACTACCGGATGATCCAGTGTACTATGAACCATAGTAGGTACATCCATGCCATCGAGATATGAAGATATGAAGACCAGAGGGTAAATGGTATCATATTTATTGTAATGGCTTTAAGCTAGATATTTGTATATTTCCTTGTAAGATTTATAAATGATGGTTAAGGGATGGTCTCCCTTATAAGCCATTGAGTGATGGGCTGAACACCCTCACGAGCGTTTAATAATAAAATTAAACGTTTGCTGGTTTTCACCCTAGGGGTTTCCAGGGTATATTGGTGTTCAATGATGTGATTGATTATTGTGTCAAATTGATGATGTTGATTCCTTTGTTGTTATGATGTTCATAATGGAAAGTATGTGATGACTACATGAATAATGAAATGAGTGGAAGGTTACATCATACAATATTATGTTAATGTACTGTAATGGAGGTTGTTAATGGTTAAGGAACTTACTATTCTTAATCTAAAGTTACACTATGAAATGGTAAACATTCTACGTAATGATGAGTAAGGAATATTTAATAGTGAATGGATAGTTAACCATGAGTAACTTGTATAAATTTTTTTATCTCCTTACATTTTCATGTGAAGTTAACGGTGTATGTTACAATTTGGACTTATAAATTACCCTTGTGATTCTACTAAATTTTAAACCAAAAAACTTTATAAATAGAATGCATAAATCAACACCTGCATCTATTGTCAATTAACCTCAATTTATTTCTAATATAAAACTTACCTAGCAATTGACCTGGTGAATCAAGATGCTGAAAAAGGTGTTAGTACTGATAACGAGCACGATGCACGCTTTGATGCTTCAGTGTACTAGCGTTTGCCGTTTGTCATGTGTTTAAACTTGTATGTTTTAGTATTTTATGTTAACCCATCAAATTTTGTTCACAGTATTGTTAGGTTATTGTTAGGATTCGATATGCAGGTAACGCAAGAGATTAGTTCAGTAAAGTAAAATTGAATTTCCTCGTAAGTGAAATGATGCTTTCTTTACAATTTCCTTCTAATCTAAAATAAAGTTTTTTATTTTATTTTAATGTTAACGTGTCATATGGATTATTTTAATATTAATTAATATGTCATTTGGAAACGAGTGAGTTAAATTTTCTAACTAATGAAAGAAAATTAGACATTTAATATTCACAAAGAAAATGTTATTAATACTTTTACATTAATTTTATTTTAAATTTTATATTAAATTTATTTATAATTTTTTTGTTATGTTCTTTTTTTCATCATTTTTGTTGTATTTATCATAACTTTTTTCACTTGTTATAACATTCTTCACAATGTTCTAGATAATATTAGTTACATTTTCGATTATATCTTTCACAATATTCTACATAGCATTTGTTGCACTTGACATGACTTTATTTACAATCATTACATAGACTTTGTTATACTTGCATGGCTTCTTTTTGCATTGTTTTTTAGTCTTCCTGTAGAAGCCACAAAAAATAGCGTAAGTAGTGCATATAGTTATCTACGATCATAATTTGTAAGAAATTGAGAATTTGGATATGAAAGGGTTATGCAAACAATTGGTGAACTAGTGAAATAAAAATGGAACACAAATGAGCTTGAAATTATAGAGAGCTAATGTAACACTTATACTATAAAAATATATAGAAAAAAAAAATCACATCTTACCTTATGGTTAAAACATAATGTATAAACTATACATTTCAATTTTTAATGGCATGGTATTAATCCTGTACTTATGGTTTCGGGTTTGCATTTTATATTACATTTTGGTTGATGTGTGAAGTTTCTATGCTTATAACTTTAAAAACTTTGTTTTACACACTTACCTGACATTATATAATAGCTATGATTCTAAACTTTGGGTTTTCGTCGCATTTTTAATATATGTCTCAATATTTGGTTTGTACTACCTATCTTAAACATGACCTAGCAATTTATTGCTTGTGCCAATTGTGAGATTTATGAAATCTGAGTTGATGTTCTCAATGGGCCACCTGCCCTCTTGCACACCATCTGATTCCCTCTAAAATCAACGGCGAAGGTTATCGGCGGGAAAATTTCCAGATATTACCCCGCAACCCTAACCAATTCAACTCATTTCCTCTCTGTCTATGAGATGAACGGTGTTCTACAAACTGTCGAGGGTTTTGATGCCTCCTCCGGATAGTTCCGTAACCAGTTAGAGATGGATCTTGCCAAGGTAACCACCCCTGGCTGTGGACCTAGAATGGGAAGTTCCTATGCATTTAATTCACGAGCTAGAAACCTATTACTCTCTATGCCCTTCTTTGAAGTTTTGGAAAAAACGTTCGACCAATGTTGCTCACCAGAAGGATTGTCGGACCATGACAGCTTCAAGCCATATTCTCGCCAACATAGGTATTGTTTCTAGCTCAGTTCAAGCTTGTTTGCCCCTTTGTTGACCTTGTTCGACCCTCAAATTATATATTTAACTTGCGAGGTTCTGATTCCCAATTTCTCTTTCCAACCCTTCATTCTTCCAACTCGGTGCTCGGCAACACAGTTGGTGTATCTGTTCATGTAAATAATATTGCAGGTTTTTATTTTATTTTTCATTCAATCTTTGGCTGTTACATCGTTGTGCCAACCCTTGATGGTTTGGTTTCTTGGTATTGCAGGTATATTCTTAACCGAAGGCAGGGTTTGTCTACTATCCTTCCTTCATGGTGAGTGTTGAACCTCTACTAACATTATCATACTGCCCTTCCAGGTATTCTTAAGTCGAACGCTTGTACATAGGGACTTCTTCCTCCTCTCCGGCATATTTGGTGTATTGATGCTTGCTATATGTCTTCAAGTTTACATATCCAATCAAAATACTTAGTGATTCTTTGCTAGCCCATAAAGGCCGAAGTCGGGTTTTCTTGTAGTTTTCTGTAATTATAATACATATATACTTTCATTCAATTTCAGTGTTTTTTCTAAGTGGGTTTCCTTCGAACCAGTCCCTTTTGGTCTCGGTTGGATTTTCCCAAACTTCGTTTATGTATTTTACAAATTGGGAAGTATGAATTCTGTAAATTTCCATTTTCTTGGTTGGAATGTATTCTACAAGGTTTCTCATTTTGATTATTTAGTTAGAAATATATTCAATGAAATTCTTGTTGCTTTTTTTAAAGACTATATTCTCATTTCAGTTATATATAAGCTCTTGGTTATCTTTTCTTTATATGAGTATCGTATTACTCATTGCTAAGGTGTATACCGAGCATCTGGCCGTTCCTTATATTTATTTTTCTACTGTATCTCTCTGCAAAGAAACTTGGGTTTGATTCCACTTATGTTGTAGATGTTTATGAGTGTACTACACAGTTTTCTAGAAACGATAATCTTTATCTTTGCTTAGTTGTTTCTTTTCTTATTTTAAGATTTCCAGCATAGGATTGTTATCTACTTTGTTTGGGTGACTGGACCACTCTAGTTCTTTTCCGTGTATAGTTAGGTTTGAGTAATGACGTGTTATGAGTTGAGGTTCCACCTCATACCCAGAACTGACAGTTCACTCCTCAATAGTTTGAAATGACAGAGTTCTGAAGTTTGACTATTTTCCTTGAATTTTACTATTTATAACATTTGTTCAATAACTTATTCAATCTTTTTCTTTCTATTTGTGTTTAGCAAAACTTTAATAGATTTAATCAATGAAATGTAATTCACTAAGAAATTTACTATTTTCCTAAAGCAAGAAAACATCGTTACTTCTGTATTTACCTAAGGGTGGCGATATACAGTTTTTCCATTATAACATTTCCTAATTATAGTATTGATTTCTGAACTCAAAAACACATTGCATGGTTCACATATAAATTACAGAACTCTTAAATAACTTGTTGATCCATAAATATTTACAGAATCCATTATTTTTCAAATATTTGTCCTCCATACAATTGCTGTCCTTGAATCTAGTTAAGCACATAACTCTATATCTATATTCTATATTATCATTCCTATTTAATTTACTGAAATGCACAATTACTTATCTGAATGTGAAATCCACTGATGATGTCCACCCAAAAATCAAGAGAGGCAATTACATCCTTCTCTTTCCCCTGTGCTCCACACTTGAGAGGTACAGGTTGACAGATTTTTCAGTTGTGACCTCAGGGCTCCAAGTCAAGTCAGTAGCAGAAAATTCTCAGGAACGCTGAGTGATTTCCACTAGTCTCTACCAGCTCAGGAAATTCCTCACTCTATTTCTTAGTTAATTAACATAACCCCTTTTCCTCACTTCGATCTACCTTTTAACCTTATAGGAGCAGGTAACTATTCAAAACTGTTTAACCAATTCTCAGTTCTTGGAATAATTTTACCATCACTATTTTTACTTTTTATGGAACTACTTTTCCATAACCAATTTTATTTTTCATAATAACAAAAAAATAAACTTTTCTAGAAAACAATAAATGTTTCAACCTTTTCTTTAAAATAATAACTAAAATGTCATATTACTAGTTAACAACTAGTTAATACCAAATCTAGCTGTCACAACTTCCCCACTGGTAGTAACACCGTCCTCGGTGTTTCACTCCAATTCAAGAAATAGCTTTGGGTAAGCCTCACGTACAAATCCCTTGTCTTCCATAGTAGCCTCATTCAAGCTGAAGTGCTTCCACTACACTTTAACCTGGGTGATGAATTGCTTCCAAAGCATGATTTCTCTCTTATCGAGTATACGTTGAGGCTCGTCCAGAAACTCGCCATCTGGCTCTACCTACAAACATCAAAATTTTCTATCAGTTTCACATAAACATTTATTCTTCAAGTTGGGATTTTTTTCTAATTCTATCCTACCTGAATGTTCTGCCAATGGATTACATGCTTCGGATCATGTACATACCTCTTTAGGAGGGACACATGAAACACATTGTGCACCCGAATGTGGCTAGGTAAGTCCAATCGATATGCCATAGATCCCACCCTTTCCAATATCTAGAAGGGTCCCTAGAACTTGGGGGCTAGCTTGGCACAAGAGGCCCATCTCAAGGTGCTCTTCTTTGGTTTAATCCTCACATACACATGATCACCCACCTCGATTTCTCGATAATTCATTTTCTTTTCTATGCATATCTTCTTCCGATATTGTGCAGCTTTCAAGTTTTATATGATCCTTCTTGCCTCTGATTCCATCTCAGCCAGCATTTCTAGTCCAAGCATTAGTTTTGTTTCGTGGCTTCTCCAATTTATGGGAGTGTGAAATTGCTGCCCATATATAGCTTCAAAAGGACTCATCTTAAGGGACTCTTGATAACCATTGTTGTACGAAAATTCAACTAGGTGTAAACACTCTTCCCATTTTCTTGGTTGTTGCATCACGTACATAAGAAACATGTCTTCCAAAACCTGATTTACCCGTTTAGTTTGTCCATCCGTTTGGGGTGATAAGCAGTGCTAAAAATTATTTGGGTCCCCAGACCTGTAAACAAAGTTTTCCACTATGCTAAATTAAAATTCACATCTCTGTTTGAAATAACAGTCTTTGGGATACCGTGCAATCTGAAAATTTCTCTCATAAAAATATCTGCTATCTGTACAGTTTTGTAAGTAGACTATACAGGTATAAAGTGTGCACCCTTACTCAATCTGTCAATCACCACCATAATGGATTCATTGTGCCTATTTGATCGTGGAAATCCAGTAATGAAGTCCAGGGATATGACTTCCCATTTCCATTCAGGTAGTGGTATGGACTGCAACAATCCAGTTGGATTTTGATGCTCCACCTTGACCTGTTGACACTCCAAACATTTGTTTAAGTATTCAGCAATGTTTCTTTGCATACCATGCCGGAAATATATTTTTATAATTGCAGTCAACATTTTTGGGTATCCTGGGTGTCGTGCATAATTACTTCGATGATATTCATTCATGATTAGCTCTTTTAGATCCACACGGTTTGGTATATATATCTTTCCTCTAAAGGTTAGCATTTTTTCTTTACTAACTCCATACCCAGAAGTGTTTCCTTTCTTTCTGGCCTCTTCCATTTGCTGCCATAGGAATTGGTATTTAGGATCCTTCCATGCTTCCTCTTTTACTTGATCTAGAAAATTGCATTCAAGCTAGTTATAGAAAAGCGCATAAACACAATGTAGTTTCCTACTTAAGGCATCTGCCACACGGTTTTCCTTACCCTTCACGTGCTAAATATCCATATAAAACTCATTTAGGAAGGCATTCCATCTTTCCCGTTGGGAGTTTAAATCAAATTTCTTGAAGCAATTGGTGAGGCTACTATGATCAGTATTTAATACAAACTTCTTTTCCAACATGTAGTGTCTCCATATCCGAAGTGCATGTACTACTACTGTTAACTCCAGATCATAGGCTTAATATCTTTGCTCATGTTCTTTTAAATTTCTTGACTCATAGGCCACTACCATTCCTAACTGTGATAAAACTACCCCAACTCCTTCCTTACAAGCATCTGTACAAACCTCAAATTATTTGTTGGGGTAAGCTACCCTCAACACTTGTGCAGTGTTCAATATATGCTTTAACTTTTCGAAGCTATTATGGCACTCATTAATCCACTTAAAGACTTTTTCTTTTCTCTACAAGGAGGTGATTGGAAATGCAATCTTGGAAAACCCTTCAATGAACCTTCGGTAGTGTCCAGCAAATCCCAAAAAGGATCAGATATCCGCCACATTTTGGGGAACTCTCCATTCAATAATTATCTTAATTTTCTCTAGATCAACAACTATCCCTTCTGCTGAAATAACATGGCCTAAGTACTCTATTTTTGCTTTGAGGAAATTTCATTTGATGAACTTAACATACAACTAGTGTTTTCTTAACATTTCCAACACTATTCTTAGGTGCTCCTTACGTTTTTCCTGATTCTTAGAATAGATTAAAATATCATCAATAAATATTAGCACAAATTTATCCAATAAGGGGTGAAATATACCATGCATTAACCTCAAAAATGTCGTTGGAGCATTTGTTAAACTGAAGGGTAGTACCACAAACACATAATGCCCGTACCTGGTATGAAAGGCAGTCTTATAAATACCTTCATCCTTAATCTGGATCTGGTGGTATCCAGACCTTAATTCTATTTTTGAGAATATTGTGGCCCCCTTCACCTGGTCAAACATGTCATCAACCCAGAATGGGAAGTTCCTATGCATTTAATTCATGAGTTGGAAACCTATTACTCTCTATGGCCTTCTTTGAATTTTTGGAAAAAATGTTCAGCCAATGTTGCTCACCGCAAGGATTTCCAGACCATGCCAGCTTCAAGCCGTCTTCTCGCCAACACAGGTATTTTTTCTATCTCGGTTCAAGCTTGTTTGCCCCTTTGTTGACCCTGTTTGACCCTCGGATTATATATTTAACTTGCGAGGTTCTAATTCCCAATTTCTCTTGCCGACCCTTCATTCATCCATCTCGGTGCTCGGAAACAAAGTTGGTGTATCTGTTCAGGTAAATAATATTGTAGGTTTTTATTTTATTTTTCAGTCGATCTTTGGGTGTTACATCGTTGTGCGAACCATTGATGGTTTGGTTGCTTGGTATTGCAGGTATACTCTTAACCGAAGGCAGGGTTTATCTATTATCCTTCCTTCATGGTGAGTGTTGAACCTCTGCTAACAGTATCATATTGCCCTTCCAGGTATTCTTAAGTTGAACGCCCTTACATAGGGACTTCTTCCTCCTCTCCGGCATATTTGGTGTATTGATGCTTGCTATATGTCTTCAAGTTTACATAGCCAGTCAAAATACTCAGTGATTCTTTGCTAACCGATGAAAGCTGAAGTCGGGTTTTATTGCAGTTTTCTGTAATTATAATACATATATACTTTCATTCAATTTCATTGTTGTTTCTAAGTGGGTTGCCTCTAAACCAATCCCTTTTGGTCTCGGTTGGATTTTCCCAAACTTCGTTTATGTATTTTACAAATTGGAAAGTATGAATTCTGTAAATGTCTATTTTCTTGGTCGAAATGTACTCTACAAGGTTTCTCGTTTTGATTATTTAGCTAGAAATATATTCAAAGAAATTCTTGTTGCTCTTTTTAAAGACTATATTCTCATTGCGGTTTATATAAGCTCTTGATTATCTTTTCTTTATATGAGTATCGTATTACTCATTGCTAAGGTGTATACCGAGCCTCTGGCTGTTCCTTATATTTATTTTTCCACTGTATCTCTCTACAAAGAAACTTGGGTTTGATTCCGCTTATGCTATAGATGTTTATGAGTGTACTACATAGTTTTCTAGAAACGATAATCTTCAACTTTGCTTAGTTGTTTCTTTTCTTATTTTAAGATTTCCAGCATAGGATTTTTATCTACTTTTTTTGGGTGACTAGACCACTCTAGTTCTTTTCCATGTATAGTTAGGTTTGAGTAATGACATGTTCTGAGTTGAGGTTCCACCTCGTACCCAGAACCGACATTTCACTCCTCAATAGTTTGAAATGACATAGTTTTGAAGTTTGACTATTTGCCTTGAATTTTACTATTTATAACATTTGTTCAATAGCTTATTCAATCTTTTGCTTTTGTATTTCTGTTTACCAAAGCTTTAAAAAATTTAATCAATGAAATGTAATTCACTAAGAAATTTACCATTTTCCTAAAGCAATAAAACATCGTTACTTTTGTATTTACCTAAGGGTGGCCATATACAGTTTTTCCCTGATAACATTTCCTACTTATAGTCTTGATTTCTGAACTCAGAAACACATTGCATGGTTCACATATAAATTACAGAAATCTTAAATAACTTTCTTATTCATAAATATCTATAGAATCCATTTTTTTTCAAATATTTGTCCTCCATACAATTGCTATCGTTGAATCTAGTTAAGCACATAACTGTATATCTATATTCTATATTATCATTCATATTTAATTTACTGAAATGCACAGTTACTTATCTGAATGTGCAATCCACTGATGATGTCCACCCAACCATCAAGAGAGGAAATTACATTCTTCTCTTTCCCCTGTGCTCCACACTTAAGAGGTACAGGTTGACAGAGTTTTAAGTTGTGACCTCAGGACTCCAATTCGAGTCAGTAGAAAAAAATTCTCAGGAACACTGAGTGATTTCCACTGGTCTCTACTAGCTTGGGAAATTCCTCACTCTATTTCTTAGTTAATGAACATAACCCCTTTTCCTCACTTGGATCTACCTTTTATCCTCATAGGAGCAGATAACCGTTCAAAACTGTCCAACCAATTCTCAGTTCTTGGAATAATTTTACCATCAGTATTTTTACTTTTTATGGAACTACTTTTCCATAACCAATTTTATTTTTCATAATAAAAATAAAATAAAATATTATAGAAAACAATAAATGTTTCAACCTTTTCTTTAAAATAATAACTAAAATGTCATATTACTAGTTAACAACTAGTTAGTACCAAATCCAACTGTCATAACTCCCCCCTGGAAGTAACACCGTCCTCGGTGTTTCACTTCAGCTCAAGAAATAGCACTGAGTAAGACTCACGTACAAATCCCTTGTCTTCCCAAGAAGCCTCATCTGAGCTGAAGTGCTTCCACTGCACTTTAACCTGGGTGATGAATCGCTTCCGAAGCACGATTTCTCTCCTATCGACTATACATTGAGGCTCGTCCAGAAACTCGCCATCCGGCTCTACCTGCAAAAAGAAAAGTTTTCTATTAGTTTCACATAAAAATTTATGCTTCAAGTTAAGATTTTTTTCTAATTATATCCTACCTGAATATTCTGCCAATGGATTACATGCTTCAGATCATGTACATATCGCTTTAGCAGGGACACATGAAACACATTGTGCACCCGAATGTGGCTGGTTAAGACCATTATCGATATGCCACAGGTCCCACCCTTTCCAATATCTAGAAGGGTCCCCAGAACTTGGGGGCCAGCTTGGCACAAGAGGCCCATCTCAAGGTGCTCTTCTTTGGTTTGATCCTCACATGCACATGATCACCCACCTCGAATTCTCGATAATTCATTTTCTTATCTACGCATATCTTCTACCGATATTGTGCAGCTTTCAAGTTTTACATGATCCTTCTTGCCTCTAATTCCATCTTAGCCAGTATTTCTAGTCCAAGCATTAGTTTCGTTTCTCGGCTGCTCCAATTTATGGGAGTGTGAAATTTTTGCCCATATAGAGCTTCAAAAGGACTCATCTTAAGGACTCATGATAACCATTGTTGTAAGAAAATTCAACTAGGTGTAAATATTCTTCCCATTTTCTTGGCTGCTGCATCACGTACATGCGCAGCATGTCTTCCCAAACTTGATTTACCCATTCAATTTGTCCATCCATCTGGGGTGATAAGCAGTGCTGAGATTTATTTGGGTCCCCAAACCTATAGATAAAGTTTTCCAGAATGCTAAATTAAAATTCGCATCTCTGTCTGAAATAACAGTCTTTGGGATACTGGGCAATCTGAAAATTTCTCTCATAAAAATATCTACTATATGTATATTTTTGTAAGTAGACGATTCATGTATAAAATGTGTAGCCTTACGCAATCTATCAATCACCACCATAATGGAGTCATTGTGCTTCTTTGATCATGGAAAACCAGTAATGAATTCTAGGGATATGACTTCCCATTTCCATTCAGGTACTGGTATAGACTGCAATAATCCAGCTGGATGTCGATGCTCCACCTTGACGTGTTGACACTCCAAACATTTGTTTAAGTATTCAACAACGTTTCTTCGCATACCAGGCCAAAAATATATTTTTCTAATTGCAGTCAAATTTTTTTGGTATCCTGGGTGTCGTGCATAATTACTTCGATGATATTCATTCATGATTAGATCTTTTAGATCCACACGGTTTGGTATATATATCTTTCCTCTAAAGGTTATAATTTGTTCTTTACTAACTCCATACCGAGTAGTGTTTCCTTGCTTTCTGGCCTCTTCCATTTGCTGCCATAGCAATTGGTATTCAAGATCCTTCTGTGCTTCCTCTTTTACTTGATCTAAAAATTTTCATTCAAGCTAGTTATAGAAAAGCTCATAAACACAATTCAGTTTCCTACTTAAGGCATCTGCCACACGGTTTTCCTTACCCTTCACCTGCTAAATATCCATATCAAACTCACTTAGGAAGGCATTCCATCTTCCTTGTCGGGAGTTTAAATCAAATTTCTTGAGGCTACTATGATCAGTATTTAATACAAACTTCTTTCCCAACATGTAGTGTCTCCATATCCGAAATGCATGTACTACTACTGTTAACTTCAGATCATAGGCTGAATATCTTTTCTCATGCTATTTTAACTTTCTTGACTCATAGGCCACTACCATTCCTTCCTGTGATAAAATTGCCCCAACTCCTTCCTTACAAGCGTCTGTACAAACCTCAAATTTTTTGTTGGGTCAACTACCCTAAACACTGGTGTAGTGGTCAACAGATGCTTTAACTTTTCGAAGCTAGTCTGGCACTCATTAATCCACTTAAAGACTTTTCCTTTTCTCTGCAAGGAGGTGATTGGAAATGCAACCTTGGAAAACCCTTCAATGAACCTTCGGTAGTGTCCACCCAATCCCATAAAGGATTGGATGTCCGCCACATTTTGGGGAACTCTCCATTAAATAATTATCTTAATTTTCTCTGGATCAACAAATATCCCTTCTGCTGAAATAACATGGCCTAAGTACTCGATTTCTGCTTTGAATAAATCTCATTTGATGAACTTAACATACAACTGGTGTTTTCTTAACATTTCCAACACTATTCTTAGGTGCTCCTTATGTTTTTCCTGATTCTTAGAATATATTAAAATATCATCAATAAATATTAGCACAAATTTATCCAAGAAGGGGTGAAATATACCATGCATTAACCTCCAAAATGTCGTTGGCGCATTCGTTAAACTGAAGGGTAGTACCACAAACTCATAATGCCCATACTTGGTACAAAAGGCAGTCTTATAAATACCTTCATCCTTAATCCGGATCTAGTGATATCCAAACCTTAATTCTATTTTTGAGAATATTGTGGCCCCCTTCACCTGGTCAAACAGGTCATCAATCCGAGGTAAAGGATATTTATTTTCGACTATTAATTTATTGAGCTGTCTATAATCCATACACATCCGTGTGGTTCCGTCTTTCTTCTTTACGAACAACACTGGTTCTCCCCACGAGGAGACACTCAGACAAATGTATCCTTTGTCCAACAACTCTTTCAACTACATTTTTAATTCAGTTAGCTCTGGAAGACTCATTCTGTAAGAAGCCCTTCACATTGGTGATGCTCCTAGCATTAACTCAATGGTGAAATCAATATCTCTTCTTGGAGGTAATATGGGTAAATCTTCTGGAAATACATCCATGAAGTCTTGTACCACTAGTATGTTCTCCATCATAGGGGAATTCTCCTTGGAATTGGCATATCCCACCCGAATAGCATAAATCTAACATCCCTTCCTCATACACTTATTCATTTGAGATGTTGTAATAGGATGCAGCCGTAATGGTTTCTTAATTCCCTGAATCCCTTTGTGTGTTCCATCTTGCATTTTTTTATTAGATAATCTTTTCTTTACATTCCACCAAAGTCCAATGTTTCTCTAGCCAATCTATACCCAGCAAAAAAACATAGGACCCTAATGGCAGTATATTCAAGTCCACGTTTAACTGCAAGTCTACAATTTCCAATGTGAAGTTTGGAATTTTGGCACTTAATTTTATTTTTTCTCCTGTGGCTAGTTGTACCAGCTAAGGATTTCTGAATTTTTGACCTTTTAATTTACATAATTCTACTATTTTGGGGTTTACATAACTTAAACTTGCACCTAGGTCAACCAAAATAGAAACAGATTGAGAAAGTATCTTACCTTCCAACTCTATCATCGTTGGCTGATACTCTGCCTGACAATATTCGAACGCTTCGTTGATTCAAGGTATGTTTCGAGCCACATCTCCCACTATAGAAGCTTCCTACAAATTAGCAACTGTTTCACTTCTCCCTCGCTGTGGGAAATTTTTATAATAATGTGTCTCACCACAACCCCAACACTGCAGGGGAGGTTTGGATAATTTTCCTTGCTTAGGTTTGCTAGAAGCCTTTTTAGGCCTCCCTTCAGTAGGCCATTGGGTTCTTTGATTATTTTTTCCAAAATACTTGCTTAGTGAACTTTGCGCATAATTTTTAAAATTGTTACTTCTAGCACCCTTGAAGTTTGAACTATTTTTCTATCCTTTTCTTAGCTGCCAACTTTTACCCACTTCTCCTTTTTCCTTGGACTGTTGGTAGCACATTCTTGCCTAACTAATTTCTTCATCCATGGTCCTAGGATTTACAAATTTGATTCATTCTTTCATGTGGGTTGGTAGACTACTCAGGAATCTTTAAACCTTAGCCTTTTCATCTCTTAGATAAGGAACGTATCTTAATAGGGAGGTGAAATTATTAATATACTCGTCCATAGTCATCTGACCCAGCTTCAAGTCATGGAATTATATATATTTTTCATCATAAAAACATTATGTCAAATATTCGTCTTTAAAGTATTTCTTGAATGAATCCCATGTAACATCTTTCTCTTCAATGTTGCGAACATTCTTTACCTCCTCCCACCATAGGGTGGCTTTTTCTCTCAACTGGTAAATGGCCAGTATGGCTTTAAGATTTTTGTTGTATTCATACACTTTAAAGTACTTATTCATATTTATCAACTAAGCCTCTACCACCTCTTCAGCGTCTCCCTCGAATGTAGGTGGTTTTATCTTCCAAATCTCACCTTGAAGCTCCACCTTTTGCTTCCTAATTTCTTGCTGATCTGACGTATTAACAAATTCTACTTCATTATAGTTCTTGTTCTTGTTGTTTTTTTGTGAAGGGCTCCTTCCCATTCTATCTGTGGTTTGGTCCTTGGTTCGTCATTCATTCTCTTCTTGCATACACCTATCAGTACGGAGTTGTAATAACCCTTGATTTTTCTTGTCGAAAAGGATCTTAAGTAGCCTTTCCTGCTCCTACATCAGACGTTCATTGTCACTTCTTACTCAGACCATTTCCTCCTGCAAATTTTGCACAGTACTTAACAATATGCTAGTCTGGTGTTGTTGTTCCTCCAACAGTCTACTAGTCTGCTGGTGTTGATCTACACTCAACTGAATCCACATTTCGGGATTCACTTCTGGTTGTGCTTGAGGTGTAGGTTCCTCAGTAATCCGAGGTGTTTGTTGTGCCAATCCCCTTCTCGTATTGTCCCTTGCGGTACTACTTATTTTCTGTGCATCAGTATACACACATTTTAACCCGTTAGGTGACCCCTAGGGTCACAGTGTGTGAACATTGCTCTGATACCACTTGTAACACTTATACTATACAAATATATATAAAAAAAAATACTTCTTACCTTATGGTTAAAACATAATGTATAAACTATACATTTCAATCTTTAATGGCATGGTACTAATCCTGTACTTATGGTTTTGGGTTTGCATTTTATATTACGTTTTGGTTGATGTGTGAATATTATCTTCTTATAACTTCAAACAATTCGTTTTACACACTTACCCAAATTTATATAATAGCTATGATTCTAAACTTTGGGTTTTCATTGCATTTTCAATATCTGTCTCCATATTTGGTTTGTACTACCTATCTCAAACATGACCTGATAATTTATTGCTTGCGCCAATTGTGAGATTTATGAAATCAGAGTTGATGTTTTCAATGGGCCATCTGCCCTCTTGCGCACTGTCCGGATTCCCTCTCAAAACAACGGTGAAGGTTATCACCTAGAAAATTTCTAGGTATTATCCCGCAACCCTAATTGTTTCAACTCATTTCCTCTCTGTCTATGTGATGAACAGTGGTCTGCAACCTGGCGAAGGTTTTGATATTCCGGGTTTTGATGCCTCCTCCGGATAGTTCCGTAACCAGTTTGCGATGGAGCTTTCAAGGGTAACCGCCCCTGGATGTGGCCCGAGAATGGGAATTTCGTCTACATTTAATTCACGAGTTGGAATCCTATTACTCTCTCCGCCTTCTTCGAAGTTTTGGAAAAAACTTTCGGCCAATTTTTCTCACTGCAAGGATTTTCGGACCATGCCAGCTTCAAGTCGTCTTCTCACCAACACAGGTATTGTTTCTAGCTTGGCTCAAGCTTGTTTTTCCCTTTGTTGATCTTGTTTGACCCTCATATTATATATTTAACTTGCGCGGTTCTAATTCCAAATTTCTCTTGTCGGCCCTTCATGATTCCAACTCGGCACTCGACAACACAGTTGGTGTATCTGTTCAGGTAAATAATATTGCAAGTTTTTATTTTATTTTTTTGTCAATAATTGAGTGTTACATCGTTGTGCCAACCTTTGATGGTTTGGTTGCTTGGTATTGTAGGTATGTTCTTGATCGAAGGTAGGGTTTGTCTACTATCCTTCCTTCATGGTGAATGCTGAACCTCTGCTAACAATATCATATTTCCCTTCCAGGTATTCTTAATTCGAACGCTTGTCCATAAGGAATTCTTCCTCCTCTCCGGCGTATTTGGTGTATTGTTGCTTGCTATATGTCTTCAAGTTTACAAAGCTAGTCAAAATACTCAGTGATTCTTTGCTAACCCATGAAAGTTGAAGTCGGTTTTTCTTGCGGTTTTCTGTAATTTTAATACAGATATACTTTCATTCAATTTCAGTGTTTTTTCTAAGTGGGTTTCCTTCGAACTAGTCCCTTATGGTCTTGGTTGGATTTTTTCAAACTTTGTTTATGTATTTTACTAATTGGAAAGTATGAATTATGTAAATGTCTATATTCTTGATTGGATTGTACACTACAGGGTTTCTCATTTTGATTATTGAGTTAGAAATATATTCAAAGAAATTCCTGTTGTTTTGTTTAAATACTATATTCTCGTTGCGGTTATATGTAAGCTCTCGATTATCTTTTCTTTATATGATTATCATGTTACTCATTGCTAAGGTGTGTACCGAGCCTCTAGACAATCCTTATATTTATTTTTCCACTGTATCTCTCTAAAAATAAACTTGGGTTTGATTCCTCTTATGTTGTAGATGTTTATGAGCGTACTACACAGTTTTCTAGAAACGATAATCTTTAACTTTTCTTAGTTGTTTCTTTTCTTATTTTAAGATTTCCAGCATAGGATTTTTATATGATTTGTTTGACCGAACTACTCTAGTTATTGTCCGTGTATAGTTATGTTTTAGTAACGACGTCTTCTGAGTTGAGGTTCCACCTCGTACCTAGAACCGACAGTTCACTCCTCAATAATTTGAAATGACAGAGTTCTGAAGTTTGATTATTTTCCTTGAATTTTACTATTTATAATACTTGTTCAATATCGTATTCAACCTTTTTCTCACTATTTATATTTACCAAAACTTTAACAGATTTAATCAATTCAATGTAATTCACTAAGAAATTTACTGTTTTTCTAAAGCAATAAAACACCGTTACAATTGTATATATCTAAGGGTGTCCATATACAGTTTTTCCCTTATAACATTTCCTACTTATAGTCTTGATTTCCGAACTCAAAAACACATTGCATGGTTCACATATAAATTCCAAAATTCTTAAATAACTCGTTGATTCATAAATATTTACAGAATCCATTTTTTTTCAAACATTTGTCCTTCATACAATTGCTATCCTTGAATCTAGTTAAGCACATACCTATATATCTATATTCTATATTACCGTTCCTATTTAGTTTACTGAAATGCACAATTAGTTATCTGAATGTGCAATCCACTGATGATGTCCACCCAACCATCAAGAGAGGAAATTGTGTCCTTATCTTTCCCCCGTGCTCCACACATGAGAGGTGCAGGTTGACAAAGTTTTCTGTTTTGACCTCAGGACTCCAAGTCCAGTCAGCACCAGAAAAATCTCAGGAACCCTGAGTGATTTCCACTTGTCTCTACAAGCTCCAGAAATTCCTCACTCTCTTCCTTAGTTAATGAAAAAAACCCTTTTCCTCACTGGGATCTACCTTTTATCCTAAGAGGAGCAGGTAACTTTTCAAAACTATCCAACCAATTCTCAGTTCTTCGAATACTTTTACCATCAGTCTTTTTACCTTTTATGGAACTACTTTTCCAAAACTAATTTTATTTTTCATAATAACAAAAAAATAAACTTTTCCATAAAACAATAAATGTTTCAGTCTTTTCTTAAAAATAATAACTAAAATGTCATATTACTAGTTAACAACTAGTAAATACCAAATTCAACTGTCATGGCTAAACAACATTCCAAATCTAATTTCCATTTGTTTATATTGAAGCAATTATTTTGTTCTAAACATAAGACATATTGGTCTAATTAGGATAGATAGAAATAATTGTTGAACATATATCTAAAAAAAACAATGTTTCAGTGGTCTCTAGTTACCTATTATTTTATAGGTGGATGATTTCCTTTCCTTTTCTAAATAAGCTTCGCTTATATTCAACTATAAGACTCAAAGGCCTACAATTTTATGTACACAGTGGAAAAAATAGCTAATGATACACCTTTGGATATTTCAAATCTAGTAGCCATAATATTGAATATAAATCTTTGCCTTAGGATTCTATAGGATAAAATAGAAAATATAACTAGCGATATGTCATAGTGTATCTCAAATCCAATAGTCATAATAGTGTATATGAAAAAAACTTCTATGTGTTCTGAATCCTCAAAAGGACTAGTTTCAAAATCAGAAAACAAATACCAAATTTATTTTAGTAGCAAAATTCGAAGCAAAGTGAACAGACCTAGAATGGAAGAATCAACATAAGATCAGTAAGAATGTGCTCAAGCTTGCAGGAAAATTTCTCAATGAAATGTCTACGCTTTTATACCACAATTTCCTAAAGTTGGTTTCTATCTTTGTTTTTTGGGCCACACCACAAGATGTGAGGGAATTCGAGGAGCCCCTTAGTAGTCATGAATTTGTACCCATTCCTCATCACATTAGAATCCCATTCAATCATAGAAAAATAAAATAAAATAAAGGAAAACTTTGAGAAATAAATGAAACCCTTCGTATTTTTTAGTTCATATTACTATCTACTTCAACATGGGACTCAATATCACAACTATCCTTAAAGGAAAAAAAATTGATGTGTGTGCTATAAACTCTTGCCGATGGTGATGCATTACTGAAAATGCACCCGTTTAGGATCATGCAACAGACACATGGGTTCACTCATGGTAGGAAAGGAAGGTAGTGACATTAAGGGAGCAGAGGGAGGAAGGAACGGAGGTAACCTGTTTATACAAGTGATTGAGAAATTGATTTTTTGCTTTCCACGTTCGGCGCAGCCACTATGTTTGGTTGGGACAGATCTTAAAAAACAAGGGAAGTTGACCCAATTAACTAAAAAAACTCTAATAAAAAAGAGATTCAAAATTTACTAGAACTTAGAAGCTTATGTCACAAGAATAGTGACTCTAAACTCATTACCACTACAGAGTGGAAATGGAAAATATAATCATCCTTTTTTTGGCACAATGCTAGAGAAATAATGACTCAAGTCTTTTTCATGTACTTACGTCTCTAAACAGAAACATCAACACATGGTGTTTTCGTTGACAAATATAGACACACAAACCCTATGTTCTGCACTATTTCCATCTTCTACTCTATGTTTGCTTGGTCCAAGAGTTGTCCGTACATATAAGATGCATCATCACCATACACATAATGCCACCCCATGTCCAAATTTCTTTATACGTATACAAGAACATAGGAACACAATAGTTATAATGTCTCCGCATTTTCCCCAAATGCTAAGATATATTGCTTCAAGGAAAAAAGATTGTACCAAAAGACCACATGAATACTAATTATTCTCTCCATCCCAGATACAAATGCCACGTGAAGAGCTTTCATTTATATTACATATTGTGCGGTAAAAAACACATGATATACTATATAGGCATTTTGAAGTATGTATGGAATTTAGAAAACACAATGTAGTTTGTTATGGATTTATGGGAATTTCAAAAACCAATGATAAGTTGATCCCATGAGAACTTATTTAAGTATATTTTATCTTTCTAAATTAAAAAAGTATATTGCAACTTGCTAAATTTCTAAGTTGTGAGAAAATCGAACATACGTTGGGGTTGATAAGTGATTTTGTAGATTGTAAAACTACCTTCAATTTTCTAAAGAACTATTAAATAATTATATGAATCTTTATTAGATGAATCTTTTAAATTCTTTTTTATATTTTTGATATATTAGATATGGATATAGAAACTAAAATTTATGAAAATTGGTTATTATAATTCCCTCCCCATGTAATTCATAGAGACAGGGACATTCATAGAGACAGGGACATAGGACATAGCAGATAAAAAGTGGATTTAAAATTTGTTTTTCGCAGATAAAAAGTGGGAAATCTTATAAAATCATAAAAACAAGAAAAATTATGTGAATAATTAAAAGAAAAATGAGAAAAATGAGGTGAGAACATTTTCATGTTAAATTAATATTATTAATAATAGTGTTTAGATTTTATGAGATATATATTTTAATTTCTTAATGCTATTTAAAAATATTAGATTTTATCATTTTATAATTTTATCAAGTCTATATGGTCTAGCTTCGAACTGTGATTGGATTTTATCACGCTATAAATATATATGTACTTTGAGATTTTAATTTTAAAATTAAAAGTAATATCTTTATTAGGAATTGAGATTCTACATAGGATTGCAATGATTAGTTTTGATATATTTGCAGTTGTGAAACTTTTATTGTGCCACTTATAACGAGACAACAGAAATTTGTATATCGTACATTTACGACAGTCTTTGGACTTCTTTTCGACATAAACTTTTATGAAGTTGTATAGGTAATTGATGGCAAAGATCACCCAATCGCAGGTATATTTTTTAACATGATATCATGATCTAACTTGTAAAGACAATATTTTCAATATCTTAAAAAAATTGGATATCATGATTTGGATTTCATAGAGACAATATCCACTTTATTGTAATAATATTTTTGAAGAGGAAAGAAAGAAATGACATTATATATTTTGGGGGAAAAAATGTATGATATATAAGGTGTTAGGATTATTATATATCATTAGTTTTAATTTATTTTAATGTTAAATATATTAATTACTGAAAGGAATTATAAAATTGTGATTAATTTTTTTTTAATTAAAATGAATTTATGTTGTTTATTGGGTGAAGAATAGATGGTGATGGGGTTTTTTGTTAATTTATTTTGTGATGTGAAGGGCACTGGTTCAAAACTCTGTGGGGAAAATTCAGTTATGTTAAGGACTAGTTTCGCCCAAGCCGGTTGTGATCCCCGAGTGGTTTATATGCCCCTAGGTCATGATTTCTCAAGCCAAAGGTTAATTTTGATGGTTTATATGCCCCTAGGTCATGATTTCTCAAGCCAAAGGTTAAGTGTGATTTTGATTGGTTTAGATGCCCCTCGGTCATGATTTATCAAGCCGAAGGTTAAGTGTTCAATCATCTCAGGATTCAGACAACTTGACAAACTAAAAAAATGAATTTATGTTAGTGTATATATTTTTTATTATAAAAAATAATTCATTTTATCCTATAATATTTAAGTGAATGATAAAGAAGATAGTACCCTACCAACACCATTACATACTTTTTATCTTTCTTCTCTAAACTTTTGAATAGAGAGAGATATCAATTAATAACCACAATAATAATACGTGGCAATTCTATAAAAATGAATGGGAATGGATCTCACAACCTTGAAAATTATTACATATTAGTATAAATGATCAAACCACACACACACACAACACATATATTATTGATGAAATCCTCTCCAAACTTTTTCTGCTTCCTTAGAAATATGGATAAAGAGAGATTCAACCATTAACCATAAGAAAAAATGGTAACCTTGAAAGATTGATCTAAATTTAAACATATAACGTATGGCATACATGTTAGCAACATGCTTTGGGTAAATGGTTAAATCAATTATGATAACCATTAGGAATTGACACCAATATGTGTAGTAGTCTACATTCTTATCATAAATTTTCATTTTAACATTAAGGATTTTTGTTTTACACATTTTAATTCATAAATATAAATGTGGGTTTCTTTACTATAGTTTTTTTTTAAATAGTGTTTAGTTGTGTCATGTCACCATTAGATATAGACTTTATACATTTCCTTCCTATTATGTTATATAATATACCTTGTTTTTCTTGAACAATCTTTCTTCATATAAATA
Source organism: Pinus albicaulis (assembly GCA_034641835.2). NCBI lineage: Eukaryota > Viridiplantae > Streptophyta > Pinopsida > Pinales > Pinaceae > Pinus > Pinus albicaulis. The sequence goes on from CM076573.1 coordinate 187,810,893, forward strand.
ATAAATTATATACATAATTTATCTCAGTGTGTCAAATGTTTTAATACATTTGTATTCATACATAATCTTTTTATTTATCACATTATAAGAATATGTTCAAAAAATTTCCTCAAGTTTTTATTGAATTATTATCATGACACAATACAAACTAATTGCATAATAAAGATGCTAATAAATTATAAAAATAAACATAATTAGCAAATAAGTGTGGTTGCATATGGTATATATGTTAATAAAGTAAGTATGTTAATAATGTTAGCTAGATTTATTGGGTTTTGAACCAATAATCTCTACATAAAGGGTGTCTTAACAATATAATGTATCACCAACTATTATATGCATTGCAAGCAAATTTAAGAAAATGTTCTTAGCATAAATCCTTCATATTAATATTCTAGTATAATTTTTAACTATATCATATATTCTAAGCATATATTTCATTATTTTATTCCCTATAAACATAGATCCAAGACACCAATCAACATCGTATACACATGCTCAAAACTAGACATCAGCCCCATCAAAAAGATTGAAAGTTGTTTTCATGTTGTACATAATCTCACATCATCATACACTATTCCTCTAAAACTATATGTTAATGAATCTAAACCTTCGATCCCCACTTTCAATTTTTTTATCATGAATATCTCCAATCTGAAATATCTTATAAAATTAAACATCAACCCATCAAACAATTTCAAATATTATTCCATATTGTAGGGAACCTCACATCATCATAAAATATTCCTCTAAAACTATACATTAATATATCTAACCCTTAGATCCCACTTTCAAATTTTTATTGTGAAAATCTCCACTTTTAGAGAAATACACTTTTCTCAACCTAATCATCATTTACAATTCAATAAAATTCCAAACTCTAATTAAATATTTTAATGAGTCTTTTCACAAATTCCATCAACATACTACAAATATGATGTTGTACATCTAAAATTTTCAACAATCCCATCATTGCTCTTATACTTGTTTTCTTACACATCCTAAGCAATAAACATTTTGTTCATTGAATGTATTATAGGTGGTTGGGAGGGTTTAATGATAACCTCCCCACCCACGTTCAAGGCTTATTGACATGATGTATGATAATCCTTTGTGAGTTTCCTTAGTACTGCTCCATTGGGAGCTACCTATATTACCTATGTTTTTATTTTGTAAATTCCTGCTAGTGATTCCTATTAAAAGAGAAAGATATTGCAATGTTATCATTTCCATATAGTTTACAATAGACCAAAATAACTAACCTTGGAGGTCATGCCTCCAACAAAGTATGACAGACTAAGCATATTAATCAGACTTTCACCCTGGAAACATATGTGAAAAAAATCTTGCTAATATTAAACACAAGAAGTGTTCAGGGTTTTTTCTTTATTTCCCTTTTCCCCTACGAACATATACCGATCCTACAATTGTATTCGTTACAGTTGAGGATAATTCCATATCCTCATTTGCTAGAGAAATATCCATCATTGTCACCTCCTCAAAATGTAGGTCCTTATCGCTATCTGAATGTTTAGATTCATGTTGTTGTTTCTTCCCACCATTTTTAGCCACAACTAATGTTGATGAACTCTCCTTCTCCATATCAGGAGGATTCTTTTCTATTAAGGGTAGAGGCATATCTACCTTGGGTTTTATAGGACCTTGCAAAGCTGAAGAAACAAGAGTTGTCTTCTATTGAAGGTTGTCCTTCTTATTTCTTGTAACATTCTTAACTTTTGAAGGCACATTCTGATCTCGCCATCCATGGTTGGGTTTTCGCTGCTCCGGGGATCCTAACACACCTTTATGGCATGCACTTTCTAGATGACTGTTTTTTTGACCAAATATACATCTAAAAGTTATATTTTTGTAGTCGAGAGGGTGATAAAGTTCCTTTCCATCCCATTTTAGGATGATTTTATCTTAGAGACTTGCACTTAAATCTAGTTCAACATAGATGCGAACAAACGAGATGAACCCGTTAACTATTTTTTCACTATCTATTTTGACAAAGTGTCTAAGAGAATTTCTAATAGCTTGCAGAGACTCTTATCGAATCTACTCGAGGGGTAAGTTTGGGAATCTTACCCAAACCAGAGTAGCCAAAGTATTTATGGTTAGTGGGTTGAACTCTGGGAGCCATGGCTGAATAGAGAGTCTTGCACAAACCCAAAATTAGGGACCCTGGTCAAAAACCATCTACTTGTCTACAAGATCTTTGAAAATGAATACAAAATAACCTTGGGAATGAAATAAAAAATTTAATTTCTGTGTACAATTCTAAAAAACCCACTCCCTGAACGAAGAAGTCACAGGCTATTATCCATTAAAAAAACATATGATCGCATGTTGAGTATAAAAACAAATCATTAGCATGGTAAAGAGCCCATTCATCTGCATCTTTGGAGCTTCCAGTGAGTGTTCAACCACAAAGGCTTGGCCAACAAGAACCTTTGAGGGTTATGAACTAGAGCCTGAATTGAGAACATCAATTGAGAGCATATTTACATGAGAGGGGTTTTGAGGCAAGGGATGTGTCTTTTCCTTTAGCACCCCCTAACATTATTATAATGAGGGCATCCTTCGTGATACCATAATCCCTCACAGTATTTTCACAATTTAATTGCTTCCCCTCATAAAGGATTCTCAAAATCCCCTCTTGAATACCTGTCAGATTATAAATTTTGTCTGTAAGTGAAGACACAACCTCCCATTCACAAAACCTAAGGCACAAATATTTTCCAAAGAGGGTTTTAACAGAAAAAGGAAATTTATGGAACTCAAATTACCATTGCCATCAGCTAGTCTTGCTTCGTGAGCATGAGGAAGGATATTGGCCAATCTTGCAACAACCTCAGAATCAACGCGACCATTGAGGGCTTTAGAATTGAGATCAACAATGGCGGCTGAGAAATCATCCCCTTCTGCCTCCTCTTCATGGGAGCTCACCTACCTACCTAAGGTCTCACTTGGTCTCAATTGGCTCTCACAAGGTCTCACAAAATCATCCTTGGTTGCCTCCTTTTCACTCGATCGCTCACAACAATTATGTACAAAAACCCTCATTCACTCCATTCGCTTCCAATTCTCCAAACAAAATATCTCGTTCAAATTTTTCACCTATATTACCTATATTATGTTGAATGTATACATGTCCCTTAATTCTCGAGAATGACATGAAAAAGGAAACCTCAAATTTAACATTTTATTCATTGATTGACTTGTTTAACCCACACATGCGTCCCACTTTGGCCCATTATGTTTTTTATTAATCAACGAAATCCAAATGAATAATGGAAGGATAAATTCGGGTTAACAATTTGAAAGGTAAACTTGAGTAGTAAATTTGGTCAATTGTCTTTGTGTATGTGAAATTCATCATCACCTTACTAGAAGAATTTAACATACAATACAATGTGAGGAATAAGAATGTACCGTAACTCTACATTTAAAACCAAGTGATTGCATGTGCCGTATTATTATGTTGCTAGATAAAGCTCAACTTAAACGCTACACAACAAACCATACGGTTTAACTTGTTATGAAAATCAAATCAAGAAAAAAAGTTTCCCATAATGTCGAGTATCAAGTGGAATTAGTGAATCACATTGTGTGAGATATTATCCACTTCCAGACCCAAGCAATAATGGAGATTTCTGAGATCTTTCAGTTCGAATACTTGCGACATCTGTCGTTTTATTTCTTTGATCAGTGTATCTGCATTACCTGTTATAATCATATCATCCACATACAAATAAATGAAAATAATATGCCTCTATTTATTATACTTGGTATACATATTTGGATCATTCATGCTCCTATTAAAACCATGATGTAAGAAGAATGAATCGATCTTCTCATACCACGACCTGGGTGCTTTTTTAAAACCATATAATGCCTTTTTCAATCTACAAACTAGATGTTCCTGCCCTTGTTTGACAAACCCTTCAAGCTGGACTAGATAAATCTCTTCTTTGAAAACACCATTCAAAAATGCAGACTTAACATCTAACTGGTGTAGCTTCCACTTATATTTAGTAGCTAAAGAAATTAACATTCTAATGGTATTTAATTTCGCTACAGGGGCAAAAGTTTCATCAAAGTCTATTCCCTATTGCTGTGAATAGCCTTTTTCTACTAGTCTAGATTTAAACTTTTCTATACTCCCATCTGCATTAACTTTAGGTTTGTACAACCACTTACAACCTATGGGTATTTTTCCTTCAGGAATTTCAACTACATCCCAAGTATGGTTTTTAGTAATTGATTCAATTTCCTCATTCATTGCAACCCTCCATTCATCAGATTGACTTGCTTCTTTATAGTTTGTAGGTTCTACAATGTTTAAAATACTTGTCATTAAAGCATATTCTTTCAATATGGCTGGTAATTGAGTTTGCCTACCTGATCTGCACGATAGGGGACTCACCTCAAATCTGTTTGCTTCAGATTTGTGCAGGCTTGCCTTATTAACTAAATCACCTGTTTCTTCTTCTTACTGCTCCTACTGTCGATTACCCACGCTATTTTCTTCCATCAATAATGGAATGTGCCATTCATTATTACTGTCATCCTTTCCTTCCCCAACCTGTTCATGAAATAACACATCTCGACCTGCAAATATTTTATGAGTCACAGGATTAAATCATTTGTATTCTTTAAACTGAGTTCCATATCCTACAAAGATACATTTCATGGCTTTAGGATCTAACTTCTTTCTATCCACCTTGGGTATATGGGCAAATGATTTTGACCCAAATAATCTTAAATGATTCACTGTTGGTTTGAATCCATATAATGCTTCAAAAGGAGTTTTGAAGCTGAGACATTTAGTAGGACTCCTATTCTTTAAATAAACAGGAGTGTTGATGGCTTCCGCCCAAAAACCATTTGATATACCCTTACCTTGAAGCATACTTCTTGCGCATTCCACAAGAGTTTTGTTCTTTCGTTCTGCCACTCCATTTTGCTGTGGTGTGTGAGGCACTGTAAACTATTGAAAAATCCCATGATTTCTACAAAAAATCATGAACTCACCCAACCTGTATTCTCCCCCTTGATCTGAGCGGAGAATTTTTATGCATTTTCCTATCTACTTCTCTACCAAAGTTTTAAATTCTTTAAAACACTAAAAGGTATGACTCTTTTTACTTAAAAAATATATCTAGGAGAATCTATTACAATCATCAGTAAACAGAAGAAAATAATATGCATCACCTAGTGACCTGGTCTGCATAGGTCCGCATATGTCTGTATGCACCAACTCCAGAATATCTCTTCTCTTTCTATCAATATGCAGAGGAAATTCCTCTCTATGCATTTTCCCTAATGCACATCCGTCCCAATCCAACTGAACACTATGAAAAATAAGGAGTCCATCGACCATACCTTTTCTTTGATGTAACATGAGGTCTTGTAAATTAAGGTGACCGAATCTCTAGTGCCAAAGGTTTTCGGCTGTCGATCCTGTTGCAACCATGGCTTGTTGTGGCACGCTTTTGACATTTAATCTGTACAGGCTCCCCACACGCACTCCCGATGCAACTATTTCCATCTTGCTATCCTTTATGACACAACATGTCTTGAAGAATTCAACTAGCAAATCCTGATTTGTTATCATAGATACAAAGATCAAGTTTTTTCGAATCCCGGGTACATACATCACATTCTTAATATGTCTTATGTCACTGCTAGGTAACCTTACTAGAATATCACCATACCCTTTTATCTCATATCCTCTGTCATCTCCTAAATAAATTTTAGATCCACATGAAGTTTCTTCAAGAAATTCAAACCATTCTTTCTTACCTATCATATGTGAGGATTCTCCAGAATCGACATACCATATGTCATCCTCATCTTCCTTAGAAGCTGAAAGAGCACAATCAGCTACAAATTGTCGAAGTTCATGACTATGGTCTTCATCTTCATCAACAAAATATCCTTTGTGCCTGCTCTACTTATTCCTTGCTTCATTTGTCTGCCTCTTAAAACAGAACTTAATTTGGTGGCCGAATTTCCCATGGTAAAAACATTTAATGCCTGAAAATTTGTTTGCAGATATACCGCTAAATGGTCTCTTTTGAAGCATGCTACCTCCTCTTTTTTGTTGTTGTGGCTGCTGTGGTTGCTTCCCTTTAAACTGTCACCTCTTCGCCATTAGAGCAAGATCTTCATTCTACGATCTTAAATTTTGTTGTCGCTCTTCTTCTTGTAGCAAAATTCCTATCAATTATTCAAATGCAGGGAATTTATCCCTTGCTGCCAATCCTATGATGAACATATGATATTCATCCTTCATTCCATTCAATGTGATTGTGACTACATCAGAATCGAACACCTTTTCTCCGATGTCTCCCAATCTGTCCTTTAGGTCTTTAACCCTTGCAATGAATCCAACAACAGATTCATTTTCCTCCATCCTCATCGCAAATAACTTGCCTTTAAGTGACAAGATGCAATTTGTATTTTGTGTCTGGTATAGATTCTTGAGCGTCGTCCAAATCTCAGTGGACGATTTTCCATCTATAATGTGTGGGATAATATTATCCTTGACGGACATATTCAATATGAATTTTGCTTTGTTCTCCATTCCCAGTCTTGTATAAGTGCGATTGTTCCTGTTACAATATTTTGGTTTTGCTCATCACCTGTGGCAATTTTCTCCCTCAAGCAATGTCTATAGCTTGAATTTCCAATTTTTGAAATTGGACCCATCGAGTTTGCTAGTCTCATTGAGATATGTTTCTATGGTATTATTCATACTGAACCGATCAACTTTCAGATCCTTCGATGAATAATTCTAACAAATTAAATAATTACAAGCTATACAAACAGGAATTCAATACATACCAGATCCTAATCACAGATCTGCCGCCAACCTGGCCTGACCTTGTGACTGTAACTTAGATCCTCCCCAGATCTGATGGTTACTGTGTCTGCAACTCAGATCTACCACCAATAGGAAAATCCCATGTGTAGAACTGCCAACAAATGTGTCTGCGACTTAGATCCACCACAAACGGGCGAATCCCATGTGCAGAACCGGCAAAAAATTCTGCGACTCAGATCCACCACAAACGGGCGAATCCCATGTGCAGAAATGCCAAAGAGAGAGATTGGAGCTTTTCCGCAACAAATATCCGCGCTAAAATAAAATTTATGCAAGTGTCGAAATTGGCGCGGGTATGGCCCTGGCAGTCACGCCAATTGCGCTTTTCGACACGACTGTCAGCAGAAAAAACGCGCCAACCCTCCTGTGCTCAGAGAAATAAAAATCATCTAAGACCTGTGAGTATGGTGTTTACTGCAGTCCACCTACTCCTGTGAGCAATGAAGCTCCTGTGTGCACCTGTAGCCATGAAGGCTCTGTAGCCATGGGGAGGCTCTGTAGCCGCAAAGGCTCTGTAGCCACTTAGGGCTCTCAAAACAAATCAGGCTCACCAGGTCTGAGCTTTGATACCAAGATAAAAATTGAATTGAATAGAAACTACAGCTCACAAGTGAGTACTGCACCTAGAGACTACACACCAAATGGAGAGTACACTCTACATTCATTAATAAAATGATACAACTATAAGTACATCAGAAAGAAGTAGGAAGTTGTAAACAAACTCCTATATCCTAGGAACTAATCCTAACTTAAGGAGCTACATTACAACAATGTAACCATTTCTCCATTAATATACAAATAATATTAATTATTTCCAACTGCGTGCCACTCTATATGCAGCGGGCCACGTTACCCTGGTACTTCTATTATTAATAGTGGAAAAATCTATATTATGGACCTAATTTATAATTTTATTTGTATTCATTAGTCAGCCATAATCAATGTATATTGACTAACTAGATCCATCATTACAATTCTCTTGGCCAATGTAAATATTTTCCGCATATGGTGACTTATCAACATTATCCACCACCTCTTGTAGTCTAAACTATCATGTGATTTGTGTGAAGATGTAAATATAAATAATTGGATCGTAAAACATAATGGTACTAGGCACGTCACATGACATATTACTATTTGGCATATTTAATTTATAGTAGTATATAATGATTTATATAGAAAAGTGCTTTCAATTTAAGGTGTTGTTTATAAGTGAGACTTTCCAAAAAGTTTTTGTGTTATTTTCTAATCTAATTTATCTAGAATCTCTCAGGATTATTGAAATCACAAGTTTGACAGGTGAATTTTTCACAATCTAAATCACAAGTTTGAACTCTTCACAATCTAAGTGCCCTGGCGCTTTTGAGGATGTTGAATCCATATATGTAGTCAAAAAAACCAGTTTAAACAACACAAATCAAGATTTAACCACATTTTTTTCAGCTAGAAACTTGAGAAAGTCTCACGTATAGACAACTCCTCAATTTAATATTATCAATTATTTTAGAAATTGAAAAAACATACTCTAAAAAAAAAGATTATTGAGCCGAGAGGATTATTTTATTGAGCTGAGTGGCTTATTCTACAACCCAATGTGAAGAGGATGTGTAAGTATGTCAATTTCTCCTAAAATAAAAATAAAATATTCTCTAAATAGAAAAGCAATTCCGAGTATAATAAAAAAGAAAAAAAATATGTTATGCATATCTAACCAACATAGATGTGTTTTAAGTACATCCATATTAATTACCGATCCAGCATCACCAAAGAGGGATCAAATTTCTTCACGTCCAAACTTTTTTAGAGTGCAAAATACAATGTGTTATTTTTCATTTTTTAAATTGCATTTTTGAATGTTAAATAGAGTATATATAGGACCAAATAAAAATTTTAACCATAAAAACTTTATTTTTTTTTTATATATATAGATATATATAAATATATATGAAGTTGATATCTACATAAATTTGTTAACATAGATCTTCAAATAGTTTATTTAAAACTCTCATTTAAATCTTTTTGAAAAATATTTGTTTTAAACATGTGGTTCACACATTTTTTTTACTTCTAATTACTTTACAACAATTTTTTTTTTTTTATGATAACTAACATTAATTTTCTATTTAGAACATAAACTCTTGTTGAAATATTTTTGAAAAGTATTCAATTTAAAAAATTGACTTACACATTTTTTTTACTTCTAATTATTTTACAACATATTCATTTTTTTTAATTATAGCCCATATTATTTTACTATTTAGAACAAATTTTTTAATTTTAATTTTATTTTAAAGAGGCACTCATAGACTTAAAAACTTACACATCCCAAATTGGGCAGTAGAATGAGTGGCAGTAACTAAGAGACAAACATACATATCCCCTCATACTGGGTTGTAGAATGAGCCTTTAGGCTCACTTAGTTGTCCATATGACCTAATATGATTTCATGTAAAATAATTAGAACTAAAAAAAACTTTTCAAAAATATTTTAACATGTGATATATCTATATAAGAAAAAAAATTGTTAAAAGAAAATATTATAGTGTTGTATAGGACAAAATATCTAGTATGGGTTATGAATAAAATATTTTAATATGAATTAATATTGACATATACTTAAAAATATATTCATAACAAAAAAAATAAGTCAATGCATATGTTTTTTAGAATGGACATTTCCACACTCATAAACATAATGTTGAGAGCTTTTGGAGAACTGCTAGAAATATACACAGTTTTGAAGAAGCTCTCAACATAATGCATATGTTATATAATCTCTATAGCATTCGAAAAAACAATTCAAAAAATAAAAAATTACACATTGTTTTTTGCATACTCAAATTTGATCCCTTACCCTTATATTAAATCCATGGTTAAAATAGATCTATACTCATATAAAAATTAATAATTAGAGATATCAAATAAAAAATAATAATTAAAAACATAATATTTATTAGACATTTAAAATAATTTTAAGATAAAGTAATTTTATTTTTATGATAGCTTTATACAAGTAAAAATAATAAACAAATAATTTAAAAATGAATTTTTAATTAACTAGTTTGACGATAATGTATAAGTAAATTATTTTAATTGATTTTCTTAACTTCTATATTAGATATAATCAGTGTTGCACGATCATTCGCCCCCCTCCCCAAGGATCCAAGGTCGGAATCGTGTCCTGTACCGATCCTTGGGCGATCCTCCAACGGAACCGCGGATCTGAAAAACCAGATCCGCGGTTCCGCCATTTTTAGGTGATTTCTGGAAATATGGAAACCACACAAGCCTAATCCGCAGTTCCGGATTCTCGATCTACGAATCGAGAAAAGGATCCGTTGGGGATCCATGAAGGTTTGGGCACAGATCCACGTAGATCGCCAGTGGATCTAGAGGGAGATGGGTGGTTCCGCGGGGTTCTAAATTTTTTTAAAATTTTTCTTTGACTTAAGTTGGGTTGGGGCTTCCTAGACACTCCCAAGGTGCTCCCTTGATGCTCCTTAGATGCTTCCTACATGCCCCGTCATGGTAATGTTAAATTTTTAAAGTAAAAGAGACATTCACCTTTATCTTTCATTTTCATTCTTTTACTTAAATTTTTACCATTACCATGAAATGACTCAGGATGCTTGAGAGTGGTTCCAGCCCCATCGGGCTTCATATGGAGAAAATAGAAATTCATATCATATTCAAAATTCAACAGACTTAACAGTTTTAAGGAATTAAGGATCAATGAGATTCTGCCTTTTCATTAGATTATATCATGTATGAGGGTATGTGGTTGGTATTTAATCAAGAGCACCAAGCCCTCTATGTGCTCTTGTACCCTAGTGTTGGTGGTGTTAATTGTTGAACTCCTTTGTCATGGCCTTAGAAAAAAATTACCTTTCAATCAAGTCAAAATCATTAATCAAGCATGTTAAGCTTTTTCCACCATATTTTAAGGCTTGGATTAGGTATTTTGATTAAAATTGGGAAATGTTGACTAATATCCCTGGACAATGAAGGTAGAGGCAAAGGCGAGACAAGAGGAGAAGTATTTAGTACAAATATGCATGTTTTCATATCTTCTACAACTAGTTTGGTATCTTGGATGTTTTTTTAATATAAATTCAATATATATATATATATATATATATATATATATATGATATTAGACGGTCTAAATCGTCAAATCATTAATCATGAAGTGTTAGTTTTTCCAACTGTAGAATATTTAAGGCTTGGATAGTAGTTTGATTAAAATTGAACCATGAACTAATATCCAATAATGAAGATGGAGGGCAAAGGCGACAAGAGAGAAGTATAGTACAAAATATGCATGTTTACATCTTCTACAACTATTGGTATCTTGGATTGTTTTAATATAAATCACATATATATATATATATATATATATATATATATATATATATATATATATATATATATATATATATATATATATATATATATATATATATATTAGATTATATTCGAGTTTCACTTTAAATTTCTGAAATGATATTCAAGATATCCGCTTCCAAAAAACGTCCCTGTTTCATCCCCGCTTTGTGCAACACTCGATATAATGTATTTTAGTTAATTTGTCCAATTTTAAATATTTAAAAAAAAAACTAATAAATAAACAACTTTAATCTAAAATACATTTAAATATAAAATATCATTCTTATTTTTTATTTAATTTCAAAATTCTTAAAATAAACAAAAATATAAAAAACATTAAAAATCACAATTTATAATCAATACATTCTTTTTAAATTAAATTTGAAAAATGATGTATAATAAATAAACAAAATAAAAATAAAAGCAGATCGAGATATCATATCTAAATGGATGGTGTTTACAACTAAATTGTATATGAAAAACATGGTCGAGATATTATATCTAAATTAATGGTGTTTATAACTAAATTGGATTATATATGAAACATTAAGATGGATTAGGTTAGAATTAGATATGAAACATTAAGATGGATTAGGTTAACATTAGCAATAAATTGTCAAATTTCATTTTTTTTTAAGTAAATAAAAGATCAAAAAACAAAATTTCAAACCAGAAATTTATGATAAATTTAGTTTACTAATTTTTTTAAGAATTAGAAAATAATATATAATTAATAAATTAAATAGAAAACAAGAAATGGTCAAGATATTAGAATTAGAAAATAATATATAATTAATAAATTAAATAGAAAACAAGAAATGGTCAAGATATTAGATCTAAAATAATAAAGAAATGATGAAGATATTAAATCTAAAATAATAGTATTTACAACATTTTAATATATTCGAAACATTAAATTTAACTGGATTTAACACATCATTACTTGTTTCTTTAGCTTATATTAATAAAGAAAAATGATCGTTTAAATAAATTATAAATTTTAATAATAATACTTTTAAGTGGGATTTCTTTATATCTAAAAAATAAAAATTGTAATAAAATAAATTGAAAATAAAATAAATACAATTTTTTTTTAATAAAATTTACAATGTCAAAAAGGTTAAAATATTTTCAATGTCTATATAATACAAACTTATAAATTCCCGGTTCGAAATTAATGCTTACAATTACAAATAAATTAAACGTTAGAGATTAAGACATAGGATAATGATTAATGCTGTTGATTTTTCATTTGATTCGTTCAAAGTGATGATATTATAGTTTGTATCGTCATATAGACTTTCTTGGTAACTATGATGTACACAAGGCTCTATCAATCCTTTTTTCGGTACATTGACATATTCTAAACTTTGTACTGACCTTTCGTATCTATTGTTTTATTTCGGTATAGCGGCTCTCAACTTTATTCTTATTTTTTAATCGTTTTTTAATTTCTGAAAGGCGGTTTTCTTCGAACCTTGATTTTATCTTTAACTTTTATTGCTTTAAATATGAACCTAACTATATTTGACTTTTATGTCTTCCATATAAAGAGAAAGCTTTTGAACTATTTCTATTTATTTTTTAAATTATTATTGTCTTTTCCCAACCAATTCCTCCTTCACTGACCAACTCCCAAAATTCTCAAAACAAAAAAGGAAATAACAAGAAACAAATAAGAAGAAAATCATGAAAAAGTTAATGATAATATTACACTATAAACAAAGTGGCATAGATATGCACTAGACATAAATAAAGTCGCAAATCAAGCACAATAAAAATCACAAAACATCAAAAGCACAAAACTAGCCACAAACACCATGATTTGATTCCCATAGTTTAGAAGGAAAGCTCAACCTGAGCCTCTTCAAGATTTCTTTTCCGTCTCTTTTTCCATGCAATCCCTTGCATTATACTACCATAACCACACCACTTTTGGCGCATAATAAATATAACAGCATAACATTTATCTTACCTTGTTGTGCCAAGTACTTTGCCTTGTAAATGAACATGTACACTGCTCAAGGAACTCCAATTCCTTGATGAATCTAGTTCTAATCGGAAACTGAATGCTATACCTGTCAAATACATGTTCATGAGTATAACACATATCCACATAAGGTCTGACAAGATCAAGGTTAAGAAGACTTCTTGTATTCATGCAAAGCACTCATTCTTTTTGAATTGTTGTTTCCAAACATATCCAAAGGAATTCTCACCAAATTCCTTTCTTTCAACTTTTTCCTTGTTGAAATTAAGTCTTACTATGTGCTATCACATCACCCAACCGTTAGTTATATATAAAAAAATCAATTGTTACCTTGTCATGCTAATATCAAGCATGTTTCCCTACAATTCACATATGTAATTCACTCGTTCCAAAGATCAAGACAACATAAATATTAATTTGAAATCGTCCATTACCAAGACTAACAATCATTTCACAATAAGTTAACATTTATTAATCATAATACTACAACTAGAAATACTTGCAATCAAGTACATATCAGTTGTTCTCATCACATATTATACTAGTACAACCATCTTACAACAAGATCATTCCATCATGCAATATTACATATACATACTCATATAATGTAATTAATCAAACATTCAAGCACCAAGTAGATGACATAGTCAAAATCATACCTTAATGTATCTCAGTGGGCTATCATTTCTACACAATAAATCTAGATTGGCACGATACAACTTCACAACATATCAACTCAAACATAAATAAGGTCATGATGCCTATAACAGTAACTAGCTAACATGTGCACATCATAATCTCAGAAGCAATTTTCATTCATGCATACAATCACATAAGCACAGTTAGTCTAGATTAGTACAACAAAATATATCAAATAGGTCTACTCATAACTAAATTTCATAACCCTAACCATCTACATAGGCCAATCCAAATTGGCATGATAAATATAACATCAAGATCTTAGTTTCAATGACCATAACCATCATGCATATAACCACAATGCATATAACAACAAGTTACTATCCTTCATGAGTAACCGATGCATGTACAAATGACTGCACTGATCAACTAGCATCTATCATGAATATAACCACAAAATAATACAATGACATGAATATATACATAACCTGAATGTTCATAATAACCATTAACAAACAGACCTCAGTGAATTTCAGGGGAGGATGTCTTGTCTGCAAGATCAACCAGATTAGTGCAATACATGTATAAACATAATCATATCAGTATATACACCTAATTTCAACCATTATCCAGTTATCAATGCATGGCCATACCGACCACATACCATGACCTCATGCATGAAAAATATCACCATGTCAATGTATGCATAACAAAATATCAACATTGACATGCATAATTGACATGCACTCATGATAAATATATCAAATCATCAACGCCATCAACTTCCACATGGAAACATAACTACAACCATGACCATCACTAGGCATACACAACAAGCACATAGATGAAAAGCATAAAAAAAATATGCAATCAAAATATATGCATGAACAACACATTTCCCATCCAGTCCAAGGGGCGAACCATGCTCTAATACCACTCTCTGGTATCGTATATCACATAAATAGAACATAAACCAAACACCACCCAAAGAGAAGGAAACTTGATCTGATACCACTCTTTAACACCCTCTTCCCACATTTACCCAAACTAACCAGACCACTAGGGTAAACATGTGACAAGTGGCTACTATGATATGATTCAACCTCCCAGGTCATCTTAGGGAAGTGGAACTGACATAACACAACCAATTTGACCTTCCACACATACTACACAGCCTTCAGGAGCCAACCAACCCTTCTAGATGACCAACACCTAAGGTAAATTGTATTTCTGTTGATCTGGACCCTCATATGCTCCCATGACTAGCCATGCATGTGAGTGAAGCCTTCCAGTCACTCCCACGATAAGGCATGCCAACAGCTGTGGACTTTTCCAGCTAGTTTTGTGCTAGTGACCCTCGATTTTGTGCCACCTTTTCAGGGCCAAGACTTAGGCCACTTCCCAAAACTTCACGAAAACTTCATGAATGATAAATAACATGGGAGCAAAGATATTAATGCAAAATTTCATACAAATACTTGATCTGAACCCTACTATCCATTATAGGAATTTCGTCAAACATGTCACAAATATGTAATCTACAGGTCATAAAATCATATATGAGCATAAGAGCCTCATACTTGTCTAAGAAATTCATAAAGAAGCATTTTTTCCCTATCACAGTATTTGCATTATCATCTATTAGGACATATATACATTGTATATTCATTTGATAATCAAAACATGATGAGAACCATACACCAAGTCTGTCATAAAACATAGTCATAACCAACATGTAACCAACATAAATAAAAAGGATATGAAAATCATAAAATCCACATATAAACAAGTACATTTACACATAAAATAACAAGGAGAAGAAACTCTTATTAATGAATGCAAAAACAAAACAAGTTTGACACTTCCATAAACCACTCGACCATATATTGATTGGACCATATCTTTCTTTGATCCAATCACCCCCATGCCATATTACAAGCATGAATGTGGGACTCAGAACCAAACCAAACCAGTTTTCCTCGGGATTTAACGCAATCCCCACTAGATCACTAGGCCCTAAAAAATCATGGACGCCACTCGATTTCTCCACCTACATCGTGGGAAATTTTCCTACCTCCTAGTCTCTAGGCTTTACCGTATATCCCAACATTCACTAGTCAAGAATTCCTAGGCCAAATGGAGACTCCACCCTCTAGGATTTACCGTGTATCCCACCATACACGGGTCAAGGATTCCTAGGTCTGATCGAGGGTACACACCTCGAGGCTTTACCATATATCCTTCCATTCACCAGTCGAGGATTCCTAGGCCTACCAAGGCACACAAAAAATGGCTTTACCATAATCCTAGTCATGTTCAAGGATTCCTAGGCCTTGGGTTCTTTCTTTCATAGACCACATCACTCAGTTTTGAAACCATATGACAAACCAACTTAACCAAATATTATAGAACCCATCACACCATGGATATCTAGAAATGGAAAGGCTAGGTTGAATAACACTGTCACTCCTAACAAGTCCCATGCCAATGACAATAAGAGAACTAAGTACACACATGCATGTACCATGCATGCCAAATATATCAAGGAAATTACACATGCAAATTGATACCTCCAAGTAATCTCATTGTAGCTTCTTGATCCCGCTCTTCCTTTCTTGATATTTTCTTTCCATTTCCTTCTTTGTCCTTCCTTTTCTTTCCTTTATCCAATGCTAGAGTGCTCCAATAAAACTCTAAGTGTCCAATAATGTGAGAGAGAGAGAATAGAGAGGGAGCTCCAAAACTAAATTGAGAAAAAGTGACACTCACAAAATATTTCTAACTAATCCTCATAAGCCTTTTTATCAACGAGGCCTGTAATTTCTTCATTTTCCATTATTTTTCCTTCATTTTCCTCCTCACGTGCAAGTTGTGACCTTTTACCTTCCTAGTCTCCTAATTTTCATTATTTTCATAAATAAAATGCCAACTAATGCCTATTTTATTTCCAAAGCCTTTTCCAATTTTCTCTTATCCATAATAAACCCAAATGAACACCCATACTATGTTGTTTTTCCCGACATTCAACTTCGAATATGTGTCCCTTGAACATAGTTATTACTTTTCCTTTATTAACTTTATTTATATGAATTTTTGACCAGGGTTGTTACATAGAGGAATAATTCAGGTTTTGAAAAAATTATTAGATCCATATTATAGTGGCCATTTCCCAGGAAACAATGAATTCTATTAAATCCAATAAGATCCTAACCATTGCGATGAATATGAATCTATCTAAGGCGTATGAAAAAGTTAACTGGTCTTTACTCAGACTTTGTTTAATTTTGATTTTAAAATTTTAAACTGGATTAGGCTACTATATCCTCTGTCAATTTCCACCATTTATTAATGGTCGTCCTTCATATTTTTTTAAGGAATAAAGAGGACTAATATAGGGGTGTCCTCTATCTCCCTTCCTCTTCTTACTGGTTGTAGAAGTGCTCAACAAACTAATCAAGAAGGCCATCTATGATGGTGAAATTAAGGGAGTGAAAAAAAAAATTTAGGTTCAAATATCTCGACCCCTCTTCATAGATGATATTATCCTTTATTTTTTTGGGAATGCTCCGTTTATTTCCAATTTAAAGAAAATCCTAGACATATTCAAGCTCAACACTGGAATAAGAATAAATGCTAAAAAATATCCAATTTTGCATAATAATATTTTTGTTACAATAATATATTATCTTGTTGATTTTTTTCCTTTTCAAGCATCAACTATTCAAGATGGATTATAGTTTTTAGGATTTTTCCTTAGGCTCAATGCATACAAATGGGAGGATTGGTTATGGTTAGTCAAAAAGGTCGAATTAAGGATTTTTGTTTGGGTTAATCAACTTGTCTCTAGAGCTAGTAAATTGATATTGATCAAGCCGGTTTTGGAAAGTCTCTCAGTTTATTGGGCATCTGTTACTTTTATTTTGAAAGGGATTCTAATTAAAATTAGGAAAATAAGCTCTTTTGGTAGGTAATAGGTGGTTAGGTGGCGTCCCTCTAGTGAAAAGGAAGACAATAACCAAACCGAAATTTATGGAAGTGTGGGGTCTAAAATACCTTCATCTTTTAATCCAATCGCTAGCAACGAGAAGTTTATGTATACTTCTAAATAATAGATCCTTATGGGGATTTATTATGAAAGACAAGTATTTCTACATGGAATGTGAAATAGAGTGGATTAGACTTTTGTTATGAAATCAACTCACAAAATAAAATAAAAGATAGATCAACCACTTAGAAATCAGCCTCTTCGAGGGGCCAAACTCTTTTACATTACATAAATGAACAATTCTTAGATGATTCAAATGACAAAACCTTCTTTCTATATATAGGAGTCCATGAGGTTACAATATAATCCTAGCCAGCCTAACAATAATAATGTAATGGCACAAAAATAACAATAGTGGGCTATTATGGGGCAAAATAATAACAATATGGGGACTACAAGGGTACAACTATAACAATAAGGGGGCTACACTAACAACAATAAGGGACTACACTAGTAATATAGGGCCCTAACATTCCCCCTCCTTCAAAAAAGTGTTTTCTTCAACGCTTGAGTAGTTTTTTATGCTTCTGTATAATATTATCATCCTCCCATGTTGAATCTTCAGTGGGTAAGTTCTTCCACTTGATAAGATAATCTCAAATTGATCGATTTCATAGTTTTCGAGTTCTTGTTTCCATGGTTGCTTCAGGTTCCAATATGATTTTTCCTTCTTCATCAAGTTCGAGTAATTTTCGAACCTAAAGTCATCACCTATAACCTTCTTTAAGCATGAAACATGGAAAACTGAATGCACTCATGAAGAAGCAGGAAGCTCCAATTTGTATGCCATAGTACCAATCTTTTGCAACACCTTGTAAGGACCATAGTACGTTGGCGATAATTTATTATCCTTCTTAGCTTGCTTGAGGGACATTTGTTTATATGGTTGTAGCCGTAAAAATACCCAATCTCCTACATCAAAACTTCTCTCACTGCGATGTTGATCTGCTTGTTGTTTCATTCGATTTTGTGCCAAATTTAAGTTATCCTTTAAGAGTTGGAGAACTTGTTATTGATGTCCAATGTGATATTCCACTGCTTGAACCTTATAATTTTATCTTAAATATGATGTGATGGACGGTGGATGATATCCATAAAGTGCCATAAATGGGGTCATTTTTGCTGCAGTGTGGAAGGAAGTGTTATACCACCATTCAGATAGAGGTAACCAATTGACCCATTTTGTTTGTTTATAAGATACAAAGCAACGAAGATATCATTCCAAACATTTGTTCATTGCCTTATTTTTCCTATAAAATTGAGGATGATAAGATGAGCTATGAGCTAGTTTAGTGCCCAAACAAGAAAATAATTTCGTCCAAAAATTTCCATTGAAAATGGGATCTCTATTTCTTACAATAATATTCGGGTTTCCATGTATCTTTTGAATTGTTTCCATAATTTCAGTAGTAACTGCACCCGCTTTAAATGAATGGGATAATGCACAAAAGTGTGCATACTTGGTAAGTCTATCAACTACCACCATGATGGCACTCTTTCCTTCAGACTTAGGTAAACCTATGATCAAATCCATTGAAACATCCTCCCAACTTTGACTTGGAATGGATAAATGTTGTAGTAGACCCGGGGTCTTAATTGTCTTAACTTTATTTTGCTGGAAAACCAAACATTCTGCCACAAAATTTTGAATATCAGATTTAAGTCCATCCCAAAAAAATTCTTTCTTCACCCTCTGGTAAGTTTTTAAAAATCACGAGTGTCCTCCTAAGGGAGAGGTGTGCAATTCCAAAAGAATATTTTTCTTTAGTTGGGAATTATTACAAAGATTTAAGCAATCTTTGTACCATGATGAATCAATTTTCCAACTAAATGTATCAGATGTACTCGTATCTTTCTGCAACTTTTGAATGAGTGTCCATACTTATTTTCCATTCTTCCATTTCTCCCTTGCTTTCCTTATCCAATCAGGATGGATAATAGAAATGGAACAAAGGATTGCTTCCACATCCTCATGCTTTCTTGAGAGTGCATTAGTAAAAACATTTAGCTTCCCTTTTTTGTAGATGATTTCAACGTGATAACCCAACATATTTGTGACCCATTTTTGTTGCTCTTCTGAAGATAATATTTTTTCCAAAAAGTATTTAAGACTATCATTATCATTTTTTACCTTGAAGTGTCTTCCCATTAGGTAAGGTTTCCATTTCTTTAGTGCATGTAGTATTGTCAATATTCCTTCTCATAAATAAATTTATGTAAATACTTTCCTTTGATTGGACGAATTTCAAAAGCAATGGGTCTTCCTTCTTTCATTAAAGCAACACCAATTCCATTTCCTGATGCATCACATTCCACAATAAAGGTTTTTGTGAAGTCTGGCATAGCTAAGACTGGTGCTTGGCACATTTCCTCTTTAAGATGTTATAAGGCCTTAGATGCTTCAAGAGTCCATGAAAATGCATATTTCTTCAATAATGGTGTTAGATTTGTTGTTATTCTCCCATCATTCTTAACAAGCTTGTGATAATACCCTGTTAACTCGAGAAATCCTCACAACTTCTTTATGGTTGTGGGGAATTTCCATTCCTTAAGGGATTTAATTTTTTTAGGGTAGTACCTTAACACCCTCCTGAGATACAATATGACCCAAATATTCCACCTCTTGTATTGCAAAGAAACATTTGGATGTTTTTGCATATAATTGTTTCTCCTCCAATAGTTTGAGCACCCTGTCAACATGTTGAACATGATCCTCCCAAGACCTGTTGTAGATTAGTATTTCATTAAAAAATAATAACACAAATTTTCTAAGGAAGTTTTTGAAAATGGAATTCATCAACCCTTGAAATGTAGAAGGTGCATTTGTAAGGCCCAAAGACATGACCAAAAATTCATAGTGACCCTCATGAGTTTGAAATGATGTTTTTGGAATTTCTTCAGTCTTCATTCTAATTTTATGATATCCTGAACGGAGATCCAACTTGGAGAAATAAATTGCTCCATGTAATTCATCTAATAATTCATCAATCACAGGTATTGGAAATTTATCTTTAATAGTGAGCTTATTTAACTCCATATAATCCGGACACATGTGCCATGATACATCCTTCTTGTGCACCAATACTACTACAATAGAGAAAGAGCTTTGACTAGGTTGAATTATACCAGCCTCTACCATTTCTGCAATCATACGTTCAATTTCGCTCTTTTGGACATAATGATATCTGTAAGGCCTGATTTTTGGAGGAACACTTCCTAGAATCAAATGAATAGCATGATCATGATCATGAATAGGTGGGAGTCCTTTGGGAGTTTCAAACTTGGAATGATTGTCCATAATTTTTGGAGATCTTGAGAAATAGATGATTTTGATGTTGGAACTTCTAGTGGGCATAACTGTGTAATTATGCCTCCTTTTTCTTTTTTTCAGAATCTTTTTCATGACATTAGATATTATTATATTTCTCGGCTTCCCTATGATACCCCTTAATTCAACTTCCTTTCCTTTCGAAAAAAAAATCAAGAAACGTTCTTGAAAAATAAAAGCTACCATCCCCAAAGGTTGTAGCCAATGTACTCCTAGTACAACATCAGCACCACCCATTAGAATGGAAAGAATTGGACTATTAAATACATATGCCCCCAAAGTTATATTGATATTATGGCACTTTCAAGAGAAATTTATAGTTCCTCCATTCGCCACCATCACTTGACACTCTGGTGTTAGGTATAGGAAGCAATTCAATTCCTTGGCTACCTTGCAATGAATAAAATTATGGGTACTACCCAAACCAATAAGCACTATTACATTTTTTCTTGATATTTCCTTTTATCTTGAGAGTTTGAGGAGTGGTAATTCCTACCAATGAATTACAGTATATGGTCGGATTCATTTCCTCTTCCTCTAGGGTTGGTTCTGGTTATATATCCTCTTATTTTGAAGTTTCTTGTTCCTTTTCTTCCTCCTCTTCACAATCTATGTAAAATAATTTCTTCTCGGCACACTTATGACCTTTAGTGTATTTTATATCACAAATATAGAAAAACCCTTTTTCTATTTTATCTTTCAATTATTGTGGTGTCAACCTTGTAGGTTGTTGAATTATAGGAGTAGCAACACTTCCATCTTTATAGTTGTGAGTGGTAGGCTTCCTTGTCGCCATAAGTTTTATTTCCAACCTGAGTGCCTTCTCCAATGTATCTAGTTCCTAAAGGGGAACCTCATGTTGGATTTTACCCTTTAGAGTCCCTATGAAGACATCAATCTTATGTTCCTATGGAATATTATTTACCCTTATATTTAATTTTTAGAAATCCTCAATGTGCTCCATCATTGAAACCTTTTGTTTGAGATTTATCAATTGGCTAAAGAAGGTGTTTCTCTTTGTATCCTCATAATGTGTTATCATTTCCTCCCGTAAAATTTGACCAAGTGACCAATGGTTTATGAGAACAAAGCCATCGATACCATACAAATTGATTTTGTTCTAAATATAAATTTGCAATGCGTACCTTTTTTTTTGTTTTTCATATTATGGAGCTCAACGTATTGCTCCATTTGTAGTAACCAAGTTATTAGATCCTTGCCATCAAACTTCCTCATATCTACCTTTGGAATATGGTGGGTCTTAAATCCAACATTAGAGTCTATGAGATTATGATTAACATTTATTTTATTCTCATCATGAGTTTCCTCTACTACCTTTTCGCCATTAGGAAGCTTTTCTTGTAGTAACTTTGTGAAAACTCCCAGCAAACCTTCTATGTATTTCTTCAAATATTCCATGTTTCCTTCTATACCATTGATCTTAGCTTCCATGCCATTCTTCAAATCGTCCATGTTAGCTTCCATTCCCTTCTTCAAACCTTCCATATTAGCTTCCACGTCTTTCTTCAAACCATCCATCTTAGCTTCCATTTCATTTTTTGTTATTGTTTGCGAAAGTGAAATTTGTTGCACTTGGTCTTGTAATTTTGATATATCATGTTGCACTTATTCCTCTTCATGAGTCATAATAGAGCTTTCTGAGGGCTTAATGGGTGTTGAATTATTTTTAGGGGGAATTTTAGAACCCAATACTAATATTTGTGCTTCAATATTCCCTTGGAATCACTTCAAGCTAAATTTCCAAACAAGTCTTATGCAATTTTTTAAAACAATACACACCTTTTCATTTATTTTGAGGAGATTGATATTGAAACTGATGTATCTCTGTAATTTTGGATCCCCAATATTTTATCTTTAGTCCTTTAGTATCTCTCTGAATCTTCTTTCCAATGTCGCATGTCTGACCTGATTTGGATTCTTCAAGGCAAAGTTTTTCCCAATCTCCCACAATGACCTAATTATGGACTTGTTCAGTAGAGGATTTTTGTACTACATGTCACTTGTCATTGTTTCATCCTTCAGCTATGAAATCAATTCATATGAAACTAAAGTCCATGTACTTTTGGCCACTTTTTACAGAATTCCAATCTGATGCTAAGAGAGATAGTTATGACGATTTTCCCAAGGTCACCTGTTTGAGTTGAAATTCAGGAGCCTACAAAAACCCTAACTTCCACAAATCATATCTCCAAAAATATTGTGAACCAAGATCTGAATTTTTTCATCAAAGTTCCTTCAGATTTTGGCAAAAATTGGTATTTTTTTAAGCTTCTGAACCTTCGTACAAAACAAGTTATAGCAAAAATTCCATGATGACCTATTTGAAGCAGCGAAACCCTAGAATCCAAATCTCTGATACTAAATTTTATGAAACCAACTCACAAAATAGAAGAAAAGATAGACCATCCACTTAGAAGTCAGCCTCTTCAAGGGTCCAACCACCTTTACATTAAATAGATGAACATTTCTTTGATGACTCAAATGACAAAACCTCCTTTATATATATAGGAGTCCATGGGGTCACAATATAATCCTAGTCGGCCTAACAATAATAATGTACGGGCACAACAATAAAAATAGTGGGGGATTAAAATACGAAGGTGGGTTACACTTTCGTGAGAAACACGATCGGAAATTTCATTTTACAAATAGTTCGGCCGAACTTTTATAAAATTTCAGTCGAACTGTTTTGAAGTTTGACCGAAGTTTTGAAATTAATTCGGCCGAACTAATTATATCATTTACATTGATGGTGTATTGACAACGTGGGTAAATATATTTTTGGTTGGATATGGGAAAAGAGAAAACAAAAGGTCGGCCGAAATAATAGTTAGGCCATAATATTATTTTGGTCAAACTTTGGAAAATAATTCAGCCGAACTATTTCTTATAAATATATGGGCCCCGAGACTGGAACAAGTTTCGGTTTTGTAACCGTTCAATCTGTCTTGCTCTGTTGTCTCTCTCTGTTAGTTACCATTGTTGTCTCGCTCTGTCTCACTCCGTTTATGTTTGATGTTGCAAGGGCGAGGAGGGGAGCAAGCGAAGGTGAGAATTGTTTTGTTTATCGTTTATTTATTTTTTTCATTATTATTTTTTTTTGGTTTTTAATTTTTATTTGTTGTGTTTGCAGGTTCAGTTTGTCTTGATTTGTTTTCTGTCTTAGTTAGTTACCATTATTGTCTCGTTCTGTTTATGTTTCCTGTTGCAGGGGCGAGGAGGGGAGCAAGCGAAGGTGAGAATTGTTTTGTTTATGGTTTTTATTTATTTATTTTTTTTCTAGTTTTTAATTTTTATTTTATTTCTTCACCGGTTATTTCTAATCTGCGTCCTTGGCGATCTGTGACCTCGTCGTCTCACTGTATTTTTTTGGCCTTGTCGTCTAACTATCTCGTTGTCTCCGAATTTCCAGGTAGAAGAAAAAACCCTTCATTCCTTTATGTGATTCCTTTGCTTCATGGATGAATGGTGATGTTATATACTTGGAAAAAATATTAGATACAGCTAAGAGAGCCTTTTTCTATGCAAATTTTTTGGATAATATTTCCACCTTTGCCAAGAACATAACCAACTTGATTAATAGGCCCCTGTAATCTAGTAACTGTCAGAGTTGTCTTTTTATTAGTCTCATCATTCACCTTGACATCAAGTTCCCCTTCCAATATTCTATCATGAACATGAATAAGTGTTTTCCCATCTTAGAGAAATACAGTTATCTTTTTCATGTTCTTCTTCACTTCCAACTCCTTTCTCATCTTCCTTTGCAGCACTACTTTCATCAACAGTTTTCTCTGTCTTTCCATTATTGTCACTTCCAATGGGGTTTTCCTTGTCTCCTTTTATATCCTTCTCTGGAGCTACAATAAAAATAACTCTCTCCTCGCATCCTATAACACCCTCCTCAATTCTGATATTTGCACCTGTATCTTGCCTGATTTGCTTTATAATGTTGCCTCCCTTGCCAATTATACCTCCAGACTTTGAATGCAGCTTATTTTCTCATAATAAACTAATACAAGTGAGAAATTTAAATTTTTATTTGAAGGATAACCTTGGTCATTCTCATTGTTGTAAGAGGGAGGTAAAGAGAAAAAATTTCAAAGTATTTAGAATAGGTGTATTTTTTCTAATATCATTGTCTCGTTGTGGCCTTGTCATTTAACTGTCTCGTTGTCTCTGAATTTCCAGGTAGAAGAAAAAAAACTTCATTCCTTCATGTGATTCCTTTGCTTCATGGATGAATGGTGATGTTATACACTTGGAAAAAATCTCAGATACAGCTAATGGAGCTTTTTCTATGCGATTTTGTTGGATAATATTTCCACCTTTTCCAAGAACACAACTGACTTGATTAATAGGCTCCTGCAATCTAGTAACTGTCGGAGTTGTCTTTTTATCAGTCTCCTCATTCACCTTGACATCAGGTTCCCCTTCTAATATTCTTTCATGAACATGAATAATTTCTTCTTATGCTGGAGAAATACATTTATCTTTTTCAAGTTCTTATTCACTTCCAACTCCTTTCTCATGTTCCTTTGCAACACTACTTTCATCAGCATTTTTATCTATATGTCCATTATTGTCACTTATAACAAGTTTTTCCTTATCTCCTTTTATATCCTTCTCTGGAGCTACAATACCAATAACTTTGTCCTCGCAGCCTAGAACACACTCCTCAATTTTGATATTTGCACCTGTCTCTTGCTTGATTTTCTTTATAATGTTGCCTCCCTTTCCAATATACCTCCAGACTTTGAATGCAGCTTATTTTCTCATAATAAACTAATACAAATGAGAAATTCACATTTTTATTTGAAGGATAACCTTGGTCATTCTCATTATTTTAAGAGGGAGGTAAAGAGAATTAGTTTCAAAGGATTTAGAATAGGTGTATTTTTTCTAATATCATTGTCTCCTTGTGGCCTCATCGTCTAACTTTCTTATTGTCTCTGAATTTCTAGGTAGAAGAAAAAGCCCTTCATTCCTTCATGTGCTTCTTTTTCTTCATGGATGAATGGTGATGTTATATACTTGGAAAAAATCACTATCAGTATGTGATGCAGATCTACATCAGTCCACTGTAATACTGTTGTCTTCACCCAATTTTTGCATAAAAAAAATATAATGTCTCTTAACATTGGCTCTTCCTGCGTATTTAGACCTACTATCTCCCCATACAACCACAACAATAACTTGGAAAAACATCTCCTTTGCTTCATGGACAAACTTCATTAATTTCTTACTTTCTTTAATATGCTCGTGAGACCTAAAACTTGGATTGGAGTTTGTTGGCTGGCTAGGAGCTACATGGAGGCAAGTAAATAAGTCATAGAAGTTGTAACCAATATCAGGGATAGTAACCAATAAGCATTGATGTTGTTGATTCATTACACATAAGATCTGTATAATTGCCTAATCATTGCAGCTTAGATACCAGTTTCATTTATTTATTGATAATAATGGTCCTGTCATATGAACTCAACATGCTTTCTTTACCATAAATTATCTATATTATAAATAGAAGTATTATTCCTGGCGTCGTATCAGTTCTATAGGAGTCAACAAGTATTATTCCTGACGTCATGAGCTTTACATATGTGACATCTTAATGAGGTCGAGACAAAGGTGGAAAAAATCTCTATTCAGTCTTGAGAGTGACATCACTCTACAGGGTGTGTCTCTCAATCATGTATTCAACGTGATGCAGATCTACATCAGTCTACTGTAATACTGTTGTCTTCACCCATTTTTTTCATAAAAAAAATACAATCTCTCTAAACAGTGAGTCTTCCTACGTATTTAAACTACCTATCTCCTCATCAAACCACAACAGTAAACTGGAAAACAATCTCAAGTCAATATTTTTGTGGCCTAGATGAAAACGCAGCGATAAAACAATTGTCGGTGAAAATGTAGCATGTAAACTATGTTTGCGTAGCGTGCGATTCTTGATGATTTCCATAATTGAGCTTGATTGAGCTAGTATAATGAAATTATTTTATTTTTTGTTAATAGAGTGAAATATTGTTTTAGAAATAGACTTAACATTTTGAAAATTTAATCGAGTACTTAGATTATGTAAAACTCAGGCCTTTTTATTTTTAGCAGACTTGGATATGCGTTGAGATTAATATTGATCTAATATTTATTGAGATATAGATTTATATTGATTACCTGATTTTTAATTTCTTCTCCCAAGAACTTAATATCTATTAGGTTTGTTGCAATTATTACACTTATCAGTTAGATTTTTTCCCATTAACAACTGTAATCATATAGGTAACTAAGACTATGAATTAAACAACTTATTGTTAATTAGGATAGTACTAATGGTAAACAAGCAGAAGCTTATATGGTTACAACTGCTTGGTACTAGTCTAGGATAATTGGGTTAGTAGAGTAGCTTGTATAATGTAATTATTTTATTTTTGGTTAATACAGTGAAATATTGTTTTAGGAATAGATTTAAAATTTTGAAAATTTAATTGAGTACTTAGATTTTGTAAAAAATTATCATGCCTTTTTATTTTTAGCAGACTTGGATATGCATTTAGACTAATATTGATATGATATTTATTGAGATATAGATTTATATTGGTCACCTGAAGTTTAATTTATTCTCCCAAGAACTTAATATTGTTGCTTCTGGTAACATACTTATGCACACAACATCTCCACCAGACATACATGCATACATGCATATATTAAAAATTAGCCTACATTCATCTTGTAGAACCTATCATGAATAATACTAGTGTGCAGGATAATTGTCTTCACACAACTTTCACATGCACACAACAGCTCCACCAGACATGCATGCATACATGCATATGTTAAACATTAGTCTACATCCATCTTGTATAACCTATCATTATATTTTCATTTATGTGTGCAGGATAACTGTCTTCAAACAACTTTCACATGCACACAACAACTCCACCAGACATACATGCATACATGCATATATTAAACATTAGTCTACATCCATCTTGTAGAACCTATCATTATATTTTCATTTCTAGCAGCATATTTATTTCAATTAAATTGATAAACAAACACACCAATTTAAAATTATGCACATGGTTTAAGGCATTTTCTAGTGTTTTTGGAACCATGTACATTTCATTTCTAAGTCATTTCTCTCATAACATTTAAGGAATTTTCTTTGCTAGTGTTTTTGGAATCATGTACATGTCATTTCTATGTCATTTCTCCCATAAAATTTAATGCCAACTTTAGTTTAAGGTATTTTCTAGTGTTTTTGGAACCATGTACATGTCATTTCTATGTTATTTCTTCCATAAAATTTAAGGTGAACTTTAAGGATAACCATGTACATGTCATTTCTCTCATAAACTCAAGGTAAAATTTAAGGATAACCATGTACATGTCATTTATCACATAAATTTTAAGGCATTTCTTATTATTTTTTGAACCATTTACATGTCATTTCTATGTCGTTTATCCCATAAACTTTAAGGAAAACTTTAAGGATAACCATGTACATGTCATTTCTTCCATAAACTCAAGGCAAACTTTAAGGATAACCATGTATATTTTCATTTCTATGTGCAGGATAATTGTCTTCACACAACTTTCACACAAAAACT
The DNA here is from genome assembly GCA_034641835.2 of Pinus albicaulis. NCBI lineage: Eukaryota > Viridiplantae > Streptophyta > Pinopsida > Pinales > Pinaceae > Pinus > Pinus albicaulis. Next base: position 187,839,804 of record CM076573.1, read on the forward strand.
CCACCATACATACATCTCCACCAAACATACATGCATACAAGCATATATTAAACATTAGTCTACATCCATCTTGTATAACCTATCATTATATTTTCATTTCTAGCACATACATCTCCACCAAACATATATGATTACATGCATATATTAAACATTAGTATACATCCATCTTGTAGAACCTATCATTATATTTTCATTTCTAACAACATACTTATTTCAATTAAGTTCATAAATAAACATACCAATTTCAACTTATGCACATACTTGGTTTAAGGCATTTTCTAGTGTTTTTGGAACCTACATGTCATTTCTATGTCATTTATCCCATAAACTCAAGGCAAACATTAAGGATACCCATGTACATGTCATTTCTATTTTCAATTCTCCCATAAAATTTAAGAAAAACTTTAAGGATAACCATGTACGTGTTATTTCTTCCATAAAATCAAGGAAGAATTTAATGATAAACATGTATAGTTTCATTCTTGTGTGTAGGATAATTATCTTCACACAACTTTCACATGCACACAACAATTCCACCAGACATACATGCATACATGCATATATTAAACATTATTCTACATCCATCTTGTAGAACCTATCATTATATTTTCATTTCTAGCACATACATCTCCACCAGACACACATGCATACATGCATATATTAAACATTATTCTACATCCATCTTGTAGAGTCTATCATTATATTTTCATTTCTAGCAGCATATTTATTTCAATTAAGTTCATCAATAAACATACCAATTTAAACTTTGCATATACTTAGTTTAAGGCAGTTTCTTGTTTTTTTGGAACCATGTACATGTCATTTCTATGTCATTTCTCCCATAAACTCAAGGCAAACTTTAAGGATAACCATGTACATGTCATTTCTCACATAAACTTTAAGACATTTGCTAGTGTTTTTGGAACAATGTACATGTCATTTCTTTGTCACTTCTCCCATAAACTTTAAGGCAAAATTTACTGTAAGACATTTGCTAATGTTTTTGGAACCATGTACATGTCATTTCTATGTCATATCTTCCATAAAATTTAAGGAAAACTTTAAGGATAACCATGTACATGTCATTTCTGGAAAGCTTTATGTAACACATTTCCCATAATTGAAGGTTGGGTTTTCTGGAAACTAGGAAATAGAAAAGGCATAAGAGTTGGGCTTTATCCTTAGGTTGGAGCTAGAGACAATTTCAAGCTTTCAGACAACTTAATTGAATCTTTACACTGTAGAGGTTTTCTCCTTAGAAAATTCCCATAATATGAAGGTTCAAGTTTGTGGAACTAGAGGCTGGAATTCTACAATAAACCTAAGCTAAATGAGTTAAAATATCTAAAAATTGTTTGAAAGACAATAGACTTTTTATCTTTATCCTTTAGCACAATTTTTATCAAGATCATACTTCACAAATCATCACAATGTATATTTTCATTAAGACATATAAATTAGTTATTTCTTTATTTTTTTAAATTAAATTATACAATATTTCTATATTACATTAAAAATCAATTATATATTAATTAAGAATATCAATTAAATCAAACTTAATGTTTCAAACATATTGTTTTATGATCATCATTATAAATAAGAAATATATAATCTTTCTCTTTGCATCGTGTATATATATATCTTAAATGTTCAATATATTTTTTTATAATCATCATCCTATAATGAATTTGTTCTATTTCTCTTTTTTAATATTTATAATTATTTATTAAAATATTTTTTATAAATTGATATAAAAAAAAAATTGCCGCTAATTTTAGAAAACTATAATTTTATATAATGTTAGTTTATATAACATTTTTTTAATCAATCAATTAATTAATTAATTAAAAATATAAAAATGACATAATTATTCTGAGAATAAATCTCAACTTTTGATTTGTGTATATTATTATGATTATTTTTAAATAGCGTGTGAATGTGAAATCTCTATCATCTACCTAACAATTATTAATAATTAAATTAAAATTTTAGAATATCTATTCCAAAATAGACACACTTAAAGTCAGAAAAAATAAGATGCGATGAATATAATATGGGGCATAAAGAAAAGCTACCATAATTTTAACATAAATGATAAAGAAACTCTTGATTGATTTTGATGGTTGAAAACCTTGGTTGAGTGAATACTTTGTTAAGTTTGGTTATTAAATAGTTGATATCTTAATTTTAAAAGATTTCAACATTTTTTATTATGTTATTTTTATTTTCCAAATATTATTATTTATTTTTTCTTATGTAGTTTAATTGTTTTATGTTTTGATTTTGTGATACATTTTTTAATGAGTGTTAGATAGTAGGTAATGCTTGTCACTTAGTTTACATATAACTAAATTGAAGTAAAAACACTCAATTCAAGTTTGTGTTAAGGTTTATAATCTATTTAATTTAGGTTTTTTTCTTTTTGTTTATGATTAAAGTTATTTAATTTGGCTAATAAAATTTTAAATAAATTAATTAGCAATTTATATTATTTTTGAACTAGTTAATTAATAATAGTATTTATTATAAAAGTAATTTAAATATTATGAAATAATTATCTTACATTATAATTAATTAATATTTAACAAGATTTTATTTTGTTATTATTCGTCTTTGCCATTTAAGTGGAAATTATGATTTTATAAAAATTGCAAATTGTTGCATAAATTTTGGTCGATAATAACCACTACAAAGTATTTACATCTTATTCTTATCAATTTTTATGCAAATAATTGCTTAAATTAAAGTATGAGTTATTTTCAAGGATTTTAATTTTTTGTGTTTTCCTATGAAACTTAACAATGATTTAAAGGATCTAAAAATTGTGGCATAAATATTGCAACTACATGCAAAAATTATAGAAAAAATGTCAAAAGTAGTTATCTATATGGCATTATATTGTGCAAACATTGTAATAACAATCATTACATAATAAAACATGAACCAATCATATTATAGATAAGTAAATTTAAATATTAATAAAAATAATAAAAGTCAATCCATAATATTAAACTATAAAAAAACTACAAAATTGTTTAGTTAAAAACAAAATAATACCTAATAGAGTGAGTAATATCACGCCTAACAAAAATATAATAATATTGTGATTTTTATTTTTTTTAATTTAAAATATATTTTTAAATATATAAATAAATCTAATATTTTAAAAAATTATTAAAATATTTGAAATTATAATTTTTTTTTTTTTTAAGCAAACCAAAAACGAAATTGTGTGAGCCTATGTCTAACAGCTTTAAGAGTTGTAGTATGTCCAAAGTAGTTACAACCAAGACCAAAAAGATAGCTAATAGAACCCAAAATTAAATAAACAAGAAAAGATTTAACCAACTAAATCAGAAGCCGAAGTTACCAAACTGAAATTTCTACTTAATTTTAAACCAAAATTTCTATATCTATAACTTTATTTTATAGAATGCATAAATCAGCGCTTGCATCCATGGTCAATTAACTTCAGTTTATTTTTCAATACAGAACTTACCTAGCCATTGGTCTCGTGAATCAAGATGGTGAAAAAGTTATTAGTACTGATAACGAGCATGATGCACGCTTTGATGCTTCAGTGTTGTAGGCTTTGTCGTTTGTCATATATTTAAACTTATATGTTAATGTATTTTATGTTAACCGTTCAAATTTTGTTCACAGTATTGTCACGCTTCGATAAGCAGGTAACACAAGAGATTAGCTCAGTAAAAGTAAAATTGAATTCCCTCGTAAGTGAAATAATGCTTTCTTTACAATTTCCTTCTGAGCTAAAATGCAATTTTTTTTATTTTATTTTTTTAATTTTAATATTAACTCACCTTATTAAATTTAATAACTACTATGAGGAAATTAAATATTTAATATTCACAAATAAAATTAAATATTTAATATTCACAAATTAAATGTTATTGACAATTTTACATTAATTTTATTTTCAATTTTATTATAAATTTATTTCCAATTATTTTTTATATTTTTTTTTCATATTTTTGTTGTATTTAGTATTTGTTGTATTTATCACAACTTTTTTCACTTGTTATGAGTTTTTTCACGATCTTTTAGATAATATTGGTTACACTTTTCGTTATATCCTTCACAATCTTCCACATAGCATTTGTTTTTAGTCTTTTTGTAGAAGCCTAGAAAAAATAGGGTAATTAGTGCATATATCTAGGGTCATAATTTGTATGTTAACCAAAATTAAGACTTTCAAAAAAATGAGAATTTGGATATGCAAGGGTTATGAGAAAAATTGGCGAACTAGTGAAATAAAAATGCAACACAAATGACCTTGAAATTATAGGGAGCTAAGCAACATTCCAAATCTAATTGCCATTTGTTTATGTTGAAGCAATTATTTTGTTCCAAATACAAGACATATTGATCTCATGAGGATAAATAGAAATAATTGTTGAACATATCTCTCAAAAAAACAATGTTTTAGTCGCCTCTAGTTACCTATTAGTTTTATAGGTGGATTATTTCCTTTCAGTTCCAAATAAACTTCTCTTATATTCAACTAGAGACGACGCCTTTGGATATTTCAAATCTAGTATCCATAACATTGTATACAAATCTTTGCCCTAGAATTCTGTAGGATACAATAGAAAAGATAACTAGTGATATGTCACAGTGCATCTCAAATCCGATAGTCATAACAGTGTATATGAAAAACACTTTTATATAGTGTACATCCTCAAAAAGACTAGTTTCGAAATCAACAAACAAATACTAAATTTCTTTTAGTAACAAAAATCGAAGCAAAGAGAACAAACCTAGAATGGAAGAATCAACATAAGATGACTAACAATGTGCTCAAGTTTGTAGGAAAATTGCTCGATGAAATGTCTACATTTTATACCGCACATTCCTAGGGTTAGTTTCTATTTTTTGGTTTTTGGGCCATACCAAAAGATGTGAGGGAATTTGAGGAGCCCTTTGGTAGTGATGAGTTTGTACCCATTCATCATCACATTAAAATCCTATTCAATCCTAGAAAAAGAAAAGGAAAATATTTTAAAGGAACTTGTTGAGAAAAAAATGAAACCCTTCATATTTTTTAGTGCATATTACTATGTACTTCAACATGGGACTCAACAACACAACTAGCCTTAAAGGATAAAAATTTGATGTGTGCCAAAAGCAAGGGAAATTGACCCAATTAACAAAAAAAATATACTAGAAAAGAGATTCAAAATTTACTAGAACTTAGAAGCTTATGTTACTAGAATAATGACTTTAAACTCGTTATCACTGCACAATGTGTTGGCACCTAATCCTAAGGGGTTGGGTGAGATTGTATATTATCGTAATTTAGTAAATAAGGAAGGCCAAGAGTCATTGGGAAGTGAATCCCAATAGCCTCACTTCCATGTATAAGTACACACACAATCTCCATCTAATACACACTGAGTTTTGCGGAGTTACTTCCTAGTCTGACATGGTATCAGAGTCAGTCCCATTTTTGGAATTCTTTCCTTTGGTGTAACTCCCTCATGTTCTGCATTTTTGCAGACTGTCATTGTGCATTCAGTTTTCTGTTTTATTGCTTCTGGCATTCTGGCACTCCTGGAATAATTATGCAAATTTTTTTTGCACATTCTGCCTACTTTTGTTTCTGCACACCACTGTGCAATTTCTGCTCAAATTCTGAGCACAGTTAAATTTACTGTACAATTTTTTTTACTGTTCACACTCATTCCCATTTTCTCATCCCTCTGCTCTACCTCACACTCCTCGGCCCTCCCTCATGCTCACGCTCACAGTACCTTGCCCCCTAAAAGTTTTCTCACTCACAATATTCACGTGTGGCCCCTCTCCCCATCCCTCCGCTCACTGCCCTCCTCACCCCTCACCGCACTCCCCATCCTCGACCCTGCCCCCTCACCCCACTTCCCATCCCTTCACTCACTGCACTACCCACCCGCTCACCACACTCCCCATCCCTAGCCTCCCCCCTCACCCCTCACTGCACTCCCCATCCCCCCACTCATGGCACTCCCCACCCGCTCACTGCTCACTCCCCATCCCCGCCCTCCCCACCTGCTCACTGCTCACTCCCCATCCCTGCCTTCCCCACCCGCTCACGACCCCCGCCCCCTCACCCCTCACAGCAACTCTCCCCATCCCTCTCACTTGGCCCTCCCTCCCCTCCCACACAGATTCTTTACATTCCATTTTATTTCAGCCTCTTATTTTTATTTTTTTTTACAATTTGGCCTCCCCCAAAAATCACCTCCCTCAGTAATCACCTTCCCCAGAAAATACCTTCCCTAGTAATCACCTTCCCCAGAAAATACCTTCCCCTGTAATCACCTTCCCCAGAAATCACCTTCCTCGGAAAATAACTCCCACAGATAATACCTCTGTTTTTTTCCCCAAATTAAAAAAAAATAAAAAATAAATAAAAATAAGAAAATAAAAATTAAAAAATTGCAGAATTGAAACCATGGTTGAGTTTTTACCTTGACAGCAAAGTATTTTTTTCCTTCAAAAGAATGCATTCTCTCATATCTATTATTGGAGTTGTTCTCTCTGGCAAGGAGAACTATCCTGAATGGTCTCGGAAAATCAAGCATACTCTCATTTTGAATGAGTTGTGGAGAGAAATTTGTGAAGGAGAAGCAGACCTTCCACTAGCAAAGCCCACTTCAGACAAGGAGATCGCCATTTGGGAAAACAAGAACCACAAGGCCTATTCCTTGATTGTAGCTTCCGTAAATGAAGAGGTGAGTCGCCATATTACACCATATTCAAATGCCTATGAAGTCTTGAGCAAGCTAAAAGAACTCTATGACTCACATTCAGAACTTCAAATTGTTCAATTAATGATTAAGTTGTTCAGTCTTGAATTGAAGAATGATGACCCTCTTGCTTTAGCTTCAGAAGTAATATCTATCATGCATGACATTAAGAACACTAGTGTTGAAGCTGATATATCTCTCATAGCATATGTTAAGACATTGTATCTGACTTACTCACATTATCTTGAGTCATTGCAAGCAAGTGGAAACCTTGTGAAAATCACCTTTGATTCCCTTGAGAAAAAGTTTGCAGAAAGAGAGAAAGCTTTTGGAAAGATGAAAGCCCCTCTGTCTTTTGAAGAGGCTGTATGCTTTGCACATAGAGAGAAGAGTCATGCTCAATGTTCTTCTAGAGGAAGGGGTGGTCGAAGAGGAAGTGGAAGAAGAAATTTCAGAGGAAGGGGGGGCAGACAAGCTCAAACTGAAAAATTTGATCTCCATTGCATATGTTGCAATAAATACTAGCATGATGCATCTACATGTAAGGTTCCTTGGGATAAATTGAGCAACAAAGAAATCAAGAAAAAGGTAAAGCTCATGAAAGAGACAAAGGTAAAGCACCTGAATCTGCTCATTATGTTGTAGCATATTATAACAATGGAGTAACTGAAGACTTGTTTGATGTTTCATTTACTTCTTGGAGAAATGATTGGTTGCTAGATTTAGGAACAACATGTCACATGACATTTAGAAAATATTTTTTTGAAGAATTTAGTGACAAAGTTGATGGAGCAGTATACTTCGCAGATAAATCCAAGCTCAAGCCATCAGGGCTTGACACAATCATGCTTAAGTTGCCTGGTCTTCTAGATCATCTTCTACATGAGGTTCTATACCTCCCTGAGTTGAGGAGAAACTTGTTGTCCTTGGTCCACGTCCGCCAGCAAGGACACTCCATTCACATGTTTGATGGCAAGGTTGAGGTCAGAAAAGAATCAGATCGCTAACTTTTCATGAAGGGAATAGAAGAAGGAAGACTCTTTAAGTTGCAAGGTTCCTCTGCTCATGCACAAAAATTTGCATTCAGTTCACATCATGATAAAGGTACATTCCCATCAAGTATTTTATGGCATGCTATATTTGGACACTTAAACTATGACAGCCTTCGATTGTTGAAGAAAAATGGTGTTAATGGACTACCTACAATTCCTAGGAAACTTAAGAAATGTGATGCTTATATTCTAGGAAAGCATAACAAACAACCATTTCATGATTCACATTCCAGAGAACATATAAAACTTGAGCTTATTCATTCAGATTTATGTGGCCCTATGCCTGTTGATTCTGCAAATGGAAATAAATATATGATGACATTTATTGATGATTACACTAGAATGTGTTGGGTTTAATTATTGAAGAACAAGTCTGATGCTTTTCAAATATTCAAGAATTTTCATGCATGGATTGAAAATGATGCACAAACTCATATTTCCTCTTTACGTACTGATAATGGAAAAGAATACAATTCAAATGAATTTGAAAATTATCTTCGTCAACATGGGATCAAACATCAAACATTTGTGCCCTATAATCCCTAACAGAACAGTGTAGCTGAAAGAGTGAACATGACAATTTTAAATATAGTTCGCTCCATGATGTTTTTTAAGAATGTAAAATTGATGTTTTGGGCTTATGCAGTTCTATGTGTTGTATACATAAAGAATAGGTATATTTCAAATTCAATCAGAAACAAAACTCCTTATGAAATGTGGCATGGCCACATTCATTCGGTAAAGCATTATAGGGTCTTTGGTTCCACATGTTATGCTTTGATACCGAAGGTACAAAGGAATAAACTTGTTTCTAGAAGTCAAAAATGTATCTTCTTGGGGTATTCCAATACCTCCAAAGGATATCATCTTTATGATGAAGTCAATAAGAAATTTCTAATAGCAAGAGATGTCATATTCCTTGAACCTTCCAAGACTAACAATGTTGTTGAGCGACAACTTGATCGCCTGGATAGATTCACACATGCAAAGTATTTTCAAGATTTTTATAATCAAATTCCACATCTTGAAGGGGGGATTCCTATACTGAATCAATCTATGGAATCATTTCACGAAGAACTCTCTCCCCCACATGAAGAACCAACCACGGATGACACCTTGAATGATGTGATTGAAATAGTTGAGAGATTGAATTTTGATTCAATTCCAACTCATTCAAATGAGCAGCCTCGGCCATCTCAGAAAGGTCCCCCCAAATGGCTAACAAAGACACTAGAAAACGTTCGTCCCGATGAGGTTGGAAAGACAGGAACAAGAAGTTCCACTAGACAAAACAAAGGTGATGTAGATAACTATGATTCACCTGTTGATATGGATATTGCTTATAATTGTGAATTGAGTTTTTCTACAGATCATGAACCAAATTCCTTCAAAGAAGCCACTTCTCATGATGAATGGAATGAAGTGATGAAAAAGGAGTATGATGCCTTGATAAAGAATGGCACTTGGAAGCTGGTTGATCCTCCTTTGGGAACCAAACCAATTGGCTGTAAGTGGGTCTACAAGAACAAGTACAAAGCAGATGGCTCACTTGACAAGCACAAAGTCAGGCTTGTGGAAAAATGTTTTGCACAGAAAGAAGGGGTCAATTATGAATAAACTTTTGCTCCCATAGCAAAATGGGCCACCATTCGGACACTCTTTGCCCTAGCAGCTCAGAAGGGATGGAAAGTCCATCAGATGGATTTAAAAACCGCCTTTTTGAATGGAGATCTAAAGGAGAAAGTTTTTATGTCCCATCCAGAAGGATTTGTTGTGAAGGGCCAAGAACACAAAGTATGCAAGATTATAAAATCCTTGTATTGCCTCAAGCAAGCACCGCGAGCCTGGTATGAGAAATTAACTAAGCATCTTCTGAAACTTGACTTCAAAAATTTTGATCTTGATGATGCAACTTTCTTTGTTAAGAAAGTTGGAAAAACAGTTGTATATCTTCTGGTGTATGTAGATGATCTTTTGATGACAGGGACCAATGAGAGTTATATTTCATCCATAAAGAAAGAATTGAAGAAAGGTTTTGAAATGACTTATTTGGGTTATGTTCATTACTATCTGGGTATTGAAGTAACTCAACATCCTAAATTTATATTTCTTTCTCAAAAGAAGTACATTGGAGATCTTTTGAACAATTTTGGCATGGATGAATGCAATCCCTTAACCACTCCAATGGACCAAAACTTGAAGCTCACATCCATTGAAGGAAGGATTTCAAGGATGCAACGCAGTATAGATAGCTTGTAGGAAGTCTTATCTACCTGACTACCACCAGACCAGACATCTCATTTGTTGTTGGAATCCTCTCTAGGTTTATGCAAAAACCTTGTGAAGGACATTGGTCTGCTACAAAAAGAGTTCTAAAGTAATTGAAGGGGACTCAAGACTTTGGACTTAAATATACACAGGTAGGCGATTTCAGTCGGATACTTTGATTAAGACTTTGAAGGGGACAAAGAAACTGGGGTGTCTACTTCAGGTTATACCATGAGTCTTGGATCAGGAGCTGTCTCATGGCGAACACGCAAACAGTCAGTTCCAGCAAATTCCACAACCGAGGCAGAATATGTGGCAGCAGCTGAAGCAACAAAGGAAATTGTGTGGCTCAGGAAAATCCTAGAATAATTGCAGATGAAACAAATGCATTCAACACCACTCATGATCGACAACACTTCTGCAATAAAGTTGGCCAAGAACCCGAAGTTCCATGATCAAACAAAGCACATCAATACAAAATACCATTTGATTCGACATCATGTTCAGGCCAAAACCATCCATCTACATCATTGTTCCACAAATGAGCAGACTGCAGACATCTTCACCAAAGCACTTGGAAGAGAAAAGTTTGAAAAGTTCAGAACAATGCTTAGACTTACCGACATCCCTTCAGATTAAAGGGGGGAATGTTGACACCTAATCCTTAGGGGTTGGGTGACATATATATTATTGTAATTTAGTAAATAAGGAAGGCCAAGAGTAATTGGGAAGTGAATCCCAATAGCCTCACCTCCATGTATAAGTACACACACAATCTCCATCTAATACACATTGAGTTTTGCGGAGTTACCTCCTGGTCTAACACAATGGAAATGGAAAATATAATAATCCTTTTTTTGGCACAACGCTAGAGAAATATGACTTAACTTGTATTCATGTACTTAAGTCTCTCAACACAAACATCAACACATGGTGTTTTCGTTGACAAATATAAGCACACAAATATTATTCTTTGCACTATTTCCATCTTCTAATCTATGTTTTCTTGGTCCAAGAGTTGTTATTATATATAGGATGCATCATCACCATACATATAATGCCACCACATGTCCAAATTTCACATAGGGGCACAATAGTTATAATGTCTCCACATTTTCCCCAAATGCTAAGCTATGTTGCTAGAAAGAAAAAAGATTGTGCCAAAAGACCACATGGATACTAATTATTCTCTCCATCCTAGATACAAATGCCACGTGAAGAGCTTTCATTTATAGTACATGTTGTGTGGTAAAAAACACATCATATACTATATAGGCATTTCAAAGTATGTATGGAATTTAGAAAACACAATGTAGTTTGTTATGGATTGATCGGCATTTCAAAAACCAATAATAAGTTGATCCCATGATAACTTATTTAAGTATAGTGCATCTTGCTAAATTTCTAAATTATGAGGAAATTGAGTATAAGTTGAAATTGATTAGTGATTATGTTGATTGTAAGTCCATCTTCAATTTTCTAAAAAACTATTAAATCAAATATATGAAACTTTATTAGATGAATCTTTTAAATTATTTTCGATACATTAGATATAGATATAAAAACTAAAATTTATGAAAAGTAGTCATTATAATTCCCTCTCCACCCTAGCCCATATAATTCATAGAAACATGGTCGTAGCACATAAAAAGTGGGGTTTAAATTTACTCTTCGTATGATAAAAAATGAGGAATCTTATAAAATCATAAAGACAAGAACAATTATGTGAATAATTAAAAGCAAAATGAAGCAATAACATTTTCTTGTTAAATTAATATTATTAGTAATAGTGTTTAGATTTTATTGTACTTGTCTCCGTAGGTATTATGCATTAGGTTTTTTGTGATGTTGACATTAGTCTCTCCATTTGCAATTTTTTTTTCTAATTTTCTATAGTTAAACATTAAAATTTTTTATTGTTATTTATTTAAATTATTTAAATTTATTTTTCTGATTTCTTATTGGTCTATACTTTCCACTTGTTATTAGAAATTGCATTAGAATTCACGTCATTGAACTTATAAGACCATTAATACCGGTCTATTAATACCATATGGTTTAACTTGCCACGAATGACACCCGTAAAACCTTATTTGATATATAAGCAAAATAGAATGATTGTGGATTTGACGTCCATTACAATGGAGTTAACGCTGCAAAGTACGTGTGGCTCTGTTTACAGTCCAAATATTTAAATTAGAATTGACTTTGTACAAGAAAGATAACCCTTCGTTTCGTGTCTATGGCTTGTGTGTTTAAAATAGGCCGGTGGAATACGGGCGAGCCTTATTTCGAGTTGCTATCTGTCCATTAATGCGCCCAGGGGGTGGAATAGCGTAGTGAAGTTAAAACCGTAGATCATCGTGCGGTGGCCATTCCACCCTGGGCGCACGCATTAATGAATGGATAACATTTAAAATAGGCCGGTGGAATACATCCCAGTTAAAGATAGCGCTCTTGGGAGACAAATTTATAAAGTCTGGAGATTTTCTTTTTGTCAAAGATCAAATCAGCTGGACGTTCATTTAACCTGCAATGCCATGTATATATCGTCATATTCTATCCATATAATTTACATATTTAATAAAAGTAAATAGTCTTATTAAATTTTTATTATATAATTTTTATATTAATTGTAATATTAGTAAATGAGTGTTCTCTCTATAAACTCATTCAAATATATCTGAATTTTAGTTTATAAGTAAAATTTTTCGTTTTACATTTACTTAATACAGTAAAATTAGTTTGTAAAATAAATAAATATATAAGATAATATAAAAAACAATTTATTTTAGCTCATTAATATTAAAGAGTTGAAATACTAGCTATGCTTATTCAACGTTCAATTTCCACTACTTTCAATTTAATACATTGTTTGGCTTAATTTATTTTGGTTTAATGTATTCATGTTTCAATAGGTTTATTTTTTATTTTATACTCTGTGTGAGATAGTTAAAGGTTTACTCTTTTTTATATAGAGATATAACAATTTTATTTAATTATTTTATAAATTTTTTAATTTTATTGATTAAAAATTTATAAACTCAACACTAAAATCTATTACTCAATTTTTTAGCTTTTTTTTTTTTAATACCACATTACAATAATTAGATCCTCAAACTAGAAATTTTAGTGTATTTTTTTTCCTAAGTGAGATATGAAAACTCTATATGTCATTTTAAACTTACAATCAACAAAGCAATTTTGCCAGGCAAAAACACAACAATCCTTACTTTTGACTTATATGCTTATTACTAAATAGCAAATATATTACTGAATTTTAGTTCTAGTATAACATAAGTTTTGTCTATTTAATATTAGTTCATGGTAGAGTAACAAAAGCTATTTACAATTCAAATTTTTCCATAATAATTTAAACTTAAATTTCCATGGTTAATAATATTATTTAATGCATATATTAATTATTTTTATAATTAATATTTTTTTAAATGTGAATTCTATTAAAATAACTTTACATTATATTTTAGCTCATTCTTAGAATAAAATAAAATAAAATTTATATACTATGTAATTAACTTACTTTTACTCACTGGAAAAATCCTGCGGAGGGAAGAGCAATGGCGGCTAGGGTTTGTGGCTCTGAACGGCAAGAAGATAGGGCAGTGACCTCTCTTGCATGCGATCAGACGGGATGGTGGCTCATGCGGCGTCCTTACCATCATTCGACCTCTCTGGTCTGGCTTTTCCGCTTGTTGGTACCAACTATGGCAGAGCACCAGCGTTATTTTCAGTCCCTCGGCCTCATAACAGAGGCGACTCCTCTAGAAAGTCACAGATCGCAGGTGCATCGGATCAGCGCACGCTGGAGAGCGAATTTCATCGGGATTGGTGGGGAATATCCACGTATTCGGCACCACAGTCCGATTCTTTTTGAAGCGTTGGAGTCTGCTGCAGATGCGATGTGGCGGACACTGCTCTGCCTCGAACGAACTCTTCACTTACTGCTTCATACGGCAGCAGGTGATTCCCTGTCTCTCGCACCGGACGACGATGATCTAGCTCCTGCCTTATCCAACATTTGGATGCTTGTCCCCTTGCCAACTATGCAACCTGTGCTGAAGCCTGGGGACAATCTTGCAGCCATCAATGAGGCGCGCAAGAACCAGACTTGCATGGCGATGAATCAATCCGATCTGTCTCTCCATGGCGGCAAAGAAGCTGAGAAGGATTGGATCCAGGGTCTTTACAATGAAGGCAAGGAGATCCAAGCAGTTTGGAGAAGCAAGCTCATCAGAAATTACAAGAAAAAACAAGGGCTTATGAACATGGGAGTCGCTGGTGACGGATCTGTTTGCAGCATCAGATCTGGGCTTTTGGGACGTCGCCCTGTCCATTCCCAGCAACCAGCAATCAAATCACACAGGCAACAGGTAACATCAACCAGCTTTCAGATTTTTATTAAACCCCCTGTGGGGAAATCTAGTCTAGTGTGGGTACATGCAGATAGCACCATTTTGCAGTTGAAACAGCAAATCTGGGCATGTATGGGATACCCTGTTCAGATCCAACACTTGGTCAGTGGGAGATGCTCTCTTCAGGACAACAGAACCCTGAAGAACTATGATATCAGCCCAGAAACAACCATTGCTCTAAATCTTAGGCTGAGAGGAGGTGTTGTGCCCTAGGGACATCCAAGCTCCACAGGAGGAGATAAAGGGAAAAGGACAACATCTCAGCAACAACCAAAAGGAGGCCTCTCTTATAAAAACATCTTACAGAGTAATAGAGATGCAGGGTCCTCTCCAGACCAAGGCGGGCATACACCAAGGCCATATATAGTAGATCAGCTTGGGCAAACCCCAGCCCTCAATATTGACTCTACAGGATTAGATGATTACGTTAATTCATATGAAACACAGGCTCTAATTTGTCGTTTTAACTGTTTTTGGCCAAAGCCTATGGATCTATTTCACTGGATCTACACCCATTGGACCATGGAATGTGATATACATCTGTGCTCCAAGGGGTTTTTCATTGTAAATTTTGCATCTACGGAAGCCAGAGATACCGTCATCAGTGCAGGGCCTTGGTTTTGGGGAACAACGGGTCTTTTTATGACCCCATGGTTTCCAGATTTTGACCCAAACACAATGACAGTCTCCAGAATGCCGGTCTGGGTCCGCCTATATAACCTTCCTCTTCACTTTTGGAGTGAACAAGTATTGGAAGGAATTGGGAACAACATAGGGAAATACATCAAAACAGATCTGGAGAGGATTGAAGAGAGGATCTACACCTTTGCACGCATCTGCGTGGAAGTAGACCTAAGTAAAGGACTACCGGAAAATATAAAGTTGCTATACAAGCAACAGAATTGGCTGCAAGGATTAGACTACGAAAACACTGCCTTCAGATGCAGAATCTGTAGGCTGACAGGACACTTGCAAAGTACATGTCCAGAAGCCAAGAAAGCAAACAATAAAAAGAAACAGAAAGGGAAGCAGAGAAAAGGGTGGCAATACCCCCCTCCTGACTCAGAGGAAGATGAATCAGAAGCAGAGGAGGAAGTTACTCCCATAGAGAAGACTGAGCCTTCCCAAGGAAAAGAGACCCAAAAGGAAAACATATCAGACAACAAGGCTTCACATTTCCATTCAAATCAAGCAGAGAAGTATAGCGAGGACTTGAGTACTGGAGGGATCAAACGGCATCATCCCTCAGATACTTCAGACTCAGATAAGGATATAGGCTCCCAGAAAGCAGAACAACAGTTAGTCCTAGCAACAATTGAGCCCTCCCAGGGAAAGTGGCGCAAGGTCGAGAAGAAGAAGGGGAGGAAAACATGAGGTGTGAGTCTTTTACTCACTCTCTGGAACCAGTTTCTACTGTCCATTTCTCCCTTCCCTTCTCTTTTTTCTTTTTTCTTTCATTCTTTTTGAATGCACAGTAGCCCTGCTACGCTGCATTGTGTGCAAAAGCACATGAGCCCAATGGGCAATTTCAGAAAATGCTTCAATGCATATGCTATGTGTAACTTTTCATTTTTATAAATAAAAGGTTACCGATTTTTTCTGTGGAAAAAAAAAAATTAACTTACTTTTACTTAATTGTACATTTTTTTAAATTCATAAATACATGTATTATTTTTTAAAATAATTTTTTAGAACATGGCTGAGTTGAAATAAATAAATAAGTTAAATATTAATTACATTTAACCAATACTAATTAAATAATAACAATACAAAATAAATTAGTAATTAAATTAAACTAAGTAGCAAGAACTAAAAAAAAAAATTAAATATTTATTTTAAAAAAAAATTATAGTACAGAAGATGTATAAATATTATGAAAATTAAATTTATAAGAACTTCATCATACCTAAATATTATAAAAAAATTATTGATAATAATAATTTAAGTGGAAACTTATTTTAAAAAATAATTTATTATATTTATTTATCATAATTTACTAAATTTACATTAATAAAAATTATATAAATTAAGAGTATTTTGCAATTGCAGTTCAATATTTAATAGAATAAAATAATAAATAAACATAATAATATAAAATAATAAACAAACAAACTATTAACACAAATAATTTAAAGAAAAGTGGCAGTTTAAACAAAATAAATATCTCATATATATATATTAAGTATTAAATTATAATTAACGTAAATACAAACTTATTTTTTAACTATAATATATTTATAATTAGTTAATCTATGATTGAGCATTTTAAACGTGATAGATTCCAATCTTAAAGTGTTATCCATATAATTTTACCAAGTGAATTAACAAGGCACGGAAAACAATTACTCATAAACATACTCAAACTCAAATTGTAACATTTCTATATTTACATTAAAGGACAGATAATAGCTACTTTATAGCATTGTTAAATATATATTTTAATTTTTTAATATTATTTAAAAAATATTAGATTTT
Source organism: Pinus albicaulis (assembly GCA_034641835.2). Classification (NCBI taxonomy): domain Eukaryota; kingdom Viridiplantae; phylum Streptophyta; class Pinopsida; order Pinales; family Pinaceae; genus Pinus; species Pinus albicaulis. The sequence goes on from CM076573.1 coordinate 187,856,778, forward strand.
ATCATATAGTCTAGCTTTGAACCGTGATTGGATTTTATCACGTTATAAATATATATTTACTTTGAGATTTTAATTTTAACGTTAGAAGTAATATCTTTATTAGGAATTGAGATTCTACACATGATTGAAATGATTAGTTTTGATTTATTTGAAGTTGTGAAACTCTTATTGTGGGCCACTTATAACGAGACAACAGAAATTTGTTTATCGTATATTTACGACCGTCTTTGGACTTTTTTTGTCGGACAGAAACTTTTACGGCAAAGATCACCAAATCTCAGATTTATTTTTTAATATGATAACACGATCTCACTTGTATGATATATAAGAAGGTGTTAGGATTATTATAGATTATTAGTTTTAATTTATTTTAATTTTAAATATATTAAGTATTGAAAAGATTATAAAATTGAGATGTAAATATATTAATGTTTATTTTTTTTTAGTTAAAATAAATTTATGTTGTTCTAGGGTGTAGAATAGATGGTGATGGGGTGTATTGTTAAGTCACTCTATAATGTGAAGGTTATCTATTCGAAACTTTGTGGAGAAAAATCTAGTCATGTTAAGGACTAGTGTGGCCTAAGCAGATTGTGATCCTCGAGTGATTTTGATGGCTTAGATGCCCTTGGGTCATGATTTTCAAGCCAAAGGTTTAGTGTTCAATCATCTCAGGATTCAGACAACTCAATAAACTAAAAAAATGAATTTACGCTGGTGTATATATTTTTTATTATAAAATATAATGTGAAGGTTATCCATTCGAAACTTTGTGGGGAAAAATCTAGCCATGTTAAGGACTAGTGTGGCCCAAACAGATTGTGATCCCTGAGTTATTTTGATGGCTTAAATGCCCTTGGGTCATGGTTTCTCAAGCCAAAAGTTTAGTGTTCAATCATCTCAGGATTAAGACAACTCGATAAACTAAAAAAATGAATTTATACTGGTGTATATATTTTCTATTAGAAAAAATAATTCATTTTACCCTATAATATTTAAGTGAATGATAAAAAAGATAGTACCCTACCAACACCATTACATAATTTTATCTTCTTCTCTCAACTTTTGAATGGAGGGAGATATCAACTAGTAATCAGAGTAATATGTGGCAATTCTATAAAAATGAGTGGGAATGGATCTCACAACCTTGAAAAGCATTACATATTAGTATAAATGGTCAAAAGAGCCAATAATGCATTGATTTTCGGAAAAGCATTACATAGTAGTATAAATGGTCAAACCAACCAATAATATATATATTTTCTCAATGAAATCCTCTTAGGACTTTTCCTCCTTCCTTAGAAATATTGATAAAGGGAGGTTCAACTGCTAACCATAAGAAAAAATGGTAACCTTAGGGATTCATCTAAAATTAAACATATAACCTATGGCATACATGTTAGCAATATGCTTTGGGTAGATGGTTAAATCAATTACAATAACCATTAAGACTTCAAACAAATGTGTGTAGTCTATATTCTTATCTTAAATTTTCATTTTAACATTATGGATTTTAGTTTTTACATATTTTAATTCGTAAATAGAAATGTGGATTTCTTATCTATAAATTAAAGGGAGGTTCAACCGCTAACCATAATAAAAAATGGTAACCTTAGGGATTCATCTAAATTTAAACATATAACCTATGGCATACATGTTAGCAATATGCTTTGGGTAGATGGTTAAATCAATTACGATAACCATTAAGACGTCAAACAAATGTGTGTAGTCTATATTCTTATCTTAAATTTTCATTTTAACATTATGGATTTTAGTTTTTACACATTTTAATTCATAAATAGAAATGTGGGTTTCTTATCTATAGATTATTTTTCTAAGTTGTATTTAGTTAACTTAATATCATATGTCATGTCACATCACCTTGAAAATAGATATAGACTTTATATATCTCCTTCATATTATGTTATATAATATACCTTGTTAATAATAATTATGTACATAATTTCTCCCACTCTGTGAAATGTTATAATGCATTTGTATTCATACATAATCCCTTTATTTATAATTTACCACATTATAAGAATATGTTCAACAATTTGCCTCAAATTTTTATTTAATTATTATCATGACACACTACAAACTAACTGCATTATAATGATAGTCATAAATTATAAACATAAACAAAATTAGCAACTAAGCATGTTTGCATATGGTATATATGTTAATAAAGTACAAGTATGTTAATAATGTTAGCTATATTTATTGGGTTTTGAACCAATAATATCTACATAAAGAGTGTCTTAACAATACAATTTATCACCAACTATTCTATGCCTTGTAAGAAAATTTAAGCAAACCTTCTTAGCATAACTCCTTCATATTAATATTCTAGTATAATTTTTAACTATATCATATATTCTAAACATATCTTTGATTATTTTCTTCCCTACAAACATAAATGCAAGACCTCAATCAACAACTTATACACATGCTCAAAACTAAACATCAACCCCATCAAAAAGCTTCAATGTTTTTTTCATGTTGTACATAATCTGACATCATCATACAATATTCATATTAATCTATATGTTAATGCATCTAAACCTTAGATCCCACTTTCAACTTTCTTATCATAGATATCTCCAATCTGAAATATCTCATAAAATTAAACATCATCCCATCAAAAACCTTCAAATATTTTTCCATATTGTAGGGAACCTCACATCATCTTAAAATATTCCTCTAAAATTATACATTAATAAATCTAATCCTTAGACCCCACTTTCAAATTTTTATTGTGAAAATATCCACTTTTAGAGAAATAAAATTTTCTCAACCTAATCATCAATTACAATTCAATAAAATTCAAAAATCTAAATCAAAATTGTAATCACTCCTTTCAAAATTTCCATCAACATACTACAAATATGATGTTGTACATATAAAATGTTCAACAAGCTGATCAATGCTCTTATACATGTTTTCTTACACATCCTAAGCAATAAACATTTTGTTCATTGAATGTAGTCTATGTGGTTCAGAGTGTTTAATGATAATTTCCCCACCCATGTTCAAGGCTTATTGGCATGATGTATGATAATCCTTTGTGAGTTTCCTTATTACTGCTCCATTGGGAGCGACCTCTATTACCCATGTTTATTTTTTTGTAAATTCCTGCTAGTGATTTATATTAAAAGAGAAAGATATTACAATGTTACCATTTCCATAAATTTTATAGTATACCAAAAGAAGTAAACTCGTAAGTCATGCCTCCAACTAGGTATGACATACTAAGCATACTAAGAATATTTTCACCCTGGAAACATATGTGTAAAAAACCCTTTTGATATTAAACACAAGAAGTGTTCAGGGTTTTTTATTTTTCCCTTTTCCGCTACGAACATCTACCGATCCTATAACTATATTAGTTATAGTTGAGGATAATGCCATATCCTCATTTTCTAGAGAAAGATCCATCGTTTTCTCCTCCTCAAAATGTAGTTCCTCCTTATCGCTATCTGAATGATTAGATTCATACGGTCATTTCTACCCACCAGTTTTAGCCACAACTAATGTTGATGAACTTTCCTTCTCCATATCAGGGGGATTCTTTTCCATTGAGGGTGGAGGCGTATCTACCTTGGGTTGTATAGGATCTTGCGAGATTGAAGAAACAAGAGTTTTCTTCTGCTGAAGGTTGTCCTTATTGTCACTTGTCATGTTCTTAACGTTTGAGGCTGCCTTTGGATCTCACCATCCTTGGTTGGGTTTTCGCTACTCCGAGGATCCTGACACCCCTTTATGGCATGCACTTTGTAGATGATTTTGTTGTTGACAATATTTGCATATAAAAGTTGTATTTTTGTAGTCCAGAGGCTGATAAAGTTCCTTGCCATCCCATTTTAGGATGATTTTATCTGAGAGCCCTGCATTTAAATCTAGTTCAACATAGATGCAAACAAACAAGATGAACCCATTAGATATTCTTTCACTATCTATTTTGACAAAGTGTCCAAGATAATTTTGAATAACTCGTAGAGACTCTGACTGAATTCACTGGACGGGTAAGTTTGAGAGTCTTACCCAAACTGGAGTAGCTAAAGTATTTATCGTTAATGGGTTGAACTCTGGGAGCCATGGCATAATAGAGAGTCTTGCATGACTCAAAAATCCTATACCTTGGTAAAAAACCCTCCACTGGTCTGCAAGATCTTTGAAAACGACTACTAAATAACCTTGGGAACAAAATAACAAATTTACTTTGTGTATAATTATAGAAAACCCACTCCCTAAGGGTAGAAGTCACAAAACATAGTCCATTAAAATGACAGATGACCACATGCCGAGTATAAAAATGAATCATTAGCATGGTAAAGAGCCCATTCATCTGAAGCTTTGGAGCTTCCAGTGAGTGTTCAGCCACAAAGGCCTGGCCAACAAGAGCCTTTGAGGGTTGTGAACTGGAGCCTAAAATGAGAGCGTCTTTAAATGAGAAGGGTTTTGAGGCAGATGATGTGTCTTTTCCTTTAACACCTCCTAATAGTATTTTAATGAGGGAAATAAATGCATCCTTCTTGATACCATAATCCCTCAAAGTATTTTCACAATTTAATTGCTTCCCCTCATAAAGGATTATCAAACACCCCTCTTGAATAACTGTCAGATTATAAATTTTGTCTTTAAGTGAAGATATAGCCTCCCATTCACAAACCCTAAGGCACAGAGATTTTTTGATGTAGCCTAAGTTGCATAAACCCACTTTATACATACTAAATGTAAAGTCTCATGCATATAAATTGAGATAAACTCAATAGTGCCAATACCTCATGCGGAAGTTATTCCTCTTTATACAATTCACGTTCAAAAGTAATATGAAATCACCCACTTTATGAATATTCGTATTTATGAATTCAACTTTCATTAAAGAAAATCCAAAGTGCCAACTTGTATATGTTGGGCCTCATTTATTTCAAACGCACCTTTCACCGATGATCTCTCCATGCCCGTCCATCTGACGAGAATTGCATTTAAATATGCACGATAGTTAAAGTTTTCTTCTTATGTGAAATAGGAAGTTTTTGATTGCTATGTGTCATCCTCCAAGTTGTATCGCATGTCCTCTTACTTTACTACTTACCGTTTTCTGTTGATGAGATATACCATCGCATTTTTGTAAAACTGCTTCCCATTCTGCAGATACCTACTTAATCCCAATCCTTTTCCAGCAAATTTTCATCGCAAATCTCATGATTAAGGTTCATTATTGTACCACATGTCCTCCATTTCGTGGATTGAACCCTTTGCAACATTTCTATCTCCATCTTTTACTAATGCAGTAAAACCCCAAATGGGTAGCCATAAAACACTGATACATCAAGCCCAAATGTGACATCAAACTGCAGATCTCACTAATTTATACACATCGTTCTTCATCAATATTTCACTTCACTGTTTTATACACAACGTTCTTCATCAATATCTCACTTCACTGTTTTATATGCAAGTTTTATACACAACGGAATGTGTGAGATCTTCTTCGCAATGATTTATATCGTGTCAGCCCACAGTGGAGAAATGCATCTAGGCATATTTGGACCTTAATTTAGAAGGCCAGGTTATTTTTTTAGTGGCATCGATCCATTCTGTGATCGATGCTAAATATTTTACATATGCAATCCAAACAAAATTTAAATTATTAATTGAATGTTCAACCCCTTAAGGACACACAGTCTCATACATTCAATAATCTTCTAGCTCAAATATACAATGACAAAATTTCCTTTGATTCCGCCAATTTCACCTCCACGCAATATAAACTCAATAATTAAACACAAACCTAGAAATTTAATTCTCTGTATTAATATTCAATATTTACATAGGAATTTTCTTCTGGCCTGATATTTGAATCAATGGCCTCTTTCTTCCTACTGCCCGTAGGCTACAATCAAAGCCTCAACTAACTGATCTGATCCTTAATCTCCCTCTCTATATTTTTGTCCATGCCTTTGAGGCTTATAATTTATAAAATGGATTCTACAATGAATTTTGGTTTAGATCCATTACTTGCTCAACAAATTCCTAAGAATCTTTTAAGTCCTCATTTGACTCAACTAATCCCTAAGGATCCTCTCTCATCCACAAAATCATGAGACAAATTCTAATTTAGGATTTACAATTAATTCTCAAATCCCTCATTCCCTATGGAGTCTCAAATATCCTAATTCTCTCATGTTCTCCAACATTTGAGAACATTTACAATTGCCTCACCAATTAAATCCTATTATAAAATATCTCTCATTAAAATCACTCAAAATCTTAATAATTATTTTAATTTGTTACATAGGAATCCAACTTATTAGAAAATACAAGACCCCCTATGTCTACTAGATTAAAATGAAATTTCTGAGCCGGATGCTCCTGCATCAGACTCCCAAAATAGAAATTAATCATGATCTCCTGAGCATGTGCTTCCAACATTTGGCCTCCTCGATCCCATACTCTGTTTTGCTGTTGTCCATAAGCTACATTGTCTTCATCATTCTTCAGCTGCACTTTTCTAGGCTTCCATGCTTTATTCTGCATCTTCCCACTAGCTATGCTTTCACATTATGTTCTTGTATTTTCCTTGTTGTTGTTTCTTTGCTTTATTTTTGTTGCCTTCTTCTAAGACACCTTTATTATCAACCTTCTTATGTTTTCAATTTCTATGTCCAGGTTATCTTCTGATTGGCAAACACTCTGTCATTTGTTGCTACTTCCAATTTTTGTTGCAAATATTGCTGTAGATATTGCTCCAAATAATTTTTTAGATATTGATGCCTCCCAAACTTCCTGAATATCTCTTAAGATATTTCCCTCTACAACATATTTCTTCTACTCACTACTTACAAATTTGTTTTCAAAAAATAAATTATCTTTTCATTCTTTAACTATAGCAACATACACATTCACTATTCCTTGTATACTAGCAAGCATAATCAATTTTGGAAAACTAGTATCTGCTTCTGTCTCTTCCATAACTTCAAACATTTCCACTTCAGTGTTTGCAATTCCTTTCTCTTGTTCAAATTTTTCCAGCAATCATTTCAGCCATTCCCTTTGTACTTGTTTCATCTCAAACATATCATCAATATGATGTAATTCAGTTTCAGCATAACCTTCTTCTTCTTCCCTGAAAATCTTTAGTGATTGTCCTTCACCTCCTTGATTGATTCTGACAGTCAATTCAAACTCTTCAAACATTGTATCTTCATCCTTTATTAGAATAGAATTCTGATTCTCCACTATTGTGGCAGTTCTAAGGGTGTGTCCTACACTCTTCACTTGGCCAATCAGATAAGCCAAGTCCACCTTATCATTAATAATAACAAGTTCCTTCATATGAGACATGCCTTTCTCACATTCCTTGTAGATGCTCGTCTTATTAAGTAAGGAATCTACGGGTTCCTTCTGTTGCAACGATTCATCTTCATTCAAGAAAACTCCAAGAGATGGATTTTCTTCTGCAACATCTGTAAACACAGTCAAATTATCAATTTCAAAATCACAATACCCAATGGTCTCATTTAATGATCCAGACACCAAATCTTCTTCTTACAGTTCTAAGTCTCTTTCAGTACTCAGAAAATTTTTACTGTCTTTCTTTCCAACTTCCCAAGTTATCTCCATTGTGCCAATCACCATGATAGAATGATGATCCTTCACTATGTTTTTAGCTAACATAGTTTCCTTTTCATTATATTATCTGACATTTTCCATTTGTTGTCCTCATTTACCTGCATAATTAACACATGAATTATCAGTATTAAAAATACTAACTCTCAATTCCTCTTCCTCCTCTGGCAACATCTCAGTATGCTACTTTGAGTTTTCATTTAACTCCTTTGTCATCACATCAGTATGCTGATTTAAATTCTCCATGAGACTGTCAGCTAGTCTCTCCTTCATATCATCTGTTTCAAGGATTTCTCCCTGCTCTGGTTCACAATAATGAACTTCTTTGATTTGTTGAATGATTCTTACATCCTTACCCTATTTTTCATGACTGTCATTCATGACAATTTCTTTGTTTTTCTCTTTCAACAATTCATCTTGAGTATAGATCCTCTGTTTTTCAAACTCTCTTCTTTGAAGATCTAACTTTCTATATAACTAAACAATTTCAATTGGGGTAGAATTTGGAAACTTTACACAAATTTTTATACCTTCAATTATTGTTGACCAATCATTAGATGGTCCTTCTTCCTCTTTTTCAATACTCTGCTTCTTGTTTTCATGAGACCCCTTTGTCTCCTTTTCTTTCTGCGATCTTGCTATCTCAGCATTAATATGAACATATTTCAGATTCAACTCCTTCTCCTTAAAAAACTCTAAAGCTTGTTCATCATCCTCTGATGTACTTGCAATCATACACAAATCATTAGATTTAAAAACACAAGACTTTTCAGTCTTGTCTGCTTCTTCAAGCACCAATATTTCACAATGTACTCTCTAGTTTCCAGCATATCCTATTTTCTTTGACTCATTTTATTTGAATCTTTCCTTTTCCAACAAAGAAATATGTATCTGTTCAAGTTCTCTAAACTTTTTCATCAGCTTAGCATTCCATTTATTTTGTAATAGGTTCCATCTAACCCATTTCCTCATTCTCCATCCATGCTTCCGACATTCATTCTCTTTCTCTTGTAGCCATCCCTGTAGTACCTCCAGTTGTACTTTCATCACTGCAGTATCTCTCTCTCGATCCTCATCACTTATTTTATTTTTGTGGCATTCTTTAGAACCTCTTCTATGATCCTCCATGACCATCTTCCTCATGAGCTCATCAATGCTCAATTGTAATCTGAAACATAGCCTTCTCTTGTAGCAATATCCTTTTGCTACTCAATACCCTATCAAGCTTCCTTTCTGAGCTTAACCTCTTCCTAGGTATTCTTTTGGTTCACTCTCTTGAACCTGCTATTCCTTTGGCTTCTGCAAATTCTTTTAGAAATATTTACCAGTTCCTCCATCACTGCTTTTGAAGACTTGGATCTTTCTTTGTTCAGATATTTTATCTTATTTTCAACCATAATTTTCAAACTAGATTAAAATAAAACACACTATCTCACCTTCAATATTTTTACATGACCTTGTTCTCCCATTTGCTAGTACTTTGAATGGACTATTCTCATTTATTTCTGAAAATGTATGTTACACATCAATTCTTTGTATCTGCTACTTGTCAGATTCAAAATCTGATCTTCTCTTAATTTCTCCATTACACATGTATTCTGTACAATTTTAATTTAATTAAAAAAAAAACTTTAATCTTCAAAAGAGCTTTTGCCAGCTTTGATACCACTTGACACAGCCTAAGCTGCGTAAACCCACTTTATACATACCAAATGTAAAGTCTCATGCATATAAATTGAGATAAACACAACAGTGCCGATACCTCATGCAGAAGCTTTTCCTCTTTATACAATTCACGTTTACAAATAACATGAAATCACCCACTTTATGAATATTCATATTTATGAATTCAAATTTGATTAAAGAAAACCCAAAGTTCCAACTTGTATATGTTGGGCCCTCATTTATTTCAAATGCACCTTTCACCGATGATCTCTACATGCACGTCCATTTGACGCCAATCACATTTAAATATGCACGATAGTTAAAGTTTTATTTTAATGTGAAATAGGTAGTTTTTAATTGCTATGTGTCATCCTCCAAGCTGTATCGCACATCCTCTTCCTTTACTACTTACCGTTTTTTGTTGATGTGATATACCAGCACAGTTTTGTAAAAACACTTCTGATTCTGCATATACGTACTTAATCCCAATCCTTTTCCAGCAAATTTTCATCGCAAATCTCAAGATTAAGGTTCATTACTGTACCACATGTCTGCCATTTCGTGGATTGAACCCTTTATGACATTTCTATCTCCATCTTTTACTAATGCAGTAAAACCCCAAATGGGTATCCGCAAAACATCGATACATCAAACCCAAATGTGACATCAAACTACGGATCTCACTGATTTATACACAACATTCTTCATCAATATTTCACTTCACTGTTTTATACACAGCGTTCTTCATCAGTGTCTCACTTCACTATTTTATATGCAAGTTTTATACACAACGGAATGTGTAAGATCTTCTTTGCAATGCTTTATACCGTGTCAGCCCACACTGGTGAAATGCATCCAGGCAGATTTGGACCTCAATTTAGAAGGCCAAGTTATTTCTTAGTGGCATCGATCCATTCTGTTATCGATGCTAAATCCTTGACATATGCAATTCACACAGAATTTAAATTATTAGTTGAATGTTCAACCCCTTAAGAACACACAGTCTCATACATTTAATAATCATGTAGCTCAAATATACAATGACGAAATTTCCTTTGATTCTGCCAATTTCACCTGCACACAATATAAACTCAATAATGAAACACGAACTCAGAAATTTAATTCTCTATATTAATATTGAATATTTACATAGGAATTTTCTTCTGATATTCCAAATGGTGGCCTCTTTCTTCCCACTGCCCGTAGGCTACAATCAAAGCCTCAACTAACTAATCTGATCCTTAATCTTCCTCTCTATATTTTTTTTTCCATGCCTTTGAAGGTTATAATTTATAGAAATGGATTCTACAACCAATTCTGGTTTAGATCCATAACTTGCTCAACAAATTCCTAAGAATCCTCTAAGTCCTCATTCGACTCAACTAATCCCTAAGGATCCTCTCTCATCCACAAAATCACAAGACCAATTCTAATTTAGGATTTACAATTAATTCTCAAATCTCTCGTTCCCTATGGAATCACAACTATCCCAATTCTCTCATGTTCTCCAACATTCGAGAACATTTACAATTGCCTCGCAAATTAAATCCTATTCTAAAATATTTCTTATTAAAATCACTCAAAATCTTAATAATTATTTTAAATTGTTACATAGGAATCCAACTTCTTAGAAAATACAAGACTCTCTATGTCTACTAGATTAAAATGAAAATTTTGAGCCGGATTCTCCTGCATCATTTTCCAAAGAGGGTTTTAACAAAAAATTGAAATTTATGGAACTCAAAATTACCAGTGCCATCAACTTCTCTTTCTTCGTGAGCATGAGGAAGGATATTGGTCAGTCTTGCAACGCCCTCATAAGCGGTGAGGCCTTTCAGGGCTTTGGAATCAAGATCAATAATGGCGGCTGAGAAATCATCCCCTTCCACCTCCTCTTCACAGGAGCTCACCTAGGTACCTGAGGTCTCAGTTGGTCTCAGTTGGCTCTCACGAGGTCTCACCAGGTCATCCTCGTTGCCTCCTTTTCACCAAGTCGCTCACAACAGTTATGTACAAAAACTCACATCGCTCCATTCGCTTCCAATTCTCCAAACAAAAAATATCGTTCAAATTCTTCACCTATATTATGTATGTTATGTTAACTATATACCTCTTCCTTCCTTAATTTTGAAGAATAACATGAAAAAGAAATCTCAAATTTAATCAACCGAAAACAATCATAAAAACATTTTAAAAGCATTTTATTCATTGATTGACTTGTTTAATCCACACATGCGTCCCAATTTGGCCTACTCTGTTTTGATTAATCAACGAAATCCCACCGAATAATGGAAGGATAAATTTGGGTTAACAATTTCAAAGGTAAACTTGAGCAGTAAATTTGGTCAATTGTCTTTGTGAAGTATGTGAAATCCATCATCAAATTGTTAAAAGAATTTAACGTACAATGTACCGTAACCCTACATTTAAAACCAAGTGATTGCATGTGCCGTATTATTGTGTTTCTAGATAAAGCTCAACTCAAACGCTACACAACAAACCATCCGGTTTAACTGTTATGAAAATCAAAACAAGTAAAAAATTTGCACATAATGTCGAGTATCAAGTTGAATTAGTAAATCACGTTGGGTGCCATTCTATATGCAGCGGGCCACGTCACGTTCATACTACTATTATTAATATTGGCAAAATCTATAATATGGACCTACTTTATAATTTTATTTGTATTCCTTGGTCAGCCATAATCAATGTATATTGACAAACCAGATCCATCATTAGAATTCTCTTTGCCAATGTAAATATTTTCCACATATGGTGACTTATCAACATTATCCACCGCCTCTTGTAGTCTAAACTATCATGTGATTTGTGTAAAAATGTCAATATAAATAATTGGGTTGTAAAACATAATGGTGTTAGGCACGTGCCATATTACTATTTGGCATATTTAATTTATAGTAGTATATAATGATTTAGATAGAAAATTGCTTTCAATTTAAGGTGTTGTTTATATATGTGAGATTTTTAGGAATATATATATATATATATATATATATATATATATATATATATATATATATCATTTTTTAGGATTTATTGAAAACACAAGTGTGATTGGTGAACTCTTCGCAATTTAAATCACAAGTTTGATTAGTGAACTTATATATATATATATATATATAATTTTTTAGGATTTATTGAAAACACAAGTGTGATTTTCACAATTTAAATCACAAGTTTGATTAGTGAACTCTTCACAATCCAAGTGCCCATGGACTTTTGAAAATGTTGAATCCATAGATGTAGTTAGAAAAACCAGTTTAAACAACAAAAATCAAGATTTAACCACATTTTTTTTGCTAGAAATTCCAAAAAGTCTTACATACAGAAAACTCCTCAATTTAATATTATTAATTATTTTAGAAAGTGAAAAAACATACTCTAAGATAAATTATTATTGAGCCGAGAGGCTTATTCTAAGTATATGCCGAGTATAATAAAAAAGAAAACAAATTATGTTATACATATATAACGAGCATAGACCCATCTTAAGTACATCTTATGCATATCTAACGAGCATAGATCCATCTTAAGTACATTCACTAAAATAAAAATAGAATTTTCTCTAAATAGAAAAACAATAAGTACATTCATATGTGTAAGTATGTCCATCCCTCCTTAAGTAAAAATAAAATATTCTTTAAATAGAAAATAAAAATAAAAAAATTATGTTATGCATATCTAACGAGCATAGATCCATCTTAACTAACATGACGACAGAGGGATCAAATTTCTTCACGTGCAAACTTTTTTAGAGTGCAAAATACTATGTGTTATTTTTCATTGTTTAAATTATATTTTTGAATACTAAATAGAGTGTATATAGGACAAAATAAAAATTTTAACCATAATTTTTTTTTTGCTATATATATATATATAGATATATATGAAGTTGATATCGACATAAACGTGTTAACATCGATTTTCAAATAGTTTATTTAAAACTCTTATTGAAATATTTTTGAAAAGTATTAGTTTTAACCATGTGATTCACAATTTTTTTTTACTTCTAATTACATTACAACATATTCATTTTTTTAAACTATAGTGGCATTCTTTTTCTATTTAGAACATAAAATCTTCTTGAATTTTTTTTTAAAAGTATTCAATTTAAACATTTGATTCACACATTTTTTTTAACTTCTAATTACTCTAGAACATATTTTTCTTTTTTATAGCCGATATTATTTTACTATTTAGAAAAAAAAAAAAAAATTTATTTTATTTTAAAGAGCCACACAGACAAACTTACACATCCCTCGAGATTGGGCCATAGAATGACTCTCTAGGTTCAATAATTATAGCACGAACGAATATACAAACTTACACATCCCCAGGTTGTAAAATGAGCCTCTAGGCTCAATTAGTTGTCCATATAACCTAATATAATTTCATGTAAAATAATTAGAAGTAAAAAAGCTTTTCAAAAAGATTTTAACACATGATATATCTATATAGAAAAAATTTTGTTAAAAAAAATATTTTAGTGTTATATAAGACAAAATATCCAATAAAGGTTATGAATAAAATATTTTAATATGAATTAATATTTACATATGCTTAAAAATGTATTCACAACAAAAAAATGAGTTCAATGTATATGTTATATAATCTCTATAGCATTAGAAAATACAATTTAAAAAATAAAAAAATATACTTTTTTTGCATACTGAGATAAGTTTGCACCTGAAGAAATTTGATTTCTCTTCACTCATATTAGATCTATGATTAAGATCAATTTATACTAATATAAAAATTAATAATTAAAGATACCAAATAAAAATAATAATTAAAAATAAAATATTTATTCGATATTTAAAATAATTTTTGAATAAAGTAATTTTATTTTTATAATAATTTTATATAAATAAAAATAATAAATAAATAATTAAAAAAAATAGTCAAATAGTTTAATGTTAATTGATAAGCAAATTATTTTAATTGGTTTATTTAACTTTTATATTAAATATAATGTATTTTAATTAATGTGTTCAATTTTAAAAATAAACTAATAAATAAAAAAATTAATTTTAAATACATTTAAATACAAAGTATCATTCTTCATACTTTATTTAATTTTAAATTTATTAAAATAAACAAAAATATAAAAACATTAAAAATCCCAACTTATGATCAATACAATTTTTTTGAATTAAATTTGAAAAATGATATATAACCAAATAAACAAAATAAAAAGAAAAGAAGATCGAGATATCATATCCAAATTGATGCTGTTTATAACTAAATATTTTGACTTTGTTAAATTGTAAAATTATATATATATATATATATATATATATATATATATATATATATATATATATATTATATATTTTTGGATAGAAGATTTCATAATCTATTTTTTCCCATCTTAAATAACTTATGGTTTTTTCCTTTTTATGTAGAATATTTAATAATTATAATTTTATTATTATTTTAATTATATAATCATAAAGTTAAATAAATTGTTAAGGTTAATGGTTCAAAGCCATGGACAGGTGATTTTGACGACTTAAATGTTTTTGGGTGGGGGTTTCTCAAGCCACAGGTCAAGCATGATGTAATCTCTTTAGACAACTTGAAAAAAAAATAGAAAATTTAAATAAATTAAACTATAGAACTCCAAGTTTTCACAACCACTAATGTTCCCATAGTTTTGAAAACTCATGGTTTCGTCCATGATATTCTTAACTATTGAACTCAATTTTTTAACAACTCATGACTTTTTCAACAATTTTGACAATCCATGATTTTTCCCATAGTATTCTTCTTTAATATAACATATTTAAAAGAAATAAATTTGAATAAAATTTACTTTTATTTAAAAAGAAAAAATTAATTTTAAATATTAACTTTATAATTAAAGAAAAATAGACCAATCGTTTTGATAAGTTTGGAGGCAGGTGGTAGACAGAAAAGTGTGTTAATGGAACTTGTAGATCAACCACATGTTCCAATTAAAAAACACTATATCCTATATGTTTATTGAGTTTTTAAAACTCTTATTATAAACTACGATCCAGAGAGAATTCAACTAGCCACATGTTTCAAAAAAATACTAGTCACATGTTTCAAAAAAATATAACTTATATGTGTATTAATTCTTTAAAACCTTTGTATTAAATTATAATTTTAGAATTATGGCTGTGATTTATGGAGAATTCAACCAAGAATATGTGTATTGATTTTTTAACCTTTATATTAAATTATAATTTAAAAATAAATTATTCAACTAAAAAACAATTATTATTAAACTTATAAAAGTATAGAAAAATATATATAACTTTGTATTGTCTAAATTTATTTATAAGATTTCTTTACACCCTAAATTAAATAATAATAATTTATTAAAATGTTAAATTATAATTTCCATTATAACACATTATTTAATTACACCACAATTTAAATAATAATAATATGTTAAAATATTTAATTATAATTTTATATTACACCACAAGGCTAGCCATAAATTTAGACACTCTCGCGAGAATAAAAGTTAATACAAACAATCCTAACAATAAATCAACTATCAAAACAATTTCACTAGAATAAATATCAATACAAACACACACGTAAACATATTATAACTAAGTCACTCATATAAAGTCGTATAAACATGTATTAAAACTAAATTTAACATTACATTGGTCTTTTTGCAATATAGATTTACTCACATTAAAGAATTACAATGCATGGGTCTTTTTGCAATATAGATTTACTCACATTAAAGGATTATAATGCATTACATATATGAGTTCAGGTGGTTAGCCGTGAATTAAAATAGAAAATGAGAGTTCAAATTTAAACTAGCAATTGTACCAGATGTTGCAAAGGAAACGCCGTAAGGAAGTAACAAAGGAAAGAGTAGTATAGAAGAAAGAAGTAAAATTTTTAGAATTTCCATTTACCATGAACAAATTTAAGAACATTCCAATCAGTTTTGAGTACATAAATCCATTCTTCAATGGTACTTGCGAGTTTTTTCACCAAATTAGAGTTCTTTACTCTGAATGAACTTCCTCCAAAATTTACAATCAAACGAACGAGTGCTAAATTCCATGGTTTCAAATGTTCTGGTTTCTTTGCATCGATTGCATATTTCATGAATATCTCCTCCAAAACTTACAAACAAACCATGTGGCACGAGTGCTAGATAGTGCTTAGCAAAATTTTGGTAGAGCTTGTTAGATCTCTTCTTTACCCAATGGAAAACTTCATCTGCTCTAAGACATTGAAATGACTGTAAATTCCATGGTTTCCATGGTTTCAAATGTTCTGGTTTCTTTGCATCGATTGCATATTTCATGAATATGATGATAGAGTCAAAACAATTTCCCAAATTTCATAGTGAAGAGAGAGGTCAAACAATTTCTGGAATTTGATAGTCATGAGAAGTGTCAATATTCTTTAACCTCTGTCCTCACCATAAAATTATGAAATATGTACGAAATCTACCATAAAAAAAAATTTAAATTGCTTTATTTGATATTTTACAAAAAATATTTCGTATAAGAATTTTTGTGAAAACCAACAGAAAGTAATAAATGATATAATATAAAACTTATTATTAATTCATATTTACATAGAAGGGATCAATTTTTTTTTTTTTTTTCCTCATTAAATTATTTATTTTTTCTTTCCTAGTCAAATTAGTGGTTATAATATTGTTTATTAATTCATATTTACATAGAAGGGATCCAATTATTTATTTTTTCCTCAAATTATTTATTTTTTCTTTCCTAGTCGAAATCTACCAATAGAGTCAAAACAATTTCCTAAATTTCATACTGAAGAGAGAGGTCAAACAATTTCTGAAATTTGATAGTCATGATAAGTGTCAATATTCTTTAACCTCTCTCTTCACCATAAAATTATGAAATATGTATAAAATCTATAATAATAAAAAAACTTCAAATTGCTTTATTTGATATTTAAAAAAAAAAACTTGGTATAAGAATTTTTGTGAAAACCAACATAAAGTAATAAATGATATAATATAAAATCTATTATTAATTCATATTTACATAGAAGGGATCAAATTATTTATTTTTTTCTTTCCTAATCAAATTAGTGATTATATTATTATTTATTTTTTCTAAAATAAATTTATATACATATAAATAATAATATTGATTGATTGATTAATTTATCAAAATTTTAATTATTTTTTAAAGTTGTTATTTTGTTTATAAACAAAAAAATTTATGCATCTATAAAAATAAATAACATTTATTAAAAATATTTAAAATAATCACACTTATTAATGTGGTTGAGCAAGTAGATAAACTAGTGAAATACATATTATTTACAAAAATATACATGTAAATACATGTTTTGTGACTCTTCATTTCATATTTCAAAACAAAAATAGACTCTAATAACTATTCAAATTCCATACCACAATTCATAACCCTTAACAAATTTAGAAATAAATATTTTTTTATATTCACATTCTATACATAATCGATAGTAAATCATTTTTTATATTCACATTCTATATATAATCCATAACCAAATTATGAAGTAAATATTTATTTATATCACATTCTTACATAATCTATAACCAGATTCAGAAATAAGCCACATTCTATGCATAATCCATTACCAGATTTAGAATTACATAATCTATAACGAGATTCAGAAATAAGCCACATTCTATGCATAATCCATAACCAGATTTAGAATATTTAGTTTTATTATAGAGGTGAAACTTCATTTTATCCACTGTAACCATGAAGCCTGGCATTTTATCACCTAATTCGGATGAATTTTGGTTATATGAATGTAAAAAAAATGAACTACAAAATTTTGTAATTAAGATGTTCAATCATAATAATATAAATAAAAAGTTACAAGCATGAAACCTATCATTTTATCATTTTTTTTACTAAATTCTGATCAAATTTTAATTTCAATTTTGTTATATGAATGAAACCTAACATTTTATCATTTTTATTAAATTCTTATCAAAATTTAATTTCAATTTTAGTTATATGAATATGAAAAAATGAAATGCAAAAATTCTTAACTGAACTATTCAATCATAATCATACAAATAGAAACTTATAAACATGAAACTTAGAATTTTATCATTTATATTATTAAAAATTGATCAAATTTGAAAACCTTAAATAATTCATAACTCCACTATGGCAGATTAAACTCAGAGGTTTCTTTTTTCCTTTTTACCCACCCACGTACTCAACTTTTCATATAAAAAATATAATTATCGAATAAAAAAATGTTACGATGGTCTAGAAGTAATATCTGAAAATGCCTGCCATTTAGACACTCGTAGCACTACAAAGGCTTAACTAGTCCACCATAAATCATCAAACATCAAATGGTTACCAATATAACTTCTATCTAAACACCTTTCGTACAAAAATTAATCCGAAAAAAAAAATTAAAGCTTAAATAATTCAGAACTCCACTACCTCAGATTAAAGTGAGGTTTAGTTTTTCCTTTTTACCCACAGACGTACTCAAATTTTGATATAAAAAATTTAATGATCGAATAAATAAAGCCCAAAAAGAAGATTCCCTTTGGCTTGGAACCTTCCATACGGCGGAAGAAGCTGCGTATGCATATGATTTAGCTGCGAGAGTCGGGGATTTCGCTGAGAGCCATAAAACTAAATGCAGCAGAGTGATTAGTTGAAGAGGTGGGTGAAGTTCCATTCGCCAGAAGACATTCTCCAGAAGAGTCTGAGCAGTTACAGTGGGCGAGTTTGCGCCAGAGAAAGCAGAGGATGGAGGTGGAGGTGGAGGTGGCGGTTCTTCATGTGCAAGGAAGCCCAGAGATTCAGACGGTTTGGACGCGTCCATGGGGTCGTTTCACTGCAGAAATCAGGAAACCAAAAATGAAAGATTTCCGTTGGCTCGGAACCTTCGATACCTCAGAAGAAGCTGCGTATGCCTATGATTTCGCTGCAAGAGCCATAAAACTAAATGCAGATTTCGCTGCCAGAGCCATAGGGGGATTAAGTCCTATCAAGAAACAAGAAGCAGTTAAGTAAACAGTTTATTATATTTTATGTATATATATTTTTTAATTAACAATTAATCTGATGCTTTAAAATTTTTCAATTTTTCAATTGTCTAACATTTTATCTAATGGTGCAAAATAAGACAGAGTAGCAGCTAGAAGGGTTGTTTTCAAATAATAACGCCTTACGGCTTAATAATTAAGTATTTTTATAAATATAAATTTTATTTTATAGAATTAATACTTAAAAAAGTTAGATTATATATATATATATATATATATATATATATGAGATTATATCCAATACATAGATAGATGATAATGAAAATTAAAATTTATATAAAATTAATCAATAAATATTAATTAATTAATTATATAAATCATGAAAAATATTTAAAGCAAATATAAAATTTTAAATATTATTTTAAAATTGATCGAGTCAAATAATACAAACACAAGCACCAAAACCGTAACGATAAATAAAATCTCTAAACAATGTCACTGGAATAAATGTCAATATAAACATGCCTTTTGGCGATAAAGATTAGAGTGCATAGATTTGTTCAAGAACTTAGCCGTGAGTTAAAGCAGAAGACGGGAGTTGCATTTTTCACTAAAGTTTTTTACTTTATATTTATAAATTTAGATTTTATTTTTTAGAGTTAAGATTTTAATTTTTTTTTAAAAATTGGATAGTCGATTGGGATGTTTATACATTTTTCTTTTTTAATTTGGAAAAAGAGTCCAAGCTACATTAGAAAATGAGCTTGTGAATATTAAGGTGTACATAAAATTAATCAATGAATGTCGATTAAGTAATTATGTAAGGCATAGTAAACATATGTTATAATATTTAGAAAGGTGGATAACTTTGATTATTTTATTTTTTTCCAATTGAAATGCTTTTTCTATACTTATTTAAAACTAAATTGCTTATCGAAGGGTGTATGCTATTTAGTTTGTTATTCGTTGATAGGTGTATATATTTTAAGTTTGGTATAAGTATATGTGGGGAATTTTTTTTTTTAACGGTTGTGTATGTGTTTGAATGTAGATGGAATATTAAAGAATATGCTTCGTTTTCTAGTTAGATGAGAGGTTGTGATGAAAAGGAGTGCTAACATTGTCAAAAGGAATGTGAAAGGTTGGAAATAAAATAGAAAATTTGGAGCTAAAAATTAAATTTGAGAAGTCGACTGGGCACATGTCAGTGTTATTGGAAAGTCGGATGCCAAGGGTAAGCATTGGAATGCCGACTGGCATTGGAAAGACTGGGCACATGTCAGCTCTGTTGGAAAGTCGGATGCCAAGGGTAAGCATTGGAATGCCGACTGGAGTTGCAAAGGCAGTTGTTGTTGCATAACAATGATCAAAAGTTTTATTTCACACTAATGAAAAGAAAATTGTGAAGATGTATTATCGAAGACTGTATTATCTAAATCTTTTCGATTTTTTTTTTAAAGTGAATGTTAAAGTTAACATTAATCTTAACGTTAGCTTTAATGTTAACCTTAACATTCACGTTAACAATAATGTTAACTATATACTTGCATAAGTTGGAAAAAAAAAAACACTAAGATTGACGTGAATTTTAGAAGTGACATTAGAGTTAACATTAGACTTAAAATTAATGTTAATGTAAATTAGACAGGCATAACATTAATGTAATTCTTTTAATGTTATTGTTCATGTGAATATTTTCAACATTAGTAGGACTTAATAAACATAAAGCATGACATAAAAGATAGCAGAAATTATTAAAATAACAGAAATAATTAACAGTAAGCATAAAACATTAACAATAAACAATGTTCAAAACATTAACAATATATATCAACATTAAAAATAAACATAAATGTAAATTTTGAAACAATAAGCATAAAACATTAATAATAAACATCAACATGAAATAATAAGCATAAAACATTAAAAATAAACATCAACATTAACAATAACATTAACAATAAATGTAAATGTAAATTTTGAAACCACTGTAATAAAAGTGTTCAAAACATTTAAATTTCATCGAATAATTTACAGAGTCATTGTCGCCTGAGCGACAATCATTGGAATAAATCGTTGTCGTGGATTTTCTTCTTCTCAACCCCCACTTGTTTAGGCCTGATCATGCATTTCAAATATGGGAAGGAAAAATCACAAGTATCGGTCTAGAGAGAAGGTGAATATATTTTCGGTGTGGATACAATGTACCATATTTCTGGCTCTTTAAATGTTGTGGTTTCACAGTTCGCCCGTATAGCTGTGGTCTAGAGGTTTTCATCATACCTGCGTTTGATTTCGTAAGTGGAGCAAGATTTGGAAGAATAGCTTTCTCCAGGTAGAATTTGTGTCCTGTGTTTTAGAAAAGGTTAGGTTAGATAACGTTAATATAATGATTCTTCTATTTTATTACTGAATTTTTTGAAGATTAGTTTACAATAAAAATTGTTTCTCTGGACACTTTTGAAATATGGAAATAGTAACAAAAAAAAAAATTGGAATAAAGTGTTTAAAATAGAGGTAGGAGCAAAGAATTGTGAATTGAAATATTTGTAAAAAACAAGTAGAAAGGAGTAATAAACCCAAGCTAACATTATAAGAACTAAGGCCCAAGTTTATAGTTGAAAGTTTGTAGGAGTCAGTTGAAGAAGTCATATGTTGAGACCAAGTTAGTGCACTGGCCAAGCCAGCTAACTAGGAGCTTAATCACAGTCCTGCCTCAAGCTGACTGCCTGGTAAAGGTAAACCTACCATTATTTAATTCGAACAACAGACATGGTAGAATATAAATATAGGGCTTAATCATATCTCTGTCAACAACATGCATGAAATTACAAAAATCATTAAAGAGAAGCCCACAATAATTCTGTAAAGAAAAAAACATTTACTTAGTAAAACAGATTTAATAAACTCTAGATTTTAGCGTTGAATTTAGAGTTCCACTCTTTAAAAAATATTTCAAAGACTCAGTCCTCTGCGCAATCTAACTTATCACTTCAAAAGACTTGAGTCATATACACAATCTAAGTTATGAAATCAAAAGTATATACACGGTGTTTCTATTTCCTCACCTACACTCTTGAGCATTACAAATTCTCAGAATTATAATGAGATATTATAATTCTCATATTGCTATGCAAATAAATAGGAGTGGTCGAAAATACTCTGGTTGCGTTACACGATAAAATACCTGAAAACAACTGGCGAAACATTATGTTTGTTGCAAGATCATACATAAATATTCGATCGATGAAGCTTAAAATAAGAGTGAAATAGATGGCCATGGAAAATATTAATTATATTATAAAAAAAATTATTTTTATTATAATTTTTTATCATGAATATTATTTTGATTATAAATCCTCGATCAATTTTTAACATCCTCAAACCTATTCACATAGTAAACATTAATTATTTAAACAAATAGACTATATTGTTGTCTTATCTTTGTATTAAATATTCCAACTACATTTCTAACAATAAAATAATTGTTAGTTTAATATTTTAAAATCATATAAGAAAACTCGTGGTTTTCCATTGGTTAAGAAGTATCTTAAAGGAAAAAGTGAATATATTTACACAAATACATTGCGTTATAAACTTATTTAAAATGACCTATAATGGCCTAAAATGAAACATTTGAATATATTTTATTTTTATTTTTAATTTCATTTTAAAAATATAAAATACATATCTAGTTGGTAACGAATTTCAACCCTGGGCAGTTGAGATAGTTGCAAAGAATTACAACCTTCCTAGGATTTATAGAAAATCAGAAGAAACGAAGGGGTTGGATTTTCTTGTTTTCCTAAGAGAATTATGGAAGAGACAAAAACGAAAAGGAGTCTATGATGGTGGGATGCTACCTGTAAGGAAACTCCCAAGCTAGACTTGGAGCCAGTGGAGAATCCTAGAACCGACTAGTTGATGGCTGGATTGTTGTCTCATTGCCACGAATCAAAACCTGTCAAGTAATAGTGCACTGTCCAGAGCAGGAGCTCGATGGGGAGAAGAGGATGTAATCAACCTTCTCATGGTTGGGAGGATCATATAGCTCTATGATATTTATTGGGATAAAACACAGACAAGCCTCTTCAGAAGTTAAAATAATTTCCTGTTCTTGAAATGTTGTTGTTAGGAAAATAATAGTATATATATATATATATATATATATATATAATGGTCATACTCTATCCCTGGTAATTTAATAAATAACTATGATGCCAGTAGCTGGACATAGATATTGCCTAATATTTCTATTGTGTAACCAAAAAACCCATAGAATACGGTTATGTTCTAGCAAATATAAACACAATAAACCCGAAGAATAAATATCTACAAGTTTAGCAATAATATATAGTGAACAATTAGTTTTTGTTTGGGTGGAAAAAATACTGGAATAATACTGATAGAAATTCTCTACTTAGGGTTGACTGTGGATGGATTTCCTTAAAAAATAAGGATACCCTTGTCTATTAACCGGTTACCGAGATAGGATACCTCAACATGCAGAAGGGAATTGTATAAAATCAAAGAGAACCCTTGTTTATAAACAAACCAAATTAATGGGAAAATATTTGCACAAACATGAACCAGTGACCTCAAGACTACCATGTATAATCAATCAGTTCCAACAAAATAAAAATTGGGCCTTTGTATTTCATTAATAGATTGAAAGCCAGTACATATATTTCATTATGTATTTCTAAACTTGCAACCTAAATTAGTATTAAAACTCTTTTTAGATGTATGAATAAGGGGAAAACTGCCAAGGGGTTTAAACTAGGATTACAATTTAAAAATCAGGAATGCGTCTGATCCCCGGGGCTATGGAGGGTAAATTATGAGTTAAGGAGTGCGTAAACTAGCCTGAATCTATATGTAGGACTGAATGACTGAAACAGTGGTAAGACGTTTTTATTTTTGCTTCATATTATTCAACATTGAAGGTAAAAACCACAATGGTTAAACAAGCATAGAAAGTAGAAGTAAGAGATTCAAATAAACTAGTAATGATAAACAAAAAATGAAATATATATAAATTTTTGAACAGTCCTATAAGCTAGAGTAACCTTGAAGGGTTACGGTACAGTAAAGAAGAATTCAGAAACATATAGTATAAAAAATATTCAACATCATCTATTTATCGAGTTTTCAGTGGTTGAGGCCAACACGGGAAAAAGTAAAAAATGATAGCTATAGATAGATTATCCAAAGAGAGTAAACTCTCCCAAAAAAAAATATAGTAACATTTATCATCATAATTGACTGAGTCTTGCTAGTACATCAAAATAACTTAGTCACTGAAACCTAGTATAATTCTCTGTGTAACTGGCAACATCCTATCAAGATATGGTGTGACTTAGAACAGTAAAAGTAACAATATCTTGTTTCCCAAGCATAGTAACATTTATAGCTCAGAGCCTAATGGAAAACATGAGATGTAATTTGTAAAATAATCCTCCAATAAACATCGAGAGTATTGGCAGGGTTTCATTTTAAAAACTGAAAACTTAATGCATATTTTTTAGGTACATACTTGGCTTAATCGGGTGCATTTTCCTCTACTAGGGATGAATGGTTGCTCCATAAAAATCACCAGAATAAACACTGGTAAGTACAAAGGGTAAATTTTTTATCTGAGACTAATAACATAACCATAAATAAAATGATTAGATAAATTTCTTATACTATCAATGAGGCTATAACGCACCTGCAACAGAGAAAGGATACTTGCCCAGTGGCAACCATAAGCTGGAGTTTGGAAGTCTCAGAGGAATAGGTGAAGGGTTTCCCAACCCTCTGAGAATCAAGGGATCCCATAATGACAAAAAATCAGAATAAACCATAGGGGAAATTGGGTACGCTAGATGTATGTTGCATTGGATGGGAACAAAGCTCGCAACCAAGCTAGTATCACCATATTAAAAAATAGTTGCATAGCACCAGAATGGTTGAGATAGAATGAGCGGATGCACATATCTAAGGTAGGGTTAGTTACCATAACCCTTCGTTATTAGCTCTTGGTCATCCAATCCCAGTGGTTAGTCATCAATGTTCGAGGAGGAGACACATTTCCAATAAAAAACTGACAATTGTCTATGAAATAGCACCATCGTGAAGTTTCCATTAGTGGGAAGTAAATATGGAGTGAGACCGTAACCTT
This sequence comes from Pinus albicaulis, assembly GCA_034641835.2. Classification (NCBI taxonomy): domain Eukaryota; kingdom Viridiplantae; phylum Streptophyta; class Pinopsida; order Pinales; family Pinaceae; genus Pinus; species Pinus albicaulis. The sequence continues at coordinate 187,882,253 of CM076573.1, forward strand.
CAATTGTAGGTTAACTATGTAATGCCAAAGGTGAGGTGTAGCGACAACTAAGGAAACATTAATCCCATTGTAAATTCCTTGTACCAAAATCTGATAATATAAATGCTCAAGTATAATGTTGTGTGCATTGTTTACAACAAGGCTTATTCAATGTGTTGATAAATATAATATTAACTGTGTAACTTAGGACAAAACATATGATAGCATATAGGATATAGATATTATCGATAAATTTGATTACAAAACTTTATAGAAGAAATTTGATTTCTTATTCATTGTTTAACGAAATATAATAAATTATTTCATATTCATTGGTTAATGAAATATAATAAAACAATTTTTATCACCATAATGTTTTTTGGTTCATCTCTTGATGTTTTCTGTTGAGAAGACGTGTGACAGTGTATCTGTTTGAACTTATTGTCTGTGATTGGCCCACTTTTTTTCTTTGGATCCAACATAATTGTTTCTACATGCATTATATCAGCGTGCAAGGTCAAAGCTACCATTGTAGGCTCTTAATTTTTTGAAAGGAGTTAAATTACGTTGGATCGTACACATGTGGGCTTACAATAGAGGTACACGATATGATGATGGCGCACATAAGGATGGTGCAATAAGACCCCCACCCCCTGCACCAATACAAACAACAATAAATATGAAAAAAAAATATTTCCTCATGTCTACATTACAGATAGTTAGATTAATTTTTAGTCAACCAAAAAAAATGGAAGGTCAACGCAAAATCGATTGCATTACTACTGCATGCGACAGGTTAATAAGTGTGATATTAAAGTTTTTGATATAGAAATTAGAATACATTCCCACATCCACAATGGCACATATCATAAATCCATACTAAGATCATATGACATATCATAACTGCATAGTAAGATCATATTACTTTGTATTTTAATTTAATACATAGAAGAAAAAAAACATATTCGTCACCTCTTATTTAGGTATTACCATATTATATTTCCTAGTGTATAGCGTGTACTTATTATATGTATTATGAGGTATTCATTTTATAGATTATTTTAACTCGTTTTACAACATTCTCAATTTATTGCAATAATTTGAATGCTTGAATGCTAAGTTATTGTAGTAAGTGGCATTGCATAATATATATATTTTTGGAAATGTTTAATGCAAAATATATATTTTATCTTCTTTTATCTCGTTTTACTACATTCTCAATTTATTGCAATTATTTGAGTTATCAAATGCTATTTTATACTAATAAGTGGCTTTACATAATAATTACATTTTTGGAAAGTTTAAGTGAAATATATATATATAGATATATATATGAAATAGTATAATTCAGATGCAGTAATGTCTATAAATTTCTAACAAATAGAAAAACAAAATTGACATCTAATTTTTCTAACAATAACAAAATTATCATATAATTAAGTTGTTAAACCAACAATGAAAAAATAATTAAAAACTAGTATGTATGAATTCATGTGCAATTACTTAAATATCAACTAAGTGTGATAAATAACCACTCAATTAAATCAAACAAATATATTATTTTTAAAGAAAAATCATGTAAAACTAGAGGTGTAATCGACTAGAAAAATATTTAAATTCATTATTTATGTAAGTCCATCTCTTATATAAGCTATCGAATTCGGTAGGCTCCTTAAGGTGTTTTTTAGTCAATCTTTCCTTCGTGAGTTGAAACATATATGTCGGATATATATCCTACATAGTTATATATAGTTGCATATTCTATGTGAATGTTAAAGTTAAATCTAAATGTGTTGTTTAATTAGGTGTGGAATTTCAAATTTTCCGTGTAAGAAGTGTTCTTTTTTATTTGACTTACTCAATGGATAATTATATTGTACCTTAAACAATTTCACGAAAGATAACAAAATGTGTACCATTGTCATTATTTTATTTTTTTGGGAAATGTTAGATGTTCAGTGATTTCAACATGGGTCTTTCAAAAGAAAGTTCCCGCGATGAGATTTGAATATTAATTTTATAGTTAATGATTATTAAAAAAAACAACATGTAATACTTTATAAAAATGTTAGATGTTTAGGAAATTTAACATGGGATTTTTTATTTATATTTTATTTATATTTTCACAAATTTATTAGATGACCACGCAATGATATATTTATATTAAATTTATTTATGATTTAAAATTAAGTTTCTCTTCAAATTAGTTTAAAATAATGAAAACTTAAAAAAATAATGAATAATAACTCAAAGTTACTCATCATTATGAAAAAACATGTAATAGTTTTATGAATATTGTAATTATTTATTAAAAATAATTAATAAAGAAATATAATGTTTAAATATTTACTATATAAATACAAAAATCAAATTTGACACATATATATATATATATTATTTTTATAAGTAATGAAAATAAATAGATAAATAGATATTTTCAATAATTTAGAAAAATGTTAAATATTTGGGAAATTGAACATGGGACTTTCTATTTATATTTTTTTATATTTTCAAAAATTTAATAAATGAGCTCGTAATGATATTTTAATATTAACTTTATTCATGATTTAAAATAAATTTTCCCAAAAACATTTAAATATTTATTTTATTCATTGTTTAAAATAATGAAAATTTAAAAAAAAAAATTAATAATAAGTGGAAGTTATTTATCATTAAGAAAAAACGTCTAATAATTTTTAAACATAAAATAATGATAATAAATTTAATTTTCATTAGATTTTTATAAAGTCTAAAATATTTAAATGTTTAATTTATTAATTTTATATACACAATTTACTATATATATTAAACTTGTTTGATAATATGTCCATTCATGTGGAAATTTCTAACAATATTAATGAAGTTATCATTATTGTTAATGTTGATTCGGTCGATTTGAAAATTTATCGTGGGCAACCCTAGTGAACCATGGTCCAATGTGACATTGTGATCAAGATTGTCAGAATATGTAAATAAACCATGGTCAACAACCATCGTCGAACATTGCATTGTGACAAGGATTGTCTCTATATGAAAATCAAAGATGACCTAGGGTTTATTGTTCCGTTGGATTTATAAGATCGATCGCTAGGGTTTATTATTCCTTTTCGTTTATAATATTGATCATGGTCAAACATGTTTTATCAATTCAATCCTGATCAACCATCACCAACCATATTTTATCTGATGTAGGAGCATCAAGCTAAATTTTTATTATTCATTATTGTGAATAGGGGGGTGACGATTTTTAATTATTTTATTAATTATTTTGCTCATTTTTAATAAATTGAGAGAGAAAATATAAATGTGAGGATTATTGTAAATATTTTTTTAAATAATTAAGGATATGAGTGGAGTTGAATTAGGTAGATAATCTAGGGATTAGGAATTCCATAAATGCGACTTATTTGAGTCCAAAAAAAAGATAAATCTAATTTAGATTTTAGTTGAGATTTGTGTGGAGAAATTTATGGAATGGAATAAATTCATATTTATGTATAAATAGGAGGATTGTATGAGGATGAAAAACAAGTGAGGAAGTGAGAAATACAGAGACAGTGAGGAATGGGTTGAGAGCTTTTTGTAAAGGGCCGAGAGCCGAAAGGACGTCCACCGTAAAATTCGGCCAATGATTGAGTCTGAAATTTTGTGTTAATATCAATCAGTGTTTTTTTGTATAGCTCTCTTTCCGTTATGTCTATTTGAAGTTGAATCAAATGTTTTTTTTTTATGAAGAATTAGATGAGATTTTTAATGTTTGAAGGAAGTACTTGATTTTTTATATGCTAGGATCTCTTTAACCCAATACCCTGGCATCATTTGGTATCAGAGCAAAGGAGATGAGTTTGGGGATGAGTCTCTCCTCCGTTGTGGTTGTTTTGTTTGATTTCTTAGTGTGATGCGATAAATATTGTGAGGGTCAAACCTTTTCAATTTAAATAAGTAACGCAATAAGGTGTGTTACAGGGCTCGTGGATAATACAAGATAGAATGTGGCTTTAGAGCCGTCCGATGGCTTCACATTGTTGAATCCGAAAGGTATGATCCCGTGCGATTTTATACTATAGTTTTTCTCCGCATCTTTGTGCTAAAACACCTCGACTTGAAGCCTGCCACAAAAAATTTGAACTCCTTATACGTTTCACTGCATCGATATCCGATGATTGAATAGAGTCAGCGTTGGACGTTTGTAGTGATCTGGTGGATATGTGGATCATTTTGTGGAAGATTTGATGCATTATGAGAAGGTAGTATCAAGTGTTGGACGCAGGCGTATGGGAATTGATGATGTAAATCCAGCGTTAATACTCTTATGAAGCTGCGTTGGGATATACGTTGGGCATATGAGTAGTGGCTGTAAGAGATTAATTATCCTGGCCGCAACACGTAAGCACAATCCAACCTTTGGTAAGACGGCTCATATGGCAGCTTTTCAGCACTGCATACAACTTTGTTTCTTCCCTGTCCTGATGTTTTTCACTGTTGGCATTGCAATGGCATTTTATTTGCATTGAGATTAGCGCAGTAAAGAAAATACAACTTGTGGATCTGAGCTATAGATATCAGTGTTCTATGTTTATTTTCTTTGAGATCAGTACAGTCACAAAAAATTTACGAATTGTAGAGTTAAGCTATCGATATCGTCAGTTTATCATTGTTTCAGGTTTTAAGCGTAATATAATTGTTGTGTGAACTGTGGGTTCAACTACAAAATGTAACATTATTTGCAAGTCATGTAACGGGGATATGGCAATGTTGATTGGTATGTTTGATAATGGTGCTGGGGATTGTGAAGCCGTGGACGCAAAAAACTTGCGGTGCTTATTTTCTTAAGCAAATTCCATATTGGTAGTGGGCCTCAATAAATCAACGAACTTGATTACCTTGTTATATATTCAACAATGATGCTTTAAGGATTGCGTTGATTTTTTTTTAATGACATTTATATAGTTTAAATTACAAAGAAATTTGCAATTTGTAGAGTGGAAATAAAGGTCATTATTATATGGAAAAAATGGATATGGAAATTAGAGTTGCACATAGAGTGATGAGAAAATGAATCATTTTGAAGAGTAAACCCGAGCCTTAGTAAAATTGAAGATTTTACTATACTAAATTGTAAAGTGGAAATTTGTTGTTCTACATCAATTTGCTAGTCATATCAATGCACTTCAAAAAAAAGGCATGTGTGGGGCTTGTGAAAGAGGTCCGGTTCCAGTGGAATATTCAAGGTATGGATCCAGTGTTTCTACGGTACCACCTTCCAGCGTAAGAAAAGGTCACTCAGATTGATCGAGGTAAAGTTTTTGCAAATAATTCATGTACGTTTTTTGGAGAATGTAATTTTGGAAGGATATTCCGTTACATTAAGGTTTCATGTTTTCAAGCCAAGAAATTGAAATTAAAAGAGAAACTCGAGAGATTGAGATGAGGGAACTTGGCTTAAGCTATGAGGGGAGATTGTGCGTACTTTGAAGGTTTCTAACATTTGTTTGTTGGGAAAAGATTTATGTTAGAAAATTGCTGGAAGAGATTTATTTGCTGGAGAGAAAATGGACCTTGCACGTTCAAAGTAAGTCTATAGAGGCTTGAATGTATTCCTAAAATAATACGTGAGAGAAGGGTTGGATCATTTCAACCACAAGAAGATTCATGGTAAGTGCTTATTGAATGAATCAATATTCATTGAGTAGAGGTATTTTAAAATCTAGATGATTAAATTTCCTCGCCATACTCGAGAAGTTGATATTTTTTAAATCTTATGAAAGAGTGAAATTTTTGCAAATGCAGAGGTATAAATGAATGGAAAATGAATGAAAAATGTGCTAATCCTGGGTGATATAAAGAGAAACATGCATTTTTATGTGAGGGTTTATTATGCATAATGTGGATTCTTCACAATTTTGGTTAAGTCATTTTGGAACAAAACTTGTAGTTGGAAAAAGGAGAATTCTTTTGATTTGTGATTGAAAACATAATTTCTTGATATTGTAAAATCTTTGTTTTTACCATCATGTGGCATCATCTAAGGAGGTGTTATTCAGGATGGACACAACGTACGAGTTGTACATCATTCATCGAAGAGGTTGAAATATGAATAGCTTTTTCTCTGTACACATGTGAAGAGATGTGAATTGATGTTGTATGGTGCATAAAAGTGTAGAAAAAATGTTTGCATTAAAATGATGAGCTTATGGTATGAAGGGCATGTGAATTTTAACAGTAACAAAGATGGCACAGAAGAGTGGAATCCAGAGAATTGAGATTGTGAAGAGAAGGTTTATTAAAAACCCTGAAGGGAGCATAAGGTATGATAATTCATAAAGGTATTTTTTGAATTTTGAAAAGTGGATGGTTTATTTATTTTCACCATAAAATAAATCTTGGAAAAAATTGATTGCATTTTGATTAAAGACTTCACCATCATGTGAAATGACAATGGGAAACTGATAAGAATGGAGTATGAAAGAGAGTGAATATTTTGCATCCTAAAATGTATTAAGGGTGGATGTTCGTTGGAGGATTATAGAACTTGAATTAAGTCAAAATATCTACTATTAAATTATTGGGTCAAGCCTTGAAGTCAGAACTGATGTTAGGTTCAAATGAAAGTTTGGATAGCTTGAGTTAAGATTGAATATTTTCATTCCAAAATGAAGAGTTGATGTAAATTCTGAAGTCAAAGAGTCGTAAGATAAATCAGAGGTCTGAATGTAATTGGGGTGCATGATCGGCGGAGTCCGACACCCAAAGAGTTGGTCGTTGTAACACAAGCATTACTAAAGTGTTGTTTGCAGCAAAGTAAAGCAAGAGAATTTCCCAGAGATGATTCCAAGACAAAGAACCGAAAGTTATCAAGCTTAGGAAGAGAGCTTGTATTGTTGAATGGAAAGTGGAAAGACTCGCTGAAAAGAGGATTCGAATGAAATCCACACATGAACAGATGAAGTTCACAAAGGAGGAGAAGATGACTGGTGATAGTCATTTCCGAAGATCTGATGAAGACCACAATAGAAGTAAGAAGAAGGAAAATGACAAGGTAAGTGGCATATGTGAACAGTTGACTGATGAAGATTATGAGCGGGAGAAGGTTGAGATAACAGTTCACCTTGAATTGTTAATGGAATTTTTGCAGAGAAATATGAAAGACCAGACACATGGTTGGACCATGAGGAAGAAAGTGAAGTGGCAGAGACTACACGCAAAGAGGGAACAACAGGTAAACATACAGTTGAAAGAAGAGTTGAGGAAGCTCGAGCAGATGGTAAGTGTTCAAATGGGATGTGAATAATTTAGATACGTTGAGTTGAAAATTGAAGTTTCCATTTATGGCCCAGAACAGGGTGGAATTCTGGGTGAAGAGATTAATGAGGAATATCTCATGAACTATTGGAATAGTTCAGAAGAATCTGAAGATGTGTTGTTGAGACAAACAGATGAGGCTATAAAGCCTTGCATTTTTTCTCGCAGTTTATGTATGTTTGCAAGATATGCGAAAGATGGTGAGCAATATGGTGAAACTGTCACAAAAATGAAGGAAACTCTTGAAGTAAAGTGTGATGTAGAATGCCTTTCAGAGGAGGAAGGTACTGATTTGTTGCAGCAGGAAGAAATCATAAATGAATTCTTGTTTGGGGTAAGACATCCAGTTGAAGCTATTATGGAACAGAAACATAGTGGAAATGCCAAAGAGATATTGCAAGGAGGTAAACAAATGTATTTGTTTAATGAAATTGCTGACGGAATTTTGCATTGTGATGAAACAGAAAATAGGATAACTTAGGAAGATTTCCAGAAGAATAATAAAGTTGGGAATGACGGCTATGATAAAGTGCTGGAAATATTTCATATGGAAATCGAGTTCTTGGAACGATGGCGTAAGGAACCTGATGTTGAAGTAAAACTTGCAGAACCTGATACAGAAGGAATTGCAGTTACTATGCATGATAGGGATGAAATGTTTTTAACATTTATATAGTTGAATGAATGTTATAAATTTTCAGATAATAATGTAACTGTAGGTACAGAAACTGACATTAACATATATGATGTCAAAATCAAAGAAAATGAGCAGAAATTATTTGGAGTTGAGATGAAAGATCAGGAGCAGCAAGAAAGTTATGTCCGTAGAGACATAAAGGAGACAAAAATATTGGTCCAGCAAGATAAATATGAAAGCATTTAGTAGTTCAAAACAGGATCTACTGAAATCCAGAAAGTTGATGATGGGAGATTGGTGCTTGAAGCATCAAAAGAGACTGAAAGGTCTTATATTTTTAAAACTAACAGTTTGTTGATGAATGCAGGTACAACACCAGACGAGAAATTTGTTGCTTTAAAAGAAATCAATGACTATAGTTGTGGTCAAGAAGAAATTCTTGATTATTTTCCATTGCAGAAAGTTGAGTGTTGAGCTCAGTTGGAGACAAAAGAGTTCGAAAAAGAAGAGTTACTCCAAGGAATTGGTGAAATAAAGTGTTGGAGAAGCCGACGGAATCCGATCGACAAAGTGAGTAATGAGTTACCAAATCGAATTGATACTTTGAAGGACCAGTGGTAGAACAAAGTTTGGAATCCTGGAGGGAGAAATTCATCAAGACTTGTGGCTGTTGCATTGTTACAGAAAAGTGATAGACCTCATAGATAGGAGTCTATGGAAACTTCTCTACATGGGGAGTCTGATGCAGGAGCATCAAGCTAAATTTTTATTATTCATTGTGTTAATAAGGGGGTGATTATTTTTAATTATTTTATTAATTATTTTGCTCATTTTTTATAAATTGAGAGAGAAAATATAAATGTGAGGATTATTGTAAATATTCCTTGAATAATCAAGGATATGAATGGAGTTGAATTATGTAGATAATCTAGGTATTAGGAATTCCATAAATAGGACTTAGTTGAGTCCAAAAAAAGATAAATCTAATTTATATTTTAGTTGAGATTTGTGTGGAGAAATTTATGGAATGGAATAAATTCATATTTATGTATAAATAGGAGGATTGTATGAGGATAAAAAATGAGGAAGTGAGAAATACAGAGAGAGTGAGGAATGGGTAGAGAGATTTTTGTAAAGGGCCAAGAGCCAAAAGGCCATCCACTGTAATATTCGACGAATGATTGAGTCTGAAATTTTGTATTAATATCAATTAGTATTATGCTGTATAGATATCTTTCCGTTATGTCTATTTGAAGTTGAATCAAATGTTTTTTTTATGAAGAATTAGATGAGATTTTTAATGTCTGAAGGAAGTACTCAAGTTTTTATTTGCTAGGATCTGTTTAACCTAGTACCCTGGCATCATTATCAAATCAATCATGGTCAGCCATGCTCCTACTTTGCATTATGAGAAAGATTGTCTCAATATGTCTCGTACTGCAATTTCTTATTTTCTCTAATTTTTCGATGAATAAAATAAATACAAGCTCTTTTATAGACATTGTTAGGCAGATATATGGATTTCTTTGTTAATAGATGTAATGAAGTAATATTTTAGCCTTTGTGATTCATATATTGTTTTTTTTTTTTTCATTTGAGAAGTAATCTATAGCTTTGCTCCCAAGGAAAGTTGTTGCTTTAAGTATGGATCCGACTATTTGGAAATTTCTCCCATTTGAGATTATTGAGATTGTGTTTCATTGGATTTCTTTATTGATCTTGATGAAATTTAAGTTGGTTTGTAAATAATGGTGTAATATTTTGGAAGACCCACTTTTCCTCGCTAGTTGCAATCGATCCAGCAACACAGAGTTGGGATTTATCTGATTCCTCATTCCTAATGCCCATCCCTGCTTCATCGTATCCTACCTAAATGAACAAGGTTATTTTTCTAGCATGGTTTTTCCTTTTCTTCATTCTCGATATAGAATTCAATGTACAGTGGGATCTATGATTTTTTTAGTATGCCTTGAGGTTTATTGCATTCAAAAAATTATTTCATTTTCAACCCTTTTACAAAGACGTTTAGAAATTGTGGCATTCTTACTCTTGGGGAACGATGGTTTTTCTCTTTGTTGGAAACATGCAATCCATGAAAATATGAATGGGTGTTCTTGAAACATGTTTCTCCAAACATGGATTCACATTTTCTCATTTACAACAGTGTTGACATGGTTTGGAAGAGGATGAAGCTTCCATATGGGGTTGTTACTCCACCAAAGGAAGCTATCTTCTTGAAAGGGAAGTTTTTTTTGCTTTATATAGGCAGCCATTATGAATATTACCCTACATATGGTTACAATATCTATTGGTTGGATATAAAAAGAAATAATTGTGGATAACCATTTGTTCCTATTGCTGACATATGATGTATGTCATTGGGGTTATACAATAATGAACTTCTTTGTCTGGTTAATAATGGTTCAACCTTTGTTTGGTCCCTTGAAGAGATAGACTGTATTGAATTTGGTGAAGTTAGGAAAGAACGAAGTTTTGAATATTTTGAAGATGATTGGGGGAACAGATGGTCATTTCTCTAATCTATCTCCATGGATATAAATAATAAATTTCCATGTTACCTTCCGTTGTGCATGGATGAAGATAAGGTCATTTTTTTGTATTGCTCAAAAGTGGTGTTAAAGTTATGATATTTGGGTATTAGATCATGCAAAACAACGATTGTTGATGGAGTGTCCTTTCTTGAAGCGTTGGGGTTCAATCTAGAAATGGTTTAATATTTCAATGAACTGCTTGAAAACGGATTTTGTTTTCACTTATTCCAAATTTTTATTGTATTGGTGACATACCTCGAGTGCCTATGGATATATTGAATTACTAATTCAGAGTTGAACATGTTTTATTATTTGAAAATGTTTGAGTTACTGAAAAATTTCCTCCAAAACTCTGTAATCCGTATTTTGAAGTTATGGTGGGTAGAAAGTTATGTTAAATCTCAATCTCTTTGTTGGACATTCTTTTTTTTTAATATTTTGGGAAATTGGCAATGGTACTCATGTTTCTTTCTCTTTTGCAATATGTGGAAATGGAATTTTTTTCCTTCTTATTCAGAAGGGGGGATTTCTTGTTGGGAATGAATAATTGGCAGAGCTTCTTAGTGTTTGTGGCATAAGGGTTTGAAGTATTTGGTTTTATACATATGCATATACATTTTTTTATTTATGTTCTTCATGTATGTTTGGTTGTTCATTGTTACAAGTGGTAGAAGTTTGTGTTGACAAAGCTCACCATGTCTAAAATATTTCAAAAATATTTTTCCCTTGTTGTAATATCCATAAATATCGTGAATGAAAATATGTTGTTAATATTTATTTTTGGAACATGATTTTGGAAATGTTGGTTCTTTGTTTGTTGTTGCAATTTGAACGCCTTTATCTTGGTATTTAATTTTATTTATTCTTTAATTTTAGTTCATGTTTTTAGTGTTCGAGACTTAGGAGTTTACATTTTATGAATATGGAAGGGTGGTTGTAATCCTCATAGGGAATTGGGAAGCGACATTTAACAAGACTCGAACTTTCTCATAGAAGTTGCGGGTGAACGAAAAAATAGTAGTGGTGTTAAAAGACCTCGATCTCCTGGTATGTGACAATGAGAAAATGAATACCAACGTCAATGGTATCAAAAAAATATGGATTCAATTAAAGCACAGAGAAGAGCTACGTACAAAAGGAAAAATTTTAGTTCAACAAATGAAGGAGAAGGAGGAGATGTACATCGTAAGTATGAAAATAGGAATTCTTCGGTGCAGGGAAGATTTGGTTTCCATGATCGTTTTCCTTCATATGGATGATGTTAAATATATTGTGTTGATTCCAAGGCTCACTAACGTTGCTCCTATTTGGAAACATCGTGTAGGGCTAGAGATTTTTCATAGAAATGACGATCACCTTATGTATGAAAACAATGAGTGAAATGAAATAATTGGAAATGGTCAAAACAACGAGAACGAACATTTTCTGACATCTAGATTTTGTTCTCATAATGACTTGGTTCCTTAGATTGGTGAAAATGTGGGGGATTATGTTGTTGAGGTCGGTTGCAGGTTTCTTGGTGGAAGTTATATACTCAATATAGTTGGGTTTGTGGAATATATTTGTAATTTATTGTTGGAACATTGTTGGCACTTTGAGTTATTATCTTTTCCATTTTCTTATTCTTGAGATAATTTGAAGTTTATGGTATTTCATTTTTTTCACTATTTTATCCCATGACAATGAGGAGATGATTACAATATTGAAAAGATATCTAGAACCGGTGCAACGTTCATGCTTTCCTTAATGCCAGGCGTGATCATCGAATTTCCAAAATTTGTGAAACACTAGAACAGGTAACCTACATGATCGTAAGTGTGAAAGCGTTTATGTTTTACTAGTCACTAAGCGTTTATTTTAATTTTATTGTTTGATCAAAGAATTTGACTAGTTATGTAGGTTAAATATTCTAAGAAAGGTTGTTTTTTAATTTCAAAGTAGAATTTCTCAGCTCTAACCGATGTAGAATATTGGATTCCCATTATTTTATGGAAATGAATGATGCAACCAATGCTCTAACTGGATGATTTGTTTCACATCGCCGAAAACCTATACTTGTTTGTGGTAGAGAAAATGAAAATCTTGGCAATCATCTTAGTGGAGACATGGTTGACATGCATAAAAAATTTCAAGTGAGAATTGAAAGTTTGTCTTATGTGAAAATGTGCCAAGTCTGTAATGAATGTTATCTAGGTATACATGCTCATAGGTGGCATGAAGGGCCGATTTGTTTGAGATGTATGAGAGAGAAAGGTGCTCATCACTTTTCACGCTTTAACAACATGGATCCAGGCGAGAAACCTGATGTTCTAAGAGTTCTTACACAAGTTGAAAAGATGCTAATAGCACGAGTAAATACAATATTGAAAGTCTTCCATGCTTTAGGTGGTAAATATAAATATCGTGGCCACAAAACAAGTTTTTTGAAGAATGTATCTACAATTGTGAAGAAGCTTCCACGACATGTTGAGCATCTAGATTTTTGTATTGTTAGAACACAAGGTGTTCAATCCCGATACTATGAATTCTATGTGAAGAGAAAGTGTGTGATGGATGCATTGCTTTACAAAATTCAAATGGACAGGTACTACAAGGATATAAAAATTTACATGTATTCAATTGTTGCTCTCAATGAAAGTGTTAATGATGTCTCTAGTAGGTTACAATATGTCAATAGTGACCTTCATGAAATAGATAGGGCCGACGTTGACATCGAAACATAGGGGATTCATTCTTTGCATTGTCTCCCATCATTGTTTCTCTCTCACTTGCGCAATGAATCCACAGGAGTCGATAGAATAAGAATATTTATCGACAATGCAGAAATAACATATGGTGAACCAATCAATTGGCCAGATATTGGTGTTTCTCCCATTAATGAATATAGTACAAAAGTATTGCTAGACATGACATTCCCCATTTTATTCCCTACAGGTGATGTTTATTTGTTGTATCCACGTATTTGCAATTTGGAGATGCATGAATATGGTTTGCATCTATTGAGATATTATGATCAAATATTTGGAAGCCATCCTCGGTTTTGATATTTCTTTTTGAATATGGTTATGCGCCATCGTATTCAAGGGACAACTTCTTTCTTTTTGAAGAATAATATCTTGGAAAATGCGCATGAAAATCTTCTAGAGTTACGCCAACAACTTTGTGATCTTCCAAACAATAAATTAGCATAGAATTTAATGCATTTTGGATCTTCTCTTAGGGATACAAGGGCTTATTAGACAAAGTGTCTTTCCAAAATCATATAAATGACCATCTAGTTGGGTTGCCCAACTTTTTTTTTTACTTTGTCTATAGCTCACATGAAGTAGAATGACTTGCATGCTATAATGCCTTCAAACATACATTGTATAGAAGACTCAATATCTTCTAGCAGACAGTATTTTGGGCATATATTGAGGCTAAATACTATTGGTATAGGTATTTTGTCACTCCTTATCAACTATTTTCTTAAAAAATTGAAGAAAAAATTTTGTTCTTTCTTATCATTACTTAATAGATATGAATTGCATGTTATAAATTTTTGTAGGTACAAGTTGGAACATAGAGGTTTGACTCACATCCATGATTTCTTGTGGTTTCATGGAGCACCAGATATGGAAACATTAGATTGGTCCAATGTCACTTCTATCGACGCATAAAAGTGTTTCTTCGACAAATATGTGACAACTTGGAATCCATGTGACATACATCATGAGAATGTGATGATCCCTTGAAGCGTGAAAGATGATCATTGTGTTTTAAATACACAACAAATATTTGCAAGAAATCGCAAAGAGGATTATGAAAATTTGGTTAATTGTGTGCATAGGAATATGAAATGCATTCTTGATTCATGTTTACCCAAAAAAAGGCATGTACTTCTATGTAGATATGATGCTAAAGGGAAGGTTCGTGCCAATTCAACATTGTACATAGTTGAGAAAGAAAAAAAAATACGAATTGTCTTGAAATGATGATAGTTTAAATGTACACAATGTGGATTTTTAACAATGTGGTAAGCTAATGTTGATTGTCAGCATGATGTGTCTCGAAATGAAGTTCTTAAGTATATTGTGAAATACTCTTTGAAGGTAGAGAGGAGATAAGAGAGCTATCATGATATATTGACGAGAGTTGCTCCATGTAGTGGCTCAAAGGCTCCTATGATTTCCACCTATAGAAGGGTCCTTGCAGAAACGCTTGTTGATCATCACATTGGAGTGCAAGAAACCTATCATTTGTTTTGTTGTTTGTACTCACAAATTTTTCCCGTTGAATGTTGGGAAGAACGTGTATGAAAATATTTCGTTCTATTCTGATGAATTTTTGTGTGGAAATAATTTCATTAAGGTTTATCAAAGTTGACCATGTTTTTTGGAGCATTTATGCTTGATAGAAATAACAATGTCTTGGATTTATGATGCAAGGAATAGGCAGGAGGCGTGGAAGGCCCAATATATCCATGCTATTTTTTGTGTTTGGCCATGGTTTTTTTTGTTCCTGATGAAGCATCTGAAGAATTTGAGACCTTTTATTGGAGTGTGTTTCTTTTATACAATCCATTCTGTGACATTTCTTCAGATATCTGGTCATCAACTGGAAGTATCATTTAAAATTAGAGGAATTTCAGATATCGCACTTGGCATGTTAATCAAGACCCTTTTCTTGATAAATGAAGTGATGATGCTGACCCCCTTATACATGAATTTTTTTTTGATTGAGATTATGTGGAGTGGGAGGGTTTTTCACGGTTAGTTCCTCCTGGCAATGTAAACATTTCTCACCTTGACACTCTTGGTAGAAGGACTTTGATATTCAATATAATTGGCAAAAAATCATGGTAACAGATGATTTTTTACAACAAGGCATCCATTTCATAAAACATGTGCAATATATGGGTGTTTTGAATGGAAACTATGTAGCAGACACATATTTGTCACCTTCCTCTCTATCACATAATCAAATATCTTCTTTTGAAATTGTTTTTCGACACTTTTTTAATGGTGGGAATGATGGTGATTTGAAAATGATTATTCAAAAAGCCACTGGAGCTGGGAAGACTTCTCTCATTCGCTATATTTCCCATGCTCTATCTCATTCGATGATGAATGATAAAAGTCCTTTGTTACTACTTGCACCTACTGGTATACCTTATTTTAAAACACGTTGAAAAAAAATACATTATTCTTTGAAAAATCCTATAAAAGATATGAAACCACTGTCTGGCTAGGCTCTCGAAGTGTTTCAAGAAGAAATGAGACACGTTCGCTTTATATTGATTGATGAGATGAGATTTATAGGTCCAAGTCTTTTCATATAGATAGATTTGTGTCCGCGAGAAGCATTTTGTGAAAACAAGGATTCTCCTTTTGGTGGTAGGTCCATCATTCTTGTGGGTGACCTTGGTGAACTGCTCCCTGTTAGGGATAAACCTTTGTATGTGGGCATAACAACAGGGAATTTTTTTGGGAAATCTTTAACATTGTTTTTACTACGAAAATTTTTTATAGGAAACAAGGTGATGATAAGAGAGAAGCCTATTTTCACAATCTTCTGAGGAATATTAGAAATGTAGAGCCCATTCTTGCAGATTGGGATCTTCTCATGACACATGTCAATAGTTTCTTGGATGGAAAGGAGAATATTTTATTCGATTCCTATATTCACTTGTTTTCAATGAATAATCTCATCAATTTCCACATTTGTAAAATGATCAAATCCTAAGTTGTCCTATTGCGAGATGTTTCGTTGAATACATCAGAAGAAGATAATTAGATGTCAGCAATGATGATGTCTTAGAGAATGAAGTTTTTCTATGTCGTGGAGCACATGTGATGTTAATGTGTAATTTGTGGGTTGAGGCTGGGTTGGTTAATCTTGCACTTGGATATACTGAAGATATTTTCTTTGCTTCTAGTTCAAAGCCGCCACAACTTCCTAAATTTTCTATAGTTCTTATTGAAAAGTATTGTGGTGTTCAATTTGATAGGGACTGTCCAAATGTTGTGCCCATTTTGCTTGTTGTTAGGGGTAATCTTAAACAAATGCAATTGAAAATGGAATGGGCGTTGAAAATTCACAAATTAAAGGGGATGACTTTACATCAAGCCACTGTAGGTGTTGGTGATAGAGAGAGGCAGGGCTTGACATTTACAACCATGTCTAGAGTGAAATCGATAGATGCTTTCTGGATTTCACCACTTTTTTTTTTACAAGATTTTGCAAAAATGCAAGATAGTGCATATGCTACACTTGGAAAGAAAGAGGAGGAATGGTTGAAGTCGATATCGTTTAACAGGTATTTTTGTTGATTATAGTTTAGTATTTTTCCATGTCTTTGTTGTTGGTTGCAATTATTTGTTTGCACATTGATAGGTTGTTTGTTGTGCTTCTTGTTCATTTCAATAGATTTGTTGAATGGTTGAAGATTTGGAATAAGTTTCATGCGTCAATATTTTTTATGTCGTTGTGCTCTTATTTTGATGGTTAAAATTTAGCTATTTATGCTTTCATTTCCCCGTTTTTTCAATTGTATTACATTTATGGAAACATTGATTTTTTTTCGCTTTTTCTTTCATATATATAGCTATGTAGTATATTTAATTGTATTTTTTTGTCGTTTAAATGAAGATATGGAGAAAAAGGATGGCATCTATTACCTGAAAGTGATAAAATCTATTAGAGGAGCAATAAGTTTTGTTGACAACATCCGAAACAGGCTAGACAGAAAACATTGTTTCCATCCTGCTTTTGTTGATGAACATTTTTGTGTCTTGCATGAAATGAAATCAGATGTTGAATATTTGTATCATTTTCACCTGCGAGAGTCTAGAAGGAAAACAATAAGGGATTGGTTGGAAAGTGTGAAGCATCGTGACCATTATCCTGTTCATTTGAATTGGTGTTCCTTTTGTTGCCGGTCTTGGTGTGTTTTGGAAGAGGCTAGCATTTATAAACTATTATGTTTCACTATTTAAGGTTGAAAATTTTCCCTCTACTTGTTGATGTAAGAAAGAACCATCATATATGTGAAATAAATCATTTTTGTTGCAGATGTTTTTAATATTGGTATTGGAGT
Organism: Pinus albicaulis; assembly: GCA_034641835.2. Lineage (NCBI taxonomy): Eukaryota > Viridiplantae > Streptophyta > Pinopsida > Pinales > Pinaceae > Pinus > Pinus albicaulis. The sequence continues at coordinate 187,899,801 of CM076573.1, forward strand.
TTTTCTAGTGTGAGTATATTGACATATTTATGTTTATTTTTTTTTATTTAATTTGTAGGATTTTTAAATAATGAAAGAATATTATTCTTAATATAATTTTTTTTGAAATAAATAAAAATATAATAATTTTTATTAATAATATTTTATTTTTAATTTTATTAATTTTATTGTTTTAATAATATTTAAATAACTCAAATTTTTTATTAAAATAAATAATTTAATCTTATACTTAATAATATAAATTTATGATTATATTATTTATTTTAATTACTTTTATATTTATTTATTTATTTATTATAATTGTAGTTATTTATTATTTTATCTTTTGTAAATTTATTTTTTACTTTTATTTATTTTTAATTCAATATTGTCATTATTTTTTTTATTTTTTAATATTACTAATTGCCATTTTTTTTATATTACTATTTTACATTTAATAAATTATTTTTTTGTGATTATTTTTTTTTGTATTTAAAATTAATATAAATTTTAATTTTAGTTATTAGTTTTTATTATTTATTTTGTGTTTAACAATATCAATAATAATTTTTAATATTACTATTTAGCATATAATAAATTTTACTATCGTAATTAATTATTTTCTATTTAACAATATCATTATTAATATTAAGTATGTCTATCGACATTCTTCAACAACGTTAACTAATGTGGTTGTGCATGTGGTTCATATATTCCTATCGACGTTTATCAACCACATTTATTAAATGTGGTTTTGCTAGTTTAATTTTTGTTGTATGTGATGTTGAAAAGTGACTTATTTTCTTATATTGACCTCATTTTTGCATGATTTATAGCTATTTTTATATGCATTTTATGGTAAATTTAAACATAATTATGATTTAAAAATATATACTTTTTTAATAAACAGTTATTTAAAAAATTTGGATAGATAATTGGGATGTTTATGTTAGTGTGAATTCTAATTGCAAGTGTACGAAAAAATCTCACTTTAGCTGTGCATAAAAAATAGCCCTAACATCGAAGATGGTTGCCAATTTCTTTGGATCTGCAATTAGTTGACCAAGCCAAATGCTACAAAATCCAGATCTATGTAGTTAAAGACATTAAACAATAAATAAAAAGCAAGAGTTGCTCCTTGCATCCAATAGACAAGACAAGAATATTTTTAAATAATTTTTGTATTATGACACCTGAGAAGGGAACATAGAAAGATGTTACCAGTCCCCCTCAATGGGATGGGTTCTTTTATGTCCTGAGCGCTTCAGATCTAATATCTCTCGCTCTTTATTGTATAGAAAACCTAGAGAAAAATGGAACTCAAAGGGAGCTCACAAGAAAAAATATAGAAAAATATGACAATGATGGAGGATCAAAGTCAGACCAAAAGTATAGTTCCAGAGTGATCTTTAGGCAACAAAAGGTAGTGAGTGAATAGAAAAACACTTATATTTATAACAAAATATTGAGTTAGTCTAGATATTGGTGCATAATGAAAATATTATTAACCAAATCTAGATCCAACTTTTATGTAATATTTTATTATATTTGTTGGAGGGAAAAATAATTTGAATTTGGTCAAATTTATTTGTAATAAATCAATAAATGATTTATTTATTATTTTAAGAGTGTGGTTGAGTAATAATTAAACAAATAGTGATTTATTCAATTATTTATAAATGATTTAGTCAAATTTAACAAGGAATATTATTTAAATAATGTTTAAATAATTATTCCTATAAAATAATAAGACAAATAGTGATTTATCTAATTAATTTTCCTGTGTTGGGTTAAATATCACTAGGAATATTAATTAAACTGATGTTTAACTAATTATTCCTTAAGGAAAATAAAAAAAATGTAGATTTATTCAATATTTCCTCATGGGGTTTCCTGTTTAAACCATAAACAACTTAATAAATTATGGATTAGTAAGTTATTTTTCATAGTGAAACCAATTTTACTTAGGGTAAAATTGGTCTTACATGGCATACTTTTTTCCATCTAATAGTAACAGGTTAGATGACCAAAAATTGGTGTAACAGATTTCCCCACAATGTGCGAACATTAGGAGCTAATCATATGACCGAAGTACGCTGTAAGAATTCAATTTCTAGACACCGAAGGGGAAGTCAAAGAGAAAGAAATATAAGGTATACTAAAGCGCTAGAGGACAAGACCCTGAGGAGGCGAGACTTACACGTGCGACAAGTCTATTTTATGAGTGAGTACCTGTTCTACAAGAGGCGGGGGAGGCATACCTATGCCCGGCGAGACAAAATACAAAGAATATTGCATCTAGTAAATAAGGGACTGAACTATATAGTACATGCTGGCTTAAACATGGGCCAGATAAAAACATGATAATGGATCCCACATACATATTGTGCCTGGGATAATAGCCAAGACTTATATAATAATATATGACTACATGAGATATAATTACATCCAAAGAGGCCCTGTAAAACAAGAGAGGGCTCTGAAAATATGAATGATACATTCAAACTAAAAGGCATTTCAAGCGGCTGAGGCCAAAACCATCAAATCTATGGACCTGCATTGAAGGCTGTAATAGAGAGATCATCCGGGCATGTGGGGGGCTACCTGAAGGGCCACCCCCTCATGAGGTCTGAAACGTCTCACACACACTCGGGAAATCACTGGTACAATCTGCTACATCACTGAACCATTGAGTATATGGATCTCAATCATGCCGTAAGGAGCTAGAGCTGAGAAACAATCAATTCAAAGGGAAATAAAGAGTCCCTTTGCCTGATCTGAGGCACCGAATGAGAGTGGAAGCTAGAACCAAGGTACACTACCCTCTAGACCTATCTTCTGCAATGAATGAATTGATGTCAACAGAAGGAGGTCCGCCGTAGGTGAGGTAATAAGGGATCCTCAACTAAGGCATGAGATAAAATAGTAGAGCGACTGATAGACTGACACTAGGGATGATGGTGGAAAGGGGGGTGTTGAGTAGCAGGCTGACAACTTCCGTTGTTAGAGCATAAAATGCATGGATGACCTGGCAGCAACTGACTCAACACCAGAGGGGATAGGGGACGGTATGACTAAATGCCAAAATGTGTGACACGAGAGAGGAACAAAGTGATGAAGGATTGAGAACTATAGCGGGATGCAAAGGGACTCGGGATAGACTACATGAATGTGATGATGACTCAACTCAGGTGCTCTAAACAAGGGCGACTCGATGATGCTGCCACACAGAACAGGCCTAGTGGGGACCATAAAAATATGAGTACAAGATGGTTACTCACGAAAAAAATCGACACGAGCATGGAAAAGTATGAAGGAAAAGTGGTGCCCCAAGTACAAGTGTTGCAAGTGAAGAAATTTGATTTTGAGGAGTGGTGAAGTGACCCTTCTTGGAAAAATGTATCTAGGTTAAGTATCAAATCAAAAAGAACTAAAGGATACCCATTTTAGAGCTTGGTGAGAGCTTTCCAATGGTAATGGCGGTTTGTCAAACTGAGCTAGGTTTTGGCCTCAGTTGGTGAAAGAAAAAATTGGGGTTTCTCTTTTAATAAGGAAATTTCCCTCCAATTTAATTCATTTGCAAGTGTAGCTGTTGTGAATGTAGAGAGGAGAAAAGGCCCTAAATCTTGCGGTGATCATAGCGGACAAACCAACCGTTGGAAACGAGATCCGTCAGTTGCAGGTAAGAGGTCTAACCCTACTCTTTCATTTCAGTGGATTAAATTTTCAGGTTAGGCACCCATAGCTTAGAAACAGGCCAGGTCGCACTTTTTGGGGTCTATTCTGCGACTTGGGTAGTAGGTACTGGGCAGAAAACTGCGACCTGTCCCAGGAAATGACCTGAAAAGTGTGACCTGTCAGAGAAATGAGGTTTCACTGCAGTTTTTGGCTAAGAGATGGTATTTTTATGGTTGAGTCGCGTAGGTGCCCCAAGCATGTTATGGTCATGCCAAAATTTGTTTAGAAAAAGGGAATCTAAACACATTTTTATGATGTGGTGTGCCATTTTTTTCGTTATGGTTATGTAGTTCGAGAAAGGGAATGGAGGATTACCAATCTCTTTTGGTACTGCATATGTGAAGCAAATCGACTATATTTATGGGTTCGCATACATGGTTTCACTATCCCAAAGATTATATTTGGAGATAATGAACTGGTGCTCACCTAGAAAACACACAAATTGGTCAACAACAATGTCTAGGGGACTAGGTTGCTGATGTAAGAGTAAGGAATGATGAGGGGGATCATCCCTAGAGTGATCTGAAGTGATATGGGATTCTAGAGGGAAAGAATGATGGTGCTAGAGTTGACATAACCAGATGCACTATGAGGGTTGGGGAGAATTGCTTCTCCTGGACTCTCAATATGGGTGCCCCCTTACCAAAACATTGTTTGTGAATGTAATTCCCACAAGGTGTATGTGGTTCGAACATATGGTTTCGATGTAAGGGGGGATGGATAAAGTTAGGGGTAGTGATTGCTTCCATAATGTCGTCATCATAATAGGAGATGGGGTGACTGATGGAATAAAAACCACCTAACACGACGAAGCTACCTAACTCAGCATCATGAGAAGAAAGGTTCACATGTGCATTGTCATGGAGGGTGACTGAAGAATAAGTAGATGAAGGATCCACCGATGTTGAGCCCAAGGTGATCGCTGAAGGGAGGTCATGAGAAATACAAGGGGAAGACCCAGGGGGGTCTTCCACCGTGGATCTCATAAATAATGACAAGTAGTGGACAGTGGCCGAATAATTCATCATCTTGACATCAGGAGGGTGAATATCAATGGGAGCAGAGGTGTCCTCTAGTTCTGCTGAAGAAAAATGCACAAATAAGGGAGAGGTGGACTCGTTGTTCTTGGCCTCGAATTGGAGGACCACTCCTAAAGAGGCATGGTAGTCATCAAGGCGGGGATAGAGGTGAGTATAGTGGCCATGGAAATCACACAAAGCTCAAGGATGATTTGTTTGCAAAGACTTGAGTTTCAATACTTAATCAGGTATAGTGACATATACCTCTGGGATATCAGACTCTAGAAACATTTCGTTGACGGTGGGCTTGAGGTGAGTTAATTCAGGATAGGTATGGGTGGCATGACCAACGATATCACACAAAGTACATCTGGTGGTATGCTTTGGAGGCTGAAGAGGAGCAGGTTTCATCAGGTGGCCTTGTCTTTAGGTGCCTTCTTGCGAGCTTTTCCCCCTTCACCTGAAGTTGTTGCAATATGAGTAGGTTCCTGTTGAGGTGGCTGAGGCACGGTAGCAAAGGGAGGGGTCATGGGAACTGGTTAAATTGGGGTCAAAGAAAGATAAGAATTGGGCTGACCAGGTGGGATAGTGGCTGGGGGGTTAATGTACCAAAATGGGATCCCCAGGGTCATGTTAGGAAGAGATAAGGTAGCCATAATAGGTACCAAAAATATTCCAGGAGGGGGATCTAGAAACAGTATCTAACCTGAGGGGTAATGGCCAGGAAGGACAACTCCGAGATGGCTAAGGCTATGACGAACCGTGCCAGGAGGGTAGATAGGCTCATGGATACCAGCTATAGATGAGGGGCCTTGAGGAGGGGGTCATGAAGGCTGAGTTGAGGTGCTAGTAGCAGGTTTCGAAGGGCGAGGTTGCAGACTAGTTGAAGCGGGCTGCTTGAGGTCGGACCGAGATGATTACAACATGCAAAATTTCGACGAGATGGGATCAGAGATAGGAGGAGAAAGACCAGGGAATGAACCAAGAAAAGAGAAGTCTTTGTAGACTCCAGGTGAAACACTAGTCAAAGGTTTGACTATTTGTTTATTGCCCACCGAAGAGATGATGGACTTAGAGGAGGTCTGAGACTTTGGTTCGTAATATGTCAACTGGTTGATGGTGACAATATTTCCTTTGTGAGGAAAGCACATCTTACGATTAACTGCAGATGGGACAACAGACATCACATAAGTATAGCTACGACCCAATAGAATGTTGTAATCTAAGTGGGCATCAATGACTTCTACTTCAACACAAACAGTCTTGCTTGCAAGAGTAATAGGAAAATTGTCGAATAGGCCTATGGGGTGGGAAAAGTGGCCATCCCACACTCGAAGAGTGATAGTGGAAGGGGCCAACTCAAGAGATTCGAGTTGCTTCCAAACTGAAGCAAACATCACACAGGTGGATTCCCCCTCATCAATGATACAATGGGAGACATTGGCATTCCGAATCTTGATAGGGATTTGGAAGGTGACGGAAGTAGGGAGGGGGGAATGTTCTAACCGGTCAACATCAAAGATGATCAAATGATCATCTAAAGGATCCACAGTGCCCATGGTAGTTATTAGAGCTTTTCGTTGTGAAGGGCACGATTGGAGGAGTTCCAGCGTTGAGATGGAAGCAGGGGATTACACCAAATCACCTACTATACTATACAAATTGCAGCTTTTCTAGAAGTAGCGTTTCGGCATAATGGTCCCTTGGGGACCTTGGTATGAATCTCTGCCTTAGGCTGAGGGATCTGTAAAGGACCATTGGTTGTCGAAAGAGGCTCTATGGGACCTGGAGAAGGGGCTCAGGGGTAGACGTAGTGGGAGGCTTGTTGTACTGACGGGACCAAGTATGAAGGTTGAGGTCGATGGTAATGGGTTGGTCATAGTTCATCATGAAAAACTGGTAATCAGAGGTACCAGATGGAGGGGGTTGAGTAGCCTCCTGACGTTCAGGTGGTTGGGTAGCCATGAATCCTTACTGTGGGAAAATATTGGTAAACACAGCCAGCTGGATAGGTGTAGCATTGGGAGGAGCCGAAGGGGAGGCTTGTTTTCCTTGTGATGCTGCTTGAGTCTCCCACATTTGACGCATCTGAGATAAAAGACAATAATCGTGGGTGTAGTGACCATAGACACTGCAACAAGAACATGGCTTATTCGTGCAAACATGCCTATATTACTTGGGCTGAGTTCCATGTTGTTGGTTAGCAGTGTTAGATGCATTCCCTTGGGGATTAGGTCCTGTATTACCTGGGGCAGATTGATTTTGGTTGCCTTTCCTATTATTTTTTTAAGTAGGAGTATTATTTGTGCCCTTCCATGCATACACTTGCCCCTGGGGGGTGGTGGCTGTTGTTGCGGGGGTTGAGAAGTCAAGGGACATGGGGGTGCTAATGTTGGAGGAGCTGGAGCACCAGGATGTGGATACGGGTAATAAGGAGGTTGGGAAATATTGTGGTAAATAGGTTGGGCTAAATGAGGATGCATGTCGTATCATGGATACATTCTATCGGGAGGGGGGAAAGTGTTGGAGGAGCTGGCCCCTCCCTAAGGAAACCATAACTCATGGGAGGGTAAGTGTACGGATGAGAAAGGGCTCCAACAATACCATCGGTGGCATGGGATGCCCCTGGTGCATTGGCACCACTAGGTCTAGGGATATCAGGTAAGATAGTATAAACATAACCAAACTTTGCATAGATCAGGTCATATTTCAATGCAATCTGGAGAGAAGCTTCTTCGGTCTGAGGGAAATGAGATGCGACATATTTTCTGATAGCAAGAATGAGGGATATGAGAAACCAGTCCATGTAGACACAATCTTCGAAGGTAGGGGCTTGACATAGGGTCTTTCTTCTCCACCATTCCTAGACATGATCAGATAGGCGGGTCGCAGACGATTGATGAAAAGAAGTCAAAAGTTCGGTACTAGTGTCATAATGAAGGGGAAGTTGGAAATAAGACAAAAAAGCCTGGGCAAGAGTCGCAAAATTAGTATGAGAGGAGGAGGCCTCGTCAACATACCACTTAGAATCTTCTCCAGTAATTATACGTTGGAACAACCGAAGACAGATAGAGTCATCGGTGATGGAGTTAGACGAACACCACATGTGGAAATATCTAACATAATTTGTAGGATCTTCTCCCGCAAGACCTTCAAAATTGGGGATGTCGGAAGGGAGCTTGGTTGGCATAGTAGGCCAACCAGGATCATGTTTTATGGGGTCATTTATCAACTAGTTAAAATCGGGAAGATAGATACCTTCCATATAAGGGATCAAGGGAGCAGCCGGGATAGTTTCTGTTGCGGTCCTACTAGTAGTATTCCCAGCATTAGGGCCGTGGCTACCACTAGTGTTAGGTCCTGAACCAGACATGGTGAAGGTGACAGGGGGGAAACCAAGGATAGAACTAGAAGGGGAAACCAATGAACCAGAAGAGGAGTCAGAATGGGGACTCGGTGGAGGAATAAATTGAATCCTACGTAGAGGAGTAAGTCTTCCTAATCTGCGTAAGTCTTCCTAACGGAAACTGAGGATGAAGGCCAAGAAGTATCTGGGATAAATGCCTTGGGGATGAATGATGGAAGAAAAAATACGGATCACAAAAGGAAGAGAGACAAACAAGGGCAAGGAGGTGCAACATCAAAATATTACAATGTCGAAACAAGGGTGGAGAGGTGCGAGATCAAATGATTACAATGTTATAGTCTTGGCCTAGCGGTGTAAACCAGACGCTCTTCACTTAGGGTGTCTATGCTAAGTGTGTTAATTTTAATTTTTAAACCCAGACGTGTGTAGAGAAAAAAGAAAAAGTGTGTTGTATAACTGTAAATAAATCTGCAAATAATAGTAAATTAAACTAAATATAACAAAACATAAACAACTAAAGATCCATCAATCAAAACCCTTGTGGAGTCGCCAATTGTTAGTGTGAATTCTAGTCGCAAGTGTATGAAAAAATATCTCTTTAGCTATGCATAAAAAATAACCCTAACATCAAAGATGGCTGCCAATTTATTTAGATCTGCAGTTAGTTGACCATGACAAATACTACAAAATCCAGATCTATGCAGTTAAAGACATTAAGCAGTAAATAAAAAGCAAGAGTTGCTCCATGCATCCAATAGAAAATACAAGAATATTTTAAAATAATTTTTGTATTTATGACACCTGGGAAGGGAACATAGAAAGATGCTACCAATCCCCCTCAATCGGATGGGTTCTTATATGTCCTCAGTGCTTCAGATCTAAGATCTCTCTCTCTTGATGGTGTAGGAAACCCAGACAAAAATGGAACTCAAAGGGATCTCACAAGCAAAAAGATAGAAAAATATGAAAATGATGGAGGATCAGAGTCAGACCAAAATTATAGATCCAGAGTGATCTTTAGGCAACAAAAGGTAGTGAGTGAATGGAAAAACCCTTCTATTTATAAAAAAATATTGAGTTAGTCTAGATATTGGTGCATAATGAAAATTTTATTAACCAAATCTAGATCCAACTTTTATGGAATATTTTATTATATTTGTTGGAGGGAAAAATAATTTGAATTTGGTCAAATCCCATTATTTATAATAAAAAAATAAATAATTTATTTATTATTTTAAGAGTGTGGTTGAGTAATAATTAAATAAATAGTGATTTATTCAATTATTTATGAATGATTTAGTAAAATTTAACAAGGAATATTATTTAAAAATGTTTAAATAATTATTCCTAGAAAATAATAAGATAAATAATGATTTATCTAATTAATTTTCCAGTTTTGGGTTAAATATGACTAGGAATATTAATTAAACTATTGTTTAACTAATTATTCCTTGAGTAAAATCAAAGAAATATGGATTTATTCAATATTTCCTCATGGGAATTATGGATTACTAAGTTATTTTTCATAGTGAAAGAAATTTTACTTAGGGTAAAATTGGACTTACATGGTGTACTTTGGTCCATCTAATAGTAACAGGTTAGATGACCAAAAATTGGTGTAACAGTTTACACACATTTTTTAATTTAGGGAAATGAGTCAATGCATATTTCTTTAGATGATAATTATTTCTACATTACAAAATGAGGTTGGTGAATATTAAAGTGTAAATAAAATTAATTCATAATTGGCATACAAAACTATGAATAATGTAATTTCCTAAAATCATATTTTAAACTTTTTTTCATCTTAACTTGTTTTCCATCTTTTCCATCTGTTGGGGTTCCTATGTTTTGGCCATATTGGCAAGACCAAAAGACAAGACAACATCAAACCACTTTGGGATCCTAGGATCTAGCCCTCTTGGATCCAGAGAGGGATCTCTCTATGAATGTAAAGTATGATATATCTTTAAGGTCAGTTTATGGTATTAGGCTAGGTATGAAGCACAGGGGTTTTAGTTTTGTTTGTTTGGTTGGAGATCATTATCTGAGAATGTTATGTGAACTGGAAAAGGAACTAAACAGAAGGATGTTTTAGCATGGGAAGATGGGTCAAGAGAAGTTCCAATCCCTTGGGCTATGGAGTCATAAAAGGGTTTACTTGCATAACAGCTATCCAAGGGTTTCCATAGGGCAAGTCATCTATACCAAAGGATTTCTTTAGATAGGTGGTGAGATGGAACATTAAGAAGTGGGTGAAAGAAAGAAACCAAAGTGCAGCCTAAGATCAGGTAAGGACTTTTAACCTACCCTACTTTTGGCATACTTCAAAGGAAACTCTCAATAGACGCAAAGGGTAGCTTAATACCAGGTAAAGACTTTTAACTTAGCCTGATTTCAGCATACTCTTAAGGAATACAATCTAGTATTCCTCATAACCGCTTTCAGAAAATAGAAAAAAATTAACATTACACACAAAGTATGGCCTAAGATCAGAGAAATACTTTTAACCTTCAATGCTTTGACACTAACTCAAAGGGATCTTAGAAAGGCTAACTGTTGGAAGAGGAACCTAGTGAGACAGGGCTAACTCTAAATCTCCCAGTTTCCTAATTCTTTCAGCTAAAAACCAAATAAGAACATCTAAGAAACAAACTCTAAATTCATACATCAGTAAGCATGGACAGACCAACTTCTATACTAGTTAAATTATGTTTAATTTTTTCTTAGATACACAATCAGAGGAAAACATAAAGATAAAGATTTGACAGTGAGATTTAGGGTACTTCCAGTAGTATGTCCTAATCTATGCTTGCTTTTCTTTATCACAGAATAATGGATAGTGTGAAAAAACATGAAAGGAGACAATTACAGTAAGGAAAACATCACCAATAATATAGACTAGGATCCTGTGAATATGCTTGTTCAATTGATGTGAAAAACCATTCACATAATTTGAGTCCAATGGCTTTTTACAGTCTAAAATTTCCTTCCCGGCCTACTATATTACAAACTACTCAGCTACTTCCCCTCAATAACAGTTCTAACAATCAATAAAATCCCAAGCCTTTACAATGAATCTTCAATGAATACTTAAAGGTGAATGAGGAGGTGGAGTGGTATATATGAACTTAAATGATTCATTAAGACAGAGGGGAGGAATTATTTGAGTTACCACTCTGCTTAATGGCTCTGCATTAACATGTTGGTACCCTTTAGGCTGGTTTAGAAGTCTTTTTCAGGTTGACAACAACCTCAGGTATGTGTCTTTGAAGTACTTTCTGGTTGCTAATACTCTGTTTTATCTTCTGAGACAAGTAGGGTGATAGAGGGTCTTTCAGGTCTTCTATAATTCCATAACTACTGTCCTAATAGCTTTAGAAACTTTTGTCAGTGTAATAACTGCCAGGGTGCTTGGTGGAGTGTAGAATAGGTCGTGTGAGTTGTTCCTTCTTGGAGAAAAAACGTTCTGTTGATCTGTTTTGATTGTGTTTAGGCTTCATTAAGCCTCTTTGATCATCTTCATGTCTTCATCTGTGTCCTTTATCCTTTAAACATTGGATTATAAGCGTTAAGGCTTCAACATTAGGCATTAATCCTTTAATTTGTCTTCTGATACTCTTTGCTGCTTTTGCTGACCTGTTTGTGTGAATATACAGGTTTTAGGGGCATTGGAGGGTTTGGGTTAGGTTAATAGCCTTGATGTTTAACGAAATATGCCTTTAAACCTTCTCAGAGACCTCTTTTTCTACTATTTTGGCTCTGTAATGGTCCTTCATCATGACTGTGAATACAGAATGAATTCACCACCTGTAAACCCTACAAAACACGATAAACACGTTATAAAAATCTGAGGGAGTGAGGTAGGTTGCTTCAGAGATTTGTGAAAAAGGAGGAGTAGCAATGGAAAATTGGTGGATGTAGCGAAAAAATGGGTAAAAATCATGGCGGAATGTCGAAAAGCAGGTTTTATGGAGGTTGAGTCGCTTCGTGGGTTATGGACCGTTGGATTAGAATAATCAACGGTGATCTACGGTGGACATTCATCGATAAGGTCGTTTGGAGGATGAATGAATGAAAATGGATGGAGGCGAGGTTATATCAGGGTCATTAGATTAGAATAATCAACGGCTATGACTGCTTGATGGGATCATTTGGGAGATCAGATTAATGGTGAGTGAATGGGGTTGTGATGTAATGTGGGTCGTTGGATTTCGGAGACCAACGATTGTGATTAAAAGAGAAATTATGTTGCGGAGGGTGGTATGGCAGAAATAGGAGTGGTTTTCACGTGGCGCTAAGGGGGGTAAATGGTTTTCTGAAAAATAACGCGATTCCATTCATCATGCGACACGTGGATTTACAAAACCACCCATTTCGTGTTTTTTTTTCGGCGTTAACTCGTGATCATAAAAATTTTGCGAAAAATAATGTTAGTCATTGGATCGTGATGTGTTGATCGGATGATACGGAATAAATGCGATAGCGGGTGAGATGCATGGGCAGAAGGTGGGCCATCGGGTTTAATCTCGACCGTTGGATTGCTGGAATGAACGTTTGAGATTGAAGGATAGAGCGAAAGTGTTTTAAAAGGGGGATTGAGATGTTATATGGTTGGCGGGATAGATCCTGGCAGTTGGATCTATAGAATGGGCGGCTGAGATCTGAAGATGAGGTGGAAGGTTTGAGAAAAAGGGAAAAGAGGACCGGCAGTGAATGGGTGCCCGATGTCACGATGGCTGTTGATCTTGTGCAGATCAACGGTCTGTATTCATTTAAATTGAACCATCGGGAGGTGAAAAAACAAAGGGAGAAAGGGGTTTTAATTGGGGTTTCTTGGTATTTGAGGGCTTGATTACAGAGCTTTAGGTCGCATGGAGGAGGGGCTAAAGGGAGTAAGCCCTCGGGGGCTTAATACTTCAATGGAGTGGAAAACTTGTTTTTTAGGCTTTTTGAAGGGATTTTGGGGGTTTTTAAAGTGGAGGTTTGTGCTTCTAAGTGCCCGGTTGCGGGCCGTAGTCACATGAGGCGAAGAGGCTGAAGAATATAAGCCCTTGGGGGCTTAGACCTGTTATGGTGTAAATAGACTGATTTTTAGGCTAAAATAGGGATTTTTTAAAGCCAAATGAAGGTTTCCGGTAGGCAAAAGAAGGGATTTTTAAACCAAATAAAGGGTAATATATGGTTTAAAATGGGATTTAGGAAAATTTAGAGGTGAAATGGAGGGTTAGAGAGGAATTTTGTGAAGGGAACGAGGGTGAGAAATGGGGGTTTTGTGGGAATGAAATGGAGAAAATGGAGGCCTTTTTAAAGCAATCTCTTTCACAAAACATTAGGGCTTTTCAATGGAAACAACAAAGAAGATTATCCTGAAGGATAGAAAACACATGGAGGCTTCAAGAATGATAGATTTACAAAGGAAATGTCTCTCTTGAAGACTCAGAAACATATTTAGCCACCTGTTTGCTTTCACAAAATATTATAGGTGGCTAACACCAACTTAACACACACACGCACACACAAATTTAGATCCATCTTAACTCTTAATATATATGATTCCAAGAGATATCAAATATTATGACGTGTAAACCTCTTTTCTAAGTGAAAAACTTGAGGAAAGGTTTTCACCTCAATATATTTGATTCCTCTCGCCACTTGATAGGTCTGTAATTAAGATGGATCTACAATTGCAATTATGTTAATGTAATTTTTTAAGGATACAATTTTTGTGGAATATTTCCTATCTATTAGGAGTGTATTGAACACATTATTTATTGAAATTTATATTTTAAGGGAATTGACATATCAAAATTTTTTATAGTCTAATTAGTAATTCTCTATCATAATTATTTTTTGTTATTAAAACATGTATTTTACTATCCTAAACTTAGTTGCACCAGAAATTAGCCTGAACAACAAGCTAGTTGTTGGGTGCTACATTCGACATTATTTTCCAATGATGTGAATCTTCGTTAGTAACTAATCTCATCATGAAAATCCACATTCAATTATTAACCCCATGTAAAATTATTTCCATAATAGCTACAAAACATAGGTGTTAAAATACCCTTAAACACCTTTATACCCTGACAGCCTAGAAAATTTCTTCTTCCATCCTTTGTAAATAGCTTGTATGTTCTAGATGTGCATGGTAGTTTGCATGTTGTCATACCTTTTTCATTAGAAACGTGGAGAATTTAAGTTGTATTCCAATCCATCACATTGAATCAATACGGGTTCCCCACTAGTGATTAGCAAGGTGCTTGTGCATTAAGATACTAACAATGATTATGATCATCTCTTTTAGAGTAGAGGAAAAATCAAACCTATTGTGAAAGTTCTCACTCATAGAATCATGCACTTACAATTTTTTCATATCCTACTGTTCAACCTGGGCCACAAAAAAGACCTCTCGGATACTCTCTATGAATCTTAAGCTTGAGAAGGAGAGGGTTCAAATTTAGGTCAAGACTGACCAAGTGTTTGGGGAAGAAAATGAGAAAGAGGAAAAAAAATTGTCCATGAAAATATTGTGGAATTCCATATCGAAAATGTAGGCATGAAGCAAGAGATCAAGGCAGAAATTCATCATGCCATGTGGGATATAAATCAATACGTGGATGTTAAATTCAACTTTAGAAGACGTTATTGTTATGTGAAATTATGAATTCTGGCTAAAACATTCTTCCCTAAATGTGGTGCATTACATTTAAAACAACAGGTTAAATACTTTGCAGATACTTTTCCTAATATTAAATAGACACATAGAACAAATCAAGAAACTTACTTGGAATCAAAGTGCTTCCAATTCTCCTTCTGTCGCTCTTGTTCTAGCTTCAAATCCATGCTAGATTTCCAAAATATTTCCTACAAGAATGAACACTGAACAATAAAGAGATAACAATATACAGATGCATATTCAAGTTATTTAGTTAAATCAATGAAACATGAACCATATATATTAGATAAGAATTCATAATATGAAAGATAGAAGCTTATACAGATACATATGTGGGAAAATAAACATCAATATTTATTAATGGATAGAAGAGGAGGTTACAACCAGTGATTGATTTGATGTTGCCATCTTGAGCATCATCCTAGCCTCATCAGAATGAACATCTCTCCAACAGCACATCACTCAAATCAATTCCTCAATTGAAATTCCACTAGCATTTCTCTACTCAAATTCTCCTTCTTAATCACTAAGATCTGTGCTCAATTTATAGACGAGATGAATGTAGTTTTACAATCAATGAATTTCTAATAATAGGAAATACATGTTCCCAATATCAAAGGTATCAAATGGACACATGGATTCAAATTTTGACACATATGCACTCTTCCAGAAGGCACTGGCCAAGTGGAGATTCCAGAACAATGAGAATTTCACTCCCAATTGACCAACACACCCTTGAGTGTCGGGAAGTGGTTTGCAGAGCACCTTTTAATGGAGGTACCTGCATATGAAACACACTTAGCCCCTTGAGAGACTACGTTGGTGAGCTCATAGGTGTTATAACATATGCTTGAAATCTTGGAAATATTTCAATGGAAGTCAGGAATGATTTTTCTGTGTTCTTTGTCTTAGGGCATATAACAACTGAAATGATACGGGATGATAGACCCTATTCATTGGCCCTGGGGATGATATCCAGTTAAATCAGGTCATTGGGAATGGTGCTCAAATCGACCTATAACAGTTAGTGTAGTGGCGTTAGATTCAACGATTAGTAATGAGAGTGAAAATAAACAAAAATAAAAGGAAAGTGGGAAGTCACCTAATAATAAAGTCGATCATAATGTTCCAAGTTCTCCAATAATTTTATAGATTCAAATGATGATATGGATGACCAAAATTTAGTTGAAAGGAATGTTTCAGAGTAGGGTGATGAGGATGGGATAATTATAGAGGATAAGCCAAAAATTTCTAATCAAATGGGAAATAAATGTGTAGATGAAATGAGAGGCGATTATGAGGAGACTTGTGGGGGGATTCATATGAAGAAAAAAAGGTTGGGTGTTGATTTGATAAGGGAATTGAAGAGAAGCTTTAAAATTGAGGCCAAAATTGAACTAGACTATAAGATTCAAATCATTATTAAATTAGCTTCTAGTGGAGACAAGTTGTGTTATGGTTCCAAAATTATCAAGTGTGCTAGAATATAAAGCATCTTTAACAAGAATAAGATATTGTGAAGTAGTAGAAAAATAATGGGAAATTGAAAATGGAGAAATGAAATGGAAGAGAGGTGTTAGCATTTTACTAGTTAGTAAACAAAATTTTGTCTCTAGCCCATTAGTTATGGTCATTACTTCTCCATCCTAATTCTATAGATATATTGATGTGATAATTGAAGAGAGAGAGAGAGAGAGAGAGGGGGGGGGGGGGATAATCCTAGAAATAATTCAATAAGGAAATTTGAAGATCATGTTCAATGTTGGTGGATTTTACAGATTTGTTCTCCAATTCAGAAAAAAATTCATATGGAGAATACATTTTAAACATTATAATAAGGATGCATGAAACGTCAAAATATGTGATGTGGCAAGAGACACATCACCCATGTCTCAAATACATTCAATAATTTATTTATTTTTTATTTTATTATGATGCTACATAATATAAAGAGGGAACGTGATGAAAAATATCCTTTTAAAGAAAATTGATCTTGCATGAGCTCTATTAATGTTTTCAATTAATTATTTTATTTTGCATCTATGCCTAGTTTTTATTTTCATACTTGTGAATGGTAATAGTGACATTATTCACAAGCATGATAAAATACTTAGGGTATCATTTCCATTGCTTAGATTTCCTTTAAAATGGATAATTTTACTTTGGTGAGTATTTTTCCACCTCATGTAAAAGTGATAAACCAATTATATTTTTTAGACCTATTTCATGGGTAATAAGTTCAATATGGTGTATCTATGTATTTATCCAAATTGAATAACTTGGATTTACTTGATTTTTCCCTAGTATGATGCATTTGTTCTATGAACTATGAAAATTGGCAAATAGCTTCAAATGTTGTTCTGACAAATTTGGATTTGACCAGAGAAGATTGATTTTTAAAAATTGAGTAACAAAGGTTGTAGAAACTTTTAGGAGCTCCATCTTGCAATATTTTAATTTCTATTTATTATTTTTCTAATCTTGATGAGAATATTGTATTAAATCAAAATTTGTTCCTAGATCATGGCTTGTACAGTAGGCGAGTACAATAAAAATTCTTAGAGGTTAAGTATGCTTGTAACATCATGATGGTCATCATTCTTAATATCTATTATCTATTTTACTATCCTAAAGAAAGCAGGGTCTTTGGAGGTGTAGATTCCCAAAAATACCTAAAAAAATAGACAAAATTTACACCACATATAAGACCCATTGTTAAGGAATAGATGTGTGATAAGGAATACGATTTCTCATTATGACTCCTACATCTAAGTTTACATCTTTACTGGTGATATCATCTACAACAAAATTGTTGATTCTAAACACATAAAAGAAGATAATAATAGAGAAGCCTAGTTTTTTATTCTTGATTCGATCAATAATGATTCACAACTTGCAATTTTTAGGGAAATATCCATGAACAAGATGATAGATAACCAACTAAAAATATCCTAATGCGACCAAATCTCGGATGTTTTATTATTTGGCTAGAAGGAGTGCTTGTAGTAATCCATCTATCTTTCCCACATTACTTGAACAATTGCCTAACCTCCAACAATTGTCAATTTCAAAATTTCCATTAGAGTTGAGAATAACCCTTCTCGCTCTTTCCACCCCACTTATTTATAGTTCTTATTAATTATAGTTTTTGGCATGGATTTCTTTAAGGCACTCAACACTTATTTTTATGCTATGAAGAAAATAATATTTGGAGTTTACTTATTTTTTTGCATATATGAAATTTTCGATGTCCAATTAAATGATATTGTAATCTTTTAAGGTGTGTAATGATGTAATACACACTCTCCAAGTTGAATCATTCAAGTTGACCTTATAATGAATGTTGGGAATAAATTTTAGCAAATATATTTAGTTTTGGTCAAATCATGGTTAGAGGCCAACTTAATAGATCCATAAATTGCACAAGAATATTGGTTTAGTGAATTTAATTATGTCATATTTCAAAATAAAATAAAGATCCAAAAACAAATTTTAGATTGATCATAAGATTATTATGAACATTGTGTTGTGCATTTGATTAAATCAATGTATTTATGTGCATTCCTAATTTGTAATGGAAAAATAGGGTTTTTAAGGGTATCATGAACCTTGAATTGGTCTAAATTTTAATGTTTTGAATAAAGGGATACACGATCCTATCAATCATCAATCACATGTGATTTCTTATACAATTAGATGTAATTAAGCTCCTTACAGCAATTTTTGAGCTAGTGAAGGTTTAATGAAATGTATTTTTAATGGACGTCATCAATAACATGTGATTATTTGTACAATTTCATGCAATTAAACATGTTATGACAATTTTTGAGCTACTGAAAACTTAATGAAATATATTTATAATGGATTTGAATTAGAGTCTTTGACCCCATGATAGTCATGGTTCTTATTTTGTTAGGTTATATATATATATATATATATATATATATATATATATGTATGTATGTATGTATGTATGTATGTATGTATGTATGTATGTATGTATGTATGTATGTATGTATGTATGTATGTATGTATGTATGTATGTATGTATGTATACATACATACATACATACGTACATACATACATACATCTATATATATATATATATATATATATATATATATATATAACCTAACAAAGTAAGAACCCTTGACTGTCGGGATCAAGACTCTAATTCAAATCCATTATAAATATATATATATATATATATATATATATATATATATATATATATATATAAATATATATATATATACATACATTCATACATACATACATACATACATACATATACATACACATAGATATATGTGTGTGTGTGTGTCTGTGTGTGACATGGAATCAGACACATCGCTCATGTCTTAGATACCTTCAAGAGTTTATTTAGTAGCTATTTACTTTTGGTGTTGTAGATTGTTAGTGTAACAAATTTATCACACATTCAACTCTTATAGAGATATCCAACATTTGACTAGGATATTTGATTGATAGTTTGAATGAGTGGTCTATTAATAATTCACTTAGTCATCCAATTTGACAATGATAGTTGATTAGTGCACATGGTTAGGAAAAAAGGACTTAAAAACGCACCCTAACCAATTGAAAATGATTGCATCTATCTCACTTCGAGGGAATTAGTTACAACTTGGTGCCATAGATATATTGTATTATGGATTGAAATAAATTGTACTTACATATGGAAGTATTGTCCATTTCTATTTTGTTAATCTATGCTCACTTATGCTTCAACGATGTAATGGTAAATTTAATGATTTTATGGTTTTTCGACATAGTATCATAGCTATTGGTTTAATACCTAGCAAGTTGTCTACAAGTATTTTGGAGTTTTTTATTTTCACATGGTCCTAATTGGTCATAACTCTTTAGTATATTGACTTAGAGTTTTTGACCTACTAATTAAATCAAGATTTATATTTGTATATCAAGATCGTGAGTTATAATGAAAAACTTGTTCTAAATGGCCATAACTATGGTATGTGAGTAGAAGATAAGGAAATATTATTGAAAATAAATGCACTTTGGAAGTTTCCCAAGATTGTGATTCTAAATATGACAAATGATCAATAGAAGTTCGTCATAAACAAGAAGAATGATACGATTGTAGGATTTATAATAACCTATTTCTCTAAAGAGAATTTCTTTCATATAAACAAGATCAATCTCCATGTAAATCCCAAAGGAAGCTAAAATTTCTATTTGCAATTAAATTCTAGTTGTGCAACTTGACAAAGAGTTTATCTAATATCCTTTTACAAAATTGAAGATCACTTGGCTCATGTGAAGGTGCTTCAATTAAAATTAGTTGAATTTAGAACTAATTTTTTGATAGAAGATGATTATCTCAAAATTTGATCTTTATGATTATATAAATACCTTATGATGTATTATGTTCAACGTTATATGCTAGTTGGGATTTTAGAAAATAATATGGTGAGGATTAGTTCTTTTATTTCTTATGTGAATTCACTACAAGGAAAAAATTACATAGTGGAGGCATTAATCCAAGTTTTTAGTTTTAAAATGTTGGGAAAAATCATTAGAAAAACGCTCATTAGAACCTATGTTATTTTTAGTAGAGGTTTTAACCAATATTCACTATAACTAATAATTTTATGCATTGAAGGCTTTGACATAATTTTATCTTTTATTTTATTCCTTTTCTTTTTCAAATTTAGAGTGGTTCAAACAATAATATTTTAATATTGCTTTTCATATTTTAGTTAATGTATGTTTGGGTAAAATCATATAAAAATAGATAGTTTATTATATTGATGTTCATTATATTAATATAAATGATCCATATGTAAATCTTTGAAATATAACATTTTACAACATTAGATATTGCAATAGAATAAAAAACCTATTTTATTAGATGTGATCAAGGTATGATTTTTCACACAAAATAGGACAACATAAAGACTCACAATAATAAAAATGTTAATAAATAAAAGTTACAATTATTATGCCATAAGGCATTTCCCTTTGAGAAGAACTCTCTGAGCTGTTATTATGTACTTTTGTGCACCATCAAATCTATTGTTACACGATTGAGAGTTCTTCGACCGCTAGATCCCATAATTTTAACTATTATGTGATTCTTGTTTTATATAAAAGTTCAAATCGTTGATCATTAAAATAATTACAACCCCTAATCATTAAAGGTAAAACCCATGCATGGAAACATACAAGAAAATGTGTAGCCATCTATTTCAATATGGTTCTAGTCTACAATTGTATTATAACTACATCCTCTTTAAGTTTTTTATTGGCTTTGATGAGATTCCACTCTTATTGCATTAAAAAAAAAATGTGTATCAATCTATTTCAATATGGTTCTAGTATACAATTTTATTATAACTACATCCTATCTATATTTTTTACTGTCTTTGATCACATTCCAATCTTATTGCATTAAAAAAAAACCTAAAAATCTAATATTGTCTCTTAGGGGAACCTGAGAGACATTTATTTTTAAGTAACAAAGTGGGATCTATTTAAAACTAGAATAATTAAGTCTCTAAAATTAACATAAAATTTTATGATAAACACAACACTTTTCTGCTTTTTTATGTTTTTTCTAGGTGACTAGATTGAAAGTAGACAGGCCTGAGAAAAGCTCATTCAAGCCTGAACCCCAAAACCCATTGGTACAAATGCAAACCAAGGTAAAATTAATTATGCCACTTATTTTAGAGTTGATGCATAGTTTCCATTATTTCCATCGAGACCTTTCTTCCCAAATCCCTTGATATATAAAAACTACCTTGGCCCACGAAACTTTAGTTTCATCAACATGATGACTCTGCTTTCCCATGTAACATGTACATCAAGTAACTAATATCATGACACCGCATTCCAATCCTTAGTTTTAGTCCTTGTCAAAAATCAATGCTCAAACTTCAATTAAATTAATCTAGCTAATTTATCTAGATCCGAAGAAGTTTTTTATTGTGTTATCACTGATGATGAACCCTTAGCTAAACTGAGAAGGTGGGGGGGGGGGGGGGGTGAATCAGTTTAGTACATTCATGGACATTTAAAACTCTTTTAATTCAACTTATTTACACCTTCATTTCATAATTAGCTTAATACATAATGAATCAACAAACTTGAAATGGAAGCACCAACTCCCATGTATTTTCTGTAGGCTACAACCCACAGGAGGCTCCTACCTCAATTTCTGCAAGCTACAACTTGCAAGGAAGCTCCAAATCCCAAATATTTTCTATATGCTACAACCTACAAGAGGCTCCTACCTCACCTAGCTCCAATTGGAAATTTATCAAGCTAAAAATTGAAATGAGACTACAATCCCCTCACTCAACATGAAACTAAAATGTTGATTTACCTGGATATCAACCCTGTTATACTCCTTCTCCATTGCGGCCTCTTCAACCTTCATATCTACTTCATATCAGCTCCTGATATGCACATAATCTCTATCATCTCTCTCTTATTCTTCCACTCTCCAACCTTCTGTATATATTTTACATTTTTCCACTCTCTTCCATTCTGCAACTTTCTAACATTCTTTAGCTCTCCTCAATTCTACTGCTCTCTATCTTACTTTTCACATTACAATAAAATCATTTATAGAGGTAACTTCATGGTTGTTTTCATTCTATATGGTAATATGAAGTGAACATGCATGACTCTTTTCCTTCCACCCATTCATTTCTTCACTCAGCATATTCAGGATGTTACAATAATATAGACATTTATTTCCGTATCAAATGTAGTTTTTCTTTGCCTTGGAGACTTGCCTTTGCATCACAAACATTATAAAATACATCAATACATTTACATTCATACAAAATATTTCAACTCATCCTTTTCAGCTTCTTAGCCTTACTGTGCATTTGTCCTCTTCTGCTTGTTATCCCTCTGTCTTTTATGTTTATGATGTTATATTCTAACTATTCTGCATAACCGCCTTTTTTCCTGACTTGAACCATGCTATTGTGTTTCCAATAATGCTACCATATATCCTTTTTCCCAACTCTTCTCAGCTACCTTCCTTCTATTTCCCACAGTGTTCATATTTCTGCTTTTCTCAACACCCAACTCCGTTCGGTGGTCTTTCTGAGCCCGAATTGACCCATGGTGCATGTCTTCTTATTACCACAACGTTTATATTTTGCCTTTGCCCTTTGTTCTATATCTTGTCACTTACTCGAGTCTCCTTTAGATATGTTTAGACCTTTTTCCACTTAAACAGGCGTAAGGATGGACTTAAAATATATTTGATTTCCTTTGAATAATGCATCTCATCCACTTTCCATCTCATTTCGACATTCACGAGCTCTCCATTATAAGGCTCCTTTTCTCTCTGATGCGATTTAACAATGTAAAACCTCATACTTCTGGACTTGAAATCCTTTAAACTTTAGTATTGACCTACATCTCGTCCTTCCTCTTTATCGCACTTCGCACTTCAACATTTCAACACGATTCCTAAGTGCTTATCTTCGTGAGCTTGCGAATTGCGATATTTTATTGGGTCCGATAGCCATACTTTAATTCTTTAGTATTTGGCTTTGTAACTCCATCGTGTCCACTCCTCATATCACATCTCGCACTTCTTATCGCATCGCAACATAAAACAATTAACTTGTGATGACTTAACATATAAATATAAGAATCACCGATAGAGATGTGTGGTATGCGAATGGGTCCCATGTCAAGAATTTAAATCCGCTAGACTTTAGCTTTGAAGCATATTGCATCGGATACTCTTATCGCATTTCACACTTCAAAATTTTAACATGATTCTTGAGTGCTTATCCTCTTGAGCTTGTGATGTGCGATATGCGGGCCAAGTCCACGTCATCTCTACATCATCGTGCCATGTCACCTTGCCACATCACTGCCACGCCATCTCCATGTCACTGCCATGTCATCACCATGTCACTTCCACATCATCGCCATGTCACTGCCATTTCACCTTGTCATGTCATCTCCCACACTTCGCATTTCACAATTTCTGTGACTTATCACAAACTGTATATTTTAACTTATCAGAAATTGACCCGAAAACCTTATCGAACGTCGGGGAATTTAACCCCTCGCAAATCAAAATTTCGCACATTTACCTCTACGTCGTTAAAAATTATATCATATCGCATGCGATGTGTGATATGCGCATGGACCTCTTCCCAACACGTGCCTCCTCATCTCATCGCAACTTAAAAAATAAAACTTGCGGATTATTAACATGCAAAATATAAAATTCATTGATTGCGATGTGCGCCAACCATCTTCTGTTATCTGGTTCATCCTGTTAGTGTCGGTATCTTCATCCCTCCGTCAGTGATCAAAATTCTCTTGTTCA